>VTFQ01000011.1:41013618-41613618 GCA_036281575.1 Ancherythroculter nigrocauda | reverse complement strand
AGTAAGTGACTAACTGATATAATGAACACCTGATCGAAGCACCCTCCAGAGCCAAAGAACCAGTTAAAACGTTTGCCAAAATTATATAATTACAGCATCAACTGTGCTCTTGCTGTGTTGAGAATACCTGGAACTGCCACACTCGGTAAGTTGAAATAATATTAGGTGACATCAGTGAAGCCTACCAATACGCTGACGAATACGTCATTATATTAAATCGCTGTTCGTCCCATAGTTATGAAACTGTATAGTCAGTGTTGGGGAAGCTACTCTAAAACTGTAGTTTGACAAGCTACAAGCTACTCATAAATTAAAGTAGTTAAACTACAGTCAAGCTACCCTTTTGAAAAAGTAGTTAGCTACACTACAAGTTACTATCAAAAAGTAGCTAGCTACATTGAAACTACTTTTAATTATTTTTTTTTTTTTTTAATGACATAGCTTATTACAAATAACTATAACTGAAGAATGTTTAAGTAAAACGTTTGGGGTTTAAAACAACGCAATGCACTACAATTATGATTTCAAAGCGTACTGTTTTATTTTGTAAATTATATCAAAAGATACAAAACTCAAATGTAGCCTATATCTCACACTGACTCTCTTTGCACGCTTTATATAAAATACATTCAGAATTTTTATATAATGCAGGATTCATGATCAAAATTGCTACCATAACCATAACACGGGACAAAAATATGCAATAATAATAATAATAATAATAAGCAATGTAAATGCAGACTAGAAAAATATTAGAATTTTTGTATCAGTATTTTTGAAATTCTATTCCAATTATTTCTAAAATGACTTAAAATCTTAATTGTCTCACTATACATTAGACTAAGGCAGGTCACCACTGTAATAAAATAGTTTGCATACATTTGATATAGACTGCAATAAAGCAGGACAATCCATTTAAAAAGGCTATTATTCACCTGTATGTGCTTGAAGTCTTCGACATAGACAGCGTTTTAATCATTTGTTTATAAATTAAGCGTAACCTTTACTAATCGATTCGTGCAGTGTGAACCGACTCCTGTCCTTTACATAATCACCAGACGATCTCTTCTCGATGAACTGCTGATGAACTGATAAAGATGCGTGATATAACAATAGATGGCGGTAATGCACGGTTTTAGTTTGTGATCTGAAGACGCTGTGTTGCTTCAATGCAAAACGGAATGTAGCTTGAAGCTTTTGGTTGTGCTACACCGCTACTTGCTGGAAAAAGTAGTTAACTACTGGAAAAGCTGTTTCAAAAGTAGCTGAACTACATACAAGCTACTGAAAAATGTAGTTAAACTAGTAGCGCCACTACATGTAGTTAACTTCTCCCCAACACTGCAAATGGGATCCCTGTAGGTTCACACATAATGTTACCCAGCCTAAACCCGGTTCTCAAGACATGGAAATTAGAGAAATTATAACAGTCCCTGCGTTCCATTCGGAAGGGCTCCTCCCTATGCCCTAATAATTTCAAAGGGTTTACCCTCCGGAGTGAAAGCTTAGAAGGGATGAAGGGTTTAGGGGTCAAAAAAACTCTTTTTTTGGAATGCAATTCTGCGTCATCTTAATGAGACAATCAAGGAGGAGTAGTGTAACGGATGGGATGGAACAACGAAGTTGTAGATCCACGTGCTTTATTAATGTGAGCGTAGTCGTACAGGCAGAGGTCAAACACCACCAAACAGATACAAGAGGGCAAGGCAAAAGAGTAATCCAAAACACGGGCAGAGGTCAAGACAGGCAGCAAACGATTATCATACAAGGAATCAGTCCAGGGTCAAAAACACAGGCAAGGCTAGGCAGGGAACAAGGAACACGGAGACAAGGTCGGATACAGGGCTAAACAATGCTCAGCAAAGTGTGTGTGTTTGAGTTAGTGATGGCCGATTTCGAAACACTGCTTCACGAAGCTCCGAAGCTTTATGAATCTTTTGTTTCGAATCATTGATTCGGAGTGTGTATCAAACTGCCAAAGTCACGCAATTTCAGTAAACAAGGCTTCGTTAGTCATAAATGTTTCAAAACAGTTTGGAATTTCAATGGTTCAAGGGCGATGATAAAGTGAACCCATGAATCATGGAGATTCACTAAGAACAATTGAAGTGTCTATGGCAGGGATGAGCAACTTCAGTCCTGGAGAGCCACTGCCCAGCAGAGTTTAGCTCCAACCCTAATCAAACACACCTGAACCAGCTAATCAAGGTCTTCAGGATTAGTAGAAAGCTATAGGCAAGTGAGTTTTTATCAGGGATGGAGATAAACTCTGCAGGACACTGGCCCTCCAGGACCGGAGTTGCCCATCCCTGGTCTATGGGCTTTACTCTATGGTTTTATCAGATCTCTGATTAGTTTTATACATTTGTAGATGTTTTAATTAGACATTAGAATAATTAAAATGAATAATTGTAGTTATTAATCTCTTATTTGCCTGTTTGAGCCATAGAACAAAGAAAGCCCTGAAAATTGATAAAAACATTATAAATAATTAATCTTATTAGATGGCTAATTAATTGCATTTAATAGATTTTACTTTCAATAAAACTTTAGCAATAGATTTGTAAAAGGTGTTTTTATGCATGCTTAGTGTGAGTTTTGTTGCATTTACACTGTTCTGACCACTAGGGGTCACCGTGGAGACGGGTGTCAGATTGTTTCGAAGCCTCGACACATTACAGTATTTCACAATTGCTAAAACACATTTCTTGAAACCATCACTCATTTTCTCAAAACATTAAACACAAATCCAATCTTCAAACTAATTTCACAAAACCTCTGACTCTTATGGCAAAATCAAACAAAGCTTTCAGATCATACACACATTAAACAATATATAAACACTACAGATCATTCATTAGACACTACATTAAAAAATGGAAAACACAACATCCAGAACATGAGGTTACAGAAAAAAAAGTATATTGTAACACAGTAAACACATTTTGCCATTACATAAAATGTATAGAAATCACAAGTAATGTGAATTTAAAGTATACTGTATGTACTGCAAGTACAGTATTACATCCAATGTTATATAGTATTGAATGTCTGTATATACAGTACTTGCATACTGCAAACATACAGCAGTCTAAATGCAAATGACTAAAAGGTCAAAGAAAACTCTAAATGAAAAGCATGATACAGTAAACACACACACACACACACACACACACACACACACACACACACACACACACACACACACACACACACAAAAACAAAGTTCAGAGCCAGTGAGAGATTCATTCTGCTTCAGCATCACGTCTTCATGTTGGGTCCGGCCTAAATCAAGTCAAGTCACCTTTATTTCAATTGCAGTTTATACTACACAGATACAAGTATAGTCTTGTCTAGTCTAGCATTGTAAAGTTTGGAATAGATTGGTTCAGGAATGTGCTACCAGGATGGTGTGTCCATTAAAACACAGTGGATCTAGTATAGTATAGTGTAGTATAGTATAGTATAGTATAGTATAGTATAGTATAGTCTAGTATAGTCTAGTCTATTCTAGTATAGTATAGACTAGTCTAGTGTAGTATAGTATAGTCTAGTCTAGTAGTCTAGTCTAGTACAGTCTAGTCTAGTATAGTCTAGTATAGTATAGACTAGTCTAGTATAGTGTAGTCTAGTCTATTATAGTATAGTATAGTCTAGTATAGTATAGTATGGTATAGTATAGTCTAGTATAGTATAGACTAGTCTAGTCTAGTATAGTCTAGTATAGTATAGTATAGTATAGTATAGTATAGTATAGTCTAGTCTAGTATAGTATAGTATAGTCTAGTATAGTACAGTATGGTATAGTATAGTCTAGTATAGACTAGTCTAGTATAGTATAGTATGGTATAGTATAGTCTAGTATAGTATAGACTAGTCTAGTCTAGTATAGTATAGTATGGTATAGTATGGTATAGTATAGTCTAGTCTAGTATAGTATAGTATAGTCTAGTCTAGTCTAGTATAGTATAGTCTAGTATAGTCTAGTCTAGTCTAGTCTAGTATAGTATAGTCTAGTATAGTATAGTATGGTATAGTATAGTCTAGTATAGTATAGACTAGTCTAGTCTAGTATAGTATAGTCTAGTATAGACTAGTCTAGTATAGTATAGTATAGTATAGTATAGTCTAGTCTAGTCTAGTCTAGTATAGTATAGTATAGTATAGTCAAAGCAGCTTTACAGTGATAACAGGTAGATGATGATCAGTAATGCAAAGAGGGTTCATTTTGGCTGTACAGCTCCAAAAGAAAATAGTGTCATTGTTCAGCTGAAGTCAGTTCAGTGTTGATTCACTTACATTGTAAAGACCATCAATTATTATGTAAATTACTGTAATTATTTTCCTCTATAAAGCAGTTCTGCAGAAAACAGTGATGTCATCATCTAGGCTAGCTTAGTTCAGTTCTCATCCTATAATGTCAGTACTGTCAGATCAATAATATTGGTGAATATTATTGAATATTGTTGAGGACATTTTCCATATCACAGGCAATGCCGTCTCTTGCCAGGCAAAGGGAAAAACCTGTGCCGGATCCAGCCTTGACAGCCTTGTCTCCACACCCCTTGCTCTTTCTCCTCATCATCCTCTTACACATACTCTTCCTCCTCTACTTTTCAGATTGTTTCCATCTATTGTTGGTATCATCATTCAGCACCTGTGTCACCTGTGCACTCTGAACTGACCTATATTTTATACAGTTGATTTGATCACATCATTAGAAATAAGTGTGAATAATTTTGAGTCATTGTGTTTAAAGGATGACAACTGTGTTGTAGTTTTGTTTAACTTTTGCCACATGTATTCACCATTTTGCAACACAGTGCAAAATGTGTTTTAGTGAGTAAGAATGTGTTTAGAGTTTTGCAAAAAGAGTGGATGAGATTTGCAAACAGTGTCTTAACTACCTGAACTTGTTCAAGGTTTTGCCTACTAAGTGACTGATTCGACAAATGGGTTTAGGCCACTGAGCATTGGGTTCAGAGAATGGGGTTTAGTGTTTTAGCAATTGTGAAATACTGTAAGGCACATTTGCTTCAACTGTTTTAGTGTTTCACGAAGCCTCGATCTGCCCATCACTATACACCCCTCACACTCACTCGACAGATGCCCAGGCATGCGCAGACAGAGAGAGAGAGAGAGAGAGAGAGAAAGAGTGCGTGTGTGTGTATGTGAGTGAGAGAGAGAGAGAGAGTGTGTGTGTGTGTGTGTGTGAGTGAGAGAGAGAGAGAGAGAGAGTGTGAGTGTTTACTGATTAACTGTGACACTGTGTGTTTTGTAGTGTGGATCATGGAGCAGAGATCTGGATTACAGCAGGAGTACGCAAATGTATGTACATACAAACACACACACACACACGTTTGTTTTTGTGAATTGTGGGGACATTCCATAGATGTAATGGTTTTTATACTTTACAAACTGTATTTTCTATCGCCCTACACTACCTCTACCCCTAAACCTAACCATCACAGGAAACTGTGCACACTTTTACTTTCTCACAAAAACTCATTCTGTATGATTTATAAGCCTTTTGAAAAGTGGGGACTAGGCATGTGACGGTATCAAATTTTCATGTTGCGATTAATTGATGAAGCTTTTATCACAGTATTAAAATAAGTTGCAAAACCATTTTTGTCATGGTTTAACAGGTTTAAGAATTCTTTTTGTAATAAAACAAAACAACTCTGACTGAAATTTTCAAACAGATTAAAATGCAAAAGAATTAGGCTATAAAGAACAACAGATAACACTTTACTCTATTTAATGCATTAACTAAGATTGAGCAATAGCTACATTTGTTACAGAAAGTGTTATTTTTTGTTAATGTTAGTTTAGAAACACAACTGATCATTGTTAGTTTTATCTCAGGTCCATTAAATAAGTTATTTTGATTTTAGTAATGTTATTAAACAGTAACTAAGAAATTAACATTAACTAAGAATAATTAATGCTTTATAAGTATTTTTCATTGTCAGTTTGGTAATAATGAATTAACATGTTAACTAATGAAGCCGTATGACTTTAAGTTTTACTGAACAATAACAAATAATCAGAACATTTCTAATCATTAGGGCATGTTGTAGTCCAGATTAAAATATAAAAATGTTTAGGTTTGAAAATAAATATCCTTTTAAGTCTTTTTTAAGTATTCAGTATTTGGTGCTGTGATGAACAACACTGAGATTACAAAAAAATTAATGGCTGTTTGAAGCATTTTAAAAACTTCACTAGCGCAGTAACTTTCTTTGCACGGTTTCCGGGGTAACCGCTGCATTCTGCTGTTCCATCAGCGCCCTCTGCTGTCAGAGAGTGAACGCGCACTTTCATTCAGCTCGTCTCCTTCACTCGTTCCGCCATGTGCTTCTCGTGCACGTTGGGATTGTTTACATCTGAGCGCGTGTCCTTTTGACGCAGAATACAGCGGTGTTGTGCATTTTATACGACTGATGAGTAAAGTATTCTTAATTGCCTTATAAAAAAATTAATAATTGGTAATAAATTATTATTTACGGTATTCTGAAGTGCCGACGATTACAATATCGTGCATATTCATTATCGCGATTTATCGCATTACCGAATATCGGCACAAGTCTAGTGGGGACATGGGGAATGTCCTCATAAGCCACCTCTTTTTGTAATACCTATGTCATACCCATGTCATTATACACATTTGTGTCCTGATGTGTCACAAAAACTCGTGCACACACACACACACACACACACACACACACACACAAACTCTCTCTCACATGTTTGTTAGGTTAGGTTAGGTTAGGTTACTTTATTAATACCCGCAGGTAAATTTGTTTTGCAGCATGATGAGTACAAAGGCATCGATATCACAAAGACAAAAAAAACAAATAAACAAAAACAAAAAACAAAATAAACAGTTACATGATACATGTGCAAGGGCTCCACCACACAAGATTTGTAATATATACATAAAACCTGTACCTTCATATACAAATGCACATCCCTGCATATATGTATATATATACCTATACCTATACCTATATAAACATACATACCTAAATAAAAAACCTATTTATTATTTAACACTGATAAAACAGCAGGAATAAAGCTGCTTTTATACCGCTTTGTTCTACATCTTGGAACTAAAAACCTCCTTCCAGAAGGAAGAAGCTGAAACTCACTGTGCAAAGGGTGGGAGTCATCATTTAAAATAGAGGCAGCCATCCTCTGTAACTGTCTAGTATACAGGGATGCTGGATACAACTGTGACTTACCAACCAACCGACTAGACCATTTAACGATCTGGTTTAAAGAATTTCTTGCTTTTAAGGATGTATGACCAAACCATGCCACCAAGGAAAAGGACAAAACTGACTCAATAAAAGCATGATAAAACATGGTCATTATCGTTCGGTCAATATGAAAGTGTGCTAATTTCCTTAGACAATATAAACGCTGGTGGCCCTTTTTACACACAGCTACACAGTTAGCTTCAAAGTTCAAATTTGCATCAATAATAGTCCCAAGATATTTATAAGATTGCACAGTCTCAATAGTCTGACCTCTAATTAAAGTAACTTCTTTCATGTGACTGTTCCTCCTAAAATCGATGAGCATATCTTTAGTTTTTGATATATTAAGCTGGAGATAAGATTCCTCACACCAGTGTACAAAATCATCAATAACTGGGCCATGGCTGATCTCGTTCTCCTGAAGCAAACTAACAATAACAGAATCATCTGCATATTTTATGATGGTTCTATTGTCATAACTACTCTGACACATATTTGTATACAGAATAAATAACAACGGTGACAACACACACCCTTGAGGAGACCCTGTAGATGAGTTTTTCCGGTCAGACAAAAAACCATTGACTCTCACTCTTTGTGTCCTATTGGTTAAGAAGTCAAGAATCCAACCCACCAGATTATTGCTCAAGTCAAACTGTTCTAAGAGCCTTCTGGTTAAAATGTGGGGTTGGATTGTATTAAAAGCCGAAGAAAAGTCTACGAATAAAAGTCTGGCATGTGTTCCATTTCCATCCAAATGTCTAAACAGCAAATTAAGCAGTGTTACTGTAGCATCCTCCACCCCTCTATGAGGCCTATACGCAAACTGTAAGGGATCCAGTGCATGTTCAGTTTGCCTCAAGATCTCGGACCTAACCAATTTCTCAAAAATCTTCATTAAAACTGAGGTCAAAGCGACCGGCCTGAAATCATTAATCATTTTAGGACCACTACATTTTGGAACGGGGACAACCACAGCATCTTTCCAGAGGTTAGGAACATGTTGTGTCTGTAAAGACTTATTATATAACCCATGAAATACAGGACTTAAGGCTTTTGAACATGATTTAAGTAACCGGCCACAGATATTATCAGGACCAGGGCTTTTGTTAACATGTACAGAATTAAAAGCCTTTACAACATCCTGAAGATCAATATTGAAATGCTGATCATCCCTAAGCATTAAACTCAATTCCTGAATCTCTTTGCTAAAATCAAAATGATCAAAACGACAATAAAAACTATTAAGAGCATTTGCAAATTCAATATCTGAGTTAAAACCATCTATCATAACATGATTGCTACTATTGGAATTGTGAAGGCCAGCTATACTTTTCATACTCGCCCAAGCTGATCTCGAATTATTTGCAGCCATCTTGTTCTCCAATTCTACTTTATAATTTTGTTTAGCTTTTAAAATTTCAGTCTTCAACTCTCTTGTAACCATATACAAATCAGAGGCTGTACCCTGTTTAAAAACAAGCTTTTTCTTTTGTAAACAAGACTTAACAGATTTAGTAACCCATGGTTTGTTGTTAGGATATACTTTAACACGTTTACAGAGAATAATCATATCCCTACAGAAGGCAACATATGAACATGTTACATCAACCAATGAATCCAAATCATCACCACAAGACTGTGTAAAAATGTCCCAATCAGTACAGCTGTAACATTCCTGCAAGCAGGACACAGATTCGTCTGACCATACTCTTATGTCTTTGATCTTTGTTTTCTCTCTCTTTAAAATAGTCTTATATATGGGCAGTAGATAAACACAGTTATGATCAGCAGAACCCAAAGGGGGAAGCGGGAGAGATTTATAAGCGTCTTTAACTGACCCATAACAGAGATCTAATGTCTTACCCTGTCTGGTTGGACAGGTGACATATTGATGGAATGTTTTGAGTGTCTGTTTGAGAGAAACATGATTAAAGTCACCCAGAATAAAATTAGGTGCATCCGGGGAGATCGACTGCAGCCTCTGCACTACATCAAAAATGATGTTTGAGGCAGAAACGGAGTCTGCCTTTGGATGAATGTACACCGTCGTTATAAACATTTGGGGAAACTCGCGTGGTAAATAAAAAGGACGCAACGATACCGATATAAGTTCCACATCTGGCGTGCATATGCGCTCTCTGACAGTCACAGAGGAACAGTATCGTTTATTGACATATATACACACCCCGCCTCCTTGAGTTTTCCCCGTTACCTCTGGCTGTCGATCCAAACGAAAAGGAACTCCAAACCCATCAATTGACATGTCGGTGTCCCGATCACACTCAGTGAGCCACGTTTCAGTAAATGCCATGATGCAGCAGTTCCTGAAATCTTTCTGGTAACGAACATTTCCCTGAAGTTCGTCCACCTTGTTTCTCAGGGACCGGACATTTCCCATAATAACCGAGGGCAGAGGAACCCGGGTAAGCCGCTGCTTCCTCAGGCGTAATCTAACGCCACCTCGTTTGCCCCTCTTCCTCTTCTTTTCCACACTCCTCGGACCATGAGAGTCTCTCCGAATAAAAGTTGGTAACTCTAGCTTAAAGTCTGTTTCCCGAGCTAAACTAACAAGGTTTAGCTGCTTTAATGTATCTCTGGAATACTGTGTCCTCCCATGGCATACAGTCCCACAGATATTGCCGGCAGCCAAAAAATAAAACAGCCACAGCGCGACAAAATAAGAAAGGTCCATTTTAACTATACTAAATCCAGGAGCACTTGTTCATGTTATCAGAAAAAATAAAACATTAAAAACACATAAAACGCACATAAAACTTCAAACACGAGGACGCCAAAACTCTCATCTACTGCCGGTCGCTGCGTGCTGTTGGTTGCTTAGTAACAGACCTGAGAGTTGAGTACTGAACTCAAGATTTCCAAACTTCAGATAAAATGAGATTTTGTAAGATCGGATAAGAATCCTAAATCAATTTCAGATTTGTTTCTGTAATACAAATTAGTAAAAAAAAAAAATAATAATAAAAATCCTAAATTAACTGGTCAGATCTGAACTGAAGACTGAAGATAGAAAGTTTCTGTAAAATCATTTTACAGTGTACATTAAAAGATCAGATTCATAATTTCTGATTGTGATGTGTTTTATCTCCATCAGATTCCCATCGGATCACTCTGGATCTGAACACAGTGAATAAAAACCTCCGTCTGACTGAGAGGAACAGAGTGATTAAATTCACTGACACAGTCCAGGCATATCCTGATCATCCAGACAGATTTGATGTGTGGCAGGTGTTGTGTAGCGAGAGTGTGTGTGGACGCTGTTACTGGGAGATTGAGTGGAGTGGAGATGTGTTTATATCAGTGTCATATAAGAGCATCAGCAGGAAGGGATCGGGTAATGAGTGTTGGTTTGGATATAATGATCAGTCCTGGAGTTTGATCTGCTCTTCCTCCAGTTACTCATTCACACACAATAACAAACATGCTAAACTCCCAGTAAAGCCCATCAGCAGTAGAACAGTGAATGGGAAGAATCACTATAGAATAGGAGTGTATGTGGATCACAGTGCAGGAACTCTGTCCTTCTACAGCGTCTCTGGAGACACAATGATCCTCATCCACACAGTCCAGACCACATTCACTCAACCGCTCTATCCTGGGTTTTTTGTTGATTATTATAAATCATCAGTGAAACTGTTGATGAATCAGAACAGACTGTAGAGAGACTCTACCCATAATGCTTTGAGCTCATGATGAATCAGTGACCGTCACACACCAGCTTGACTAGATGATCCATGATGAGAGTCTCGACACAGAAAGATGATGAACACTTTTATTTAATAAACACCAGCAGGAAACGTTAACACAAGACAATGAACATAAGATGACTGAGGGTTTAAATACACTAGATAACAAGAGGGTGATGGTGATGAGTTGTCATGGTTACAAACAAGGGTTGCTATGGGAATTAACGAGAGCAATGGAAACACAGGAACTGAAAACCAGAAACAAGAAGACAAAAGGAATTCAAAATAAGAGTCCATGAAGACAGAAACATACAGGTGATCATGACGCATAACCTGATAATGCTGAGTTCAACATGTTCCTGGGTCAACATTTTTGTTGATCCTGGAACAACATTCAAATCAACCAATCAGATTTGAGGGACAAGTTTACAGATTATGTCAAGTTTAGGCTTAAAATCATGAATTGGTGCTTCTACATCAGTGTTATTCATCTATCATTTCCCTGATTTTTGGGATAACTTATGGGTAGGGTTAGGTTTAGAGGTAGGAAAAGGGATAAGACTAAATTTTCAGACTAGAATGTTGTTCCAGGATCAACAAAATATGTCAACCCAGGAACACATCTAACTCGGTAATATCAGGACGTGCCATCATGACAGTAACAGTGAGATGTAACAGAGTCTCTTCATTACATTAAAACTACATCTGAACTTCTGATCGAGCGCTAGAGTCGTACTGGTTGAGTAAACGATGAGCGCTGTTGAATATAATATACACTGCTAAATAAACAGAAAAGTCAGAGAAGGTTTAAGGATGAGTGATGGAAACAAGGTGAAGATCAAGAGAAACACAGAAAAACAGTCAAGGAAACTAACTGATGAGACAGATGAAAACAAACAGGGGATGTTGTGAAGGTCCAGTTAGGTTCGCATTTGGTCCGGTTTCTAATGTTAGCTGGAATTTTCCTTAAGAATTGTGGTTATTCCTTAACTAAACATCCTTTAACTATGATAAAAGGATTTTATGCAAACATTTTTTTGTTTGTTTGCAGATTTACATTACTATAGTTTCAGTGCAAATAAACCCTAAAACATGGCTATTTGTGGATATGGTTTTACTAATAAAATAATTAATAATAACTATGGAACAAATATTATTTTTCTTAATATTGGTTTAGAAACTACTCAATATTCTGTAAAACATGACCTTTATATTAATCCTTTATTGCAGGGATTCCCAGGGGGTTCGTAAGTTGTTGACAAGCAATTAATTAAATTATAATTAAATCATTAAAATTCAAACAAATAGACAAAATATTCAAACAAAAATTCTAAATAAAACTTTAATAAAAAAGTTTAAAAATTAATATTATATTTCTCTTCACCCATTTTGCCTCAACTTTGGCTGATAAGATGATGGAGGAAGATTTGGTCTTCAAGCGAAATGTAAAAGCGCCTATTTAAGCGAGTTTGTGTTGTTGTGTTTTTCATTAAATATAATATTACCCATCATTAAAATGTGTTCATGGGCGTTCATAATGGTCCGTGTCCATTGCGTGATCATTTAACTTTTTTTTTCTTTTTTTTTGCGCACATGATGCGCTTCATTTAGAGTTGATACGTCATCACTGCAGCACTCTTCTTTAATTTTTCTTTATTCATCTTTATTGTATTTCTTTTCAGGTAACTGCATAACAAGAAGTACAAAACACACTTTTATGTAAATATAAACCCTGTGTAATGCAATACTGAATGTGGAAGCACTTAGAAGGCGATCATTTGTTTATATAAAGCATATACATTTATACATTTACATTTTTTTTTTTTTTTTTGAAAATGAGTGATGGTTTCGCTAGATAAGACTCTTATTCCTCATCTGGTATCGTTTAAAGCCCTTTGAAGCTGCACTGAAACTGAAATTTTGACCACTATAAGGAGAATAATCCTGGAATGTTTTCATCAAAAACCTTCATTTCTTTTTGACTGAAGAAAGAAAGACACACTCAAAAAAATGAATTTTCAGTTCTGTTCACTTTACCTAAACAATTCATGTTGAATTAATGCCATTGTGGCTATTTTTCATTTAAACGTGATTGCATTATGTTAAACTGACTTAAAACTGTCACTCATTGGTTTAACTTAAAGTTTTCATTTTAAAAGTACATGTTTCAATCACTTAGCTCAGTCAAACTGTTATGACTGAATTAGAAAAAATATAATAACTTACATAATATTTATGCTTTATTTTAAATATTTTTTGTTTATTAATTTATAGCTTGACTATAATTATAGAAGTGCAATTAAACGGTGTTTTTAAGTTTATTATTTGTCTTAAATTGCTGTTATTTGAAAGACAATGTATTATATCCATTTAAAGGGTATTTGGTTTATGTTGAATAAAGCACACATTAGTCTATTAGTATGTCTAGTGACAAAATAAAGCTAATGTGGAGTTTAATAATCAACATTTATTGTGCACATTTAGTGCAAAGCAACATAAATGAATATTTAATTTAAAAAAAATTAAGGCCTTTACTGTTGTTCATATTTATTTGGTCTAATATCTACTTTCTAAGTTTTGAAAAATAATGCACATAAAAATTATTCATACGTACTAATTTAAAATAACTTTTATTTTGAAGGAAGAAACTAGAAGAGAACTACAGAACTTAGGATGCAATGAATTTTCTGTATGCAACATATTAAACACTGAACAATGATCTGGTAAAATAATAAAGAAAATTATACAATTCATTAAGGATAGTGAACTTAGAATATAGACATCATTATACACCTAGTCTGAAATCACTTCACACTCCAGCACATCAGGTGGCGGTATGCACCCAAAAAGTTTGTATGCGACCTGCCAGTAAATCCATAGAAGAAGAAGAAGAAACACACCCTGCGTTCCATTCAGAAGGGCTCATCCCTATGCCCTAATCCCTTCAAAGGGTTTACCCTCCGGAGTGAGAGCTTCGAAGGGATGAAGGGTGAAGGGATCAAAAAAACTCTTCTTTTGGAACGCACTTCTGCGTCATCTTAACGAGACAATCAAGGAGGAGTAGATTGTGCAAGCTGCACCCTACGTTAGTTTATTTATTTATTTATTTTAGGTTTAGCGCATGCAGGCTATATTGTATTTATGTATTTTAAACATTTGAATGGACTGATAAAGGGAGCTGTAAAGTATTTTTGTTGAAGTAGAAAGTCGTTTTGACCATAATAATGTACCAAATCTAACTCATATAAATATTAGGCTACAGTAGTACAGAAAAATATTATATATTTAAAATATGTATAAAATATTATACATACCTTTATAGTTAATCGAAATCTGAGCCTCCTGTACCCATTCTGTGACGTCAAACTTCCCTGTGCAAAGGATCATGGGGGCCCGAAGTGTCCATCAGTTGTTCCCTTCGAAATCCTTAATTCCGAAGGGCCCTTTGAAGTGGCCAGTTTTGAGCACTTCGGTTTGGAACGACCCTTCAATATGGCGGCCATGATTATTTTCACTCCGAAGTGCCCTTCGGAGGGCGATATATCCCGTTTGGAACGCACTGTAGATAATCTATCAGACTTATACAAATAATGTTTTAAAAAAGTCAATTGCACATATAAAATGTGTGTTTTTATAAAGTCAGTCGTACTGAATGTCAAAACATCCTGAAAATAAACGACATTCTCAACCTAAAGGAAGCGGAAATTTGCTGTGACAATTTGCATATCAGGATGGCAATAATCATAAAATGCGTTAATGCTGCGCATGTCGGAAATAGATTGTCGCGGCCGCGCCATTAACTGGAAATAAGCTTAAAACGAACAGGTACGTGTTCATCCGTTTCCATTCATGTTATTAGAAACAATAAAATCAAACTTTTTAATGATATCGGTTGATACCCAGATAGCAAAATTGATATGGCCCAGATCTGGCGCAAATTTGACACTTTCCTTTGGCCCACTTTTGGCAGGAATGATGGCACTTGGGCGGTCCGCTCCTGTTTTCCAGATTTGGACCACAAGCAAGCCACAATAATGCCGCATGTCAGCCATGAACAAAACAAATGAAGCAGAACTGGCCCACATCTGGGCAACAGTTCATTTTGATTCTGGCCCAGATCCAACAACCTTGCTGTTGCCCAGATGTGAGCCAGTTCTGCTATATTCGTTTTGGTTATGGCTGACATGCAGCATTGGTATGGCTTGCTTGTGGCCCAGATCTGGCGCAAGTTTGACACTTTTCATTTGGCTGACTTTTGGCAGGAATGATGGCACTTGGGCGGTCCGCTCCCGTTTTCCAGATTAGGGCCACAAGCAAGCCACAGTAATGCCGCATGTCAGCCTTAAACAAAACGAATGCTGTTTGAATAACAGCAAGGTGATGGATCTGGGCCAGAATTCAAATGAACTGTTGCCCAGATGTGGGCCAATTCTGCTTTATTCGATTAGTTTATGGCTGACAAGCGGCATTGGTATGGATTGCTTGTGGCCCAAATCTGGCCAACAGGAGTGGACCGCCCAAGTGCCATCATTCCATGCGGTATGTGGGCCAGAGCGAGGTTTTGGATCTGGGCCAGAATTAAAATGAACTGTTGCCCAGATGTGCGCCAGTTCTGCTTCATTTGTTTTGTTCATGGCTGACATGCGGCATAACTGTGGCTTGCTTGTGGCCCTAATCTGGCAAACAGGAGCGGACCGCCCAAGTGCCATTATTCCTGCCAAATGTGAGCCACATGAAAGTGTCAAGTGTGCAACAGATCCAACCCCTTTGCTCTGGCCCACATACCACATGGAATGATGGCACTTAGGCGGACCACTCCTGTTGGCCAGATTTGGGCCACAAGCAAGCCATACCAATGCCGCATGTCAGCCATAAGCAATACAAATAAAGCATAACTGGCCCTAATCTGGGCAACAGTTCATTTTAATTCTGGCCCAGATCCAACACCTCGCTCTGGCCCACATACTGCGTTGAATGATGGCATGATGAGCGGTCCACTCCTGTTTGAAAGATCTGGGCCACAATAAAGCCACAATCATGCCACACGTAAGCCAATAACAAACCAAATAATTAGGACTGCAACTAACGATTATTTCAATAATCGATTAATCTGTCGATTATTTTTACGATTAATCGATGAATCGGAAACCTTTTATTCAAAAACAGAACTGACAGTGCAAATTCACAGTGCAAAAAATCCTCAGAACGTGCAAAAACAGGTTGCTCTTTTAACATCCCTGAGCTGTTAAAGTAATAAAAAACAAAAAACAAATGAACTAACACAAAAAACATACACATGTATGCTTTACATCTGCCAAATATATAGTTTTTTTTTAAATAAAGTGCACAAAAAGATGTACATTTTTGTTTAAAGGGACCTGAGCTGTCAGAACTATCTTTTTTTTTTTTTTTTTAAATAAAGAAAAAAATTAAATCAGAAAACTTAACAGGATTTGTTTGAATGGTAGAACTTCTTCTCTACACTACAATCACTCACTCACTCACTCCCAAATATATTTGTCAACAATAACCAATATGGGACAAAGCACTGAATAAATACATGACAACAGATCAGTGTTAATTTTGACAGCAAATTTTTATTTAGTTTTAGTCATAGTCTTTTGACTAAAATGCTATTCAGATTTAATCATGTTTTAGTCATTTGAATTGTTTTAGTAGTTGACTAAATATCACAAGATTTTAGTTGACTAAATCTAACGGGTTTAGTTAAATTGTAATGCATTAAGAATTTCTCTAAAATTTCCAAACCCATTATATACTCCTGGAGAAAACATATACTGTATTAACCTATTAATATGAATAATATTAAAATTTGAACATGCAATACAGACACAGATTTAACTGCTGTGACATAAAAAAGATATCTTATAATTTAAATAAAACCACTCCTCCTAAAGAAGAACACAATGTCTTCTTTTTAATGAATGATATATGCATTCTTTATAACAACTTGCATACAACATTCCTTATGGATTAAATATAATTAGTATATAATAAATCCTAAAGCTAAAGAGCAGTGAGTGATTTTCTCTGTCTTTTGTTGTTTGATTAATATTCACCCTTTCGAGCGTGAGTTTAAAATATTCTAACTGAGTTTTTTTAAGGCGACCGTTATTTTAGAACGTTTGCCTTTAATGTTTCCATAGCGACGCGTCTTGAGTGTCACGAGCGCTGAACGCAGCCACAATAACACTGTATGACAGATGGATGGCTATTATTTTGTTTTTCCTTGTTTATTTAAAATACTCACAAACTTGCTTACTCTCCGATGGTATTTCCTCTACCTCGCTCTGCTATTGATGTGTTTATTTTTGCTCCGCTCTGCTTCGCGCTCAACCGCGCTTTTTTTACTCAAACATCTCCGCGTCTTATTGAGAGGCGTAATAGTCGCGCGACACGACGAATCGATAATGAAATTCGTTGCCAACTCTTTTAATAATCGAATTTTATCGATTTTATCGATTCGTTGTTGCAGCCCTACAAATAATAAACCAGAACTGACCCTAATGTGGGCCACAATATATTTTTATTTTAACCCTAGTGGATTAAAATAAAAATCCTCATGTGGCCCACATGCTGCCTAGAATGGTGACATTTTGACAACGCATTACTGTTTACCAGATCAGGCTATTTCAAAAGTCAAGTCACCTTTAATTTAACACTTTATAGACTGTTTCAAAGCAGCTTTACAGGTATAAACAGGAGAATGATTCAATTATTCCAGTTCAATTCTGCTGTAAAGCAGCTCTAAAAGAAATAGTGTCATTGTTCAGCTGAAGTCAGTATGTTTTAATTCAGTTCTGTTCAATAGCTGTATAAAGTTAATCAATTATGAAATCAGTTCAATTTGTTATAAAGCAGCTCTGCAAAAAACAGTGATGTCATCGTCCAGCTCAGTTCAGTTCTCATATGATAGTGTCAGTGCAATCAAATCAATATTATTGCTGAATATTAAGTGTCCCAAACTTAGCAAGCCAAAGGCAACAGGGGTAAGGAACCCAAAATCCATCAGGTTACAAAAATGGAGAAGAAAAAAAAACCTTGGGAGAAACCAGGCTCAGTCAGGGACCAGTTCTCCTCTGGCCAATGAACGAATATGGTGTGATGTGATTCAGGCAGCAACACAAGTCAGATTGTGGATTGGTATAATCTAGAATATTTCATATGGTTCCATCAGTTTGAAGATCAAGATACAACACGCCGGCATAGAGTTGAAGCTAGCCGTAGGGGTCTGTGCAGAGGACTTGTCTGGTTCTTGTGGTCTTTGCTGAGGATCTTTGCCGATGGCTGTCAACGAAGTTCTCACAGGGGATCTGTCTGGCTTGTCTAGTTGACATGGTCTTCGTTGACATTTAGGCTTGCGTCGTGGTCATGCCAAGATGCAGGTCCACCATCTGATCTGGATTTGGAGGGGATCCAGCTGACTATGGTAACCTCGGGATAAGGAAGAGACAGACAAAATGTTGACTGAGTTTTGAACTCACACCAAAACTCCCATTATAATCAACAAACCTCTTATTTACATTGTGTTTGCACTGTTAGTTATGATGAACGTATTTGTTAGTGAGCAGAATTCGAGTTTCAATGATGAGATCACTGCTTACATACACTCAACATGACTGTGATCAGCTACAATGCTCATTCAAAGTTGCAACCTTTCATGCCACTATCTAAATATAATGCAATAGATCTAAATGTAATGTTATAGTCAAGTTTTTAATAATACATATTATTATGTAATAATGTCACAGTTAATCTCTAAAATAAAAACAACATAAAGAAACAACATAAAGAGTATATTTTAAATACTTTTTAATGGCATGTTTTTATGAAATAAGGACAGTCTCACTGAAACTAAAGCCACGTTCGTGCACCGTCTGCATGACATAATGTTCGTCATCTGGAGGGCTCACGGACGTCTGCATACCTCGTCCGTGTGCAGGCCAAATTTCAAGACTGTGTGGTGGATGGTGGATGCACTATTTTTATTCTCTGATCCTACCCAGCGAAGTCCCGTTGATGGCACGATTCGTGAATTAAATTGTACTGCATGTGTTGAACTCGGTCATCCACGCACATCTGTAGTTGAGTACACTTTGAAAGATGCGCAGACAAGACTGCATGTGAGATGCGTCTGGCCGCGGAAAGTGAAGTATACCCGGGTCTTAATACAGCTACTGATGTCCACTTTCTCACAACTCATTTACTTTTCAATTAAGACTTCATTTCAAGACGTCATAAAATCAAAATTGACCTTACTTACTTTGTTAGTGCATATTACTAGTCTTGTGGTGAACAATTAATCCGTGCAAGTTAATACACCGAAAAAAATTGTTTGTCGTGGTAATCTTTAATCAAAATCTGAAATGTTACTTCTGGTCTGAAATGGTGTTCCTTCTCTGATAAAATAAAACCACTCCCCCCCCAACCCTTAGTCTGCTATGAGCGAGAGACGGAGAGGAGGAGCGTTAAATTAAAACTCTGCCCTCTATTCAATATTCTGTTTCGCTTGGAAATATGTCACAACACTGGAGAAAAGACGTTTGCACTTCCGGTTCACGGGGACTTTAACTCATTTAAGGCTGCTCCATTGGTGATATTTAACAAAACTGACATTTTTGACATTATCGTGTGTGTTATTGTTTCTTCAAGCATGACAGAGAACTCGATACTGGTGGGCCGTCCATGCTCACTATACTGGTGCATGTCTTTCTGTGCGTCGTGTGTGTGACAGGACATTCACAGACAGTGCGTTCTCTTTTTCTCTTTTGGTGCGCTTAAATGGTTTAAAAGCATTCGCAGAAATAAGAGCGTAATCATATATTGTAATGCTAGCCAAAGGATGAAACAAACAAAACAAAAAAAACATATGCTGCATTAACTGTGTTAAATATTTTAATGCGTTAAACTGGAAAAAGCACTAAGTATTTCAGTTGATTTATTCTTTCCAAGCTGATTTGTGGCACATGGAGAGGCAACAGCAATACAGCTATTTGATTTGCGCTCATTTCATTCATAGAGTTTACATTTATTCACTTAACACACTCATTATTGCACAGTGATTTTGGAGGATTAAATATAATATCATTATATCATTATCCAGCAAACACGAGGAGTAACTGTGTGCTGTGTGTAACTGCGGACACCCACGAACCGTACCCGAGTCCGCTTAAAAAGGGTGGTCTGGGGTGCGGTTCAAGTGAACTCAGGTACAGTTCGCTTCTGATATAAATGCAAACGCACCAAGCTGCGGAAGTGAACCGCTATTAATGCCGTATTATTTGATAAAAATGTGTGTTTGTGTGTGTGTTTCACTCACTTTCCCGACGAGCGTGACTGACGTGCTGCAAACAGAGAGCTGTAGCATAACTTTTCTCATTTCTGCTCGCCTTCAGCATTCTACATTCGTGGGAGATAGATGCAAGTTCCGTTATGAACAAAACCTACGGTTCAAAAACAAAAATGGTGAGGAGAGCAACGTTATGCATTTTGCCGACTTCTCCTGTGCCATCGTTATTAAGCAACGTAGTCAACAGCTGCTGGTTTGATGACGAAAACGAACCGTGGTTCGGACCCAAATAATATAATGTGAACACAGTCCAGTGGCCGCAGGGAGAGGGGAGAGCAATTGAACTCGCGTTCGGTCCAGGCAATCGAACCAAGTGTGAAAGCACCCTTAGATGCATTTTAAAAACCAACCTGTTTAACACGAAATACTATTCTTCTCATTTGTTTTACTATATTTATGGTCCACAAAATAAATAAAGGAATAAATTAAGACAGTTAGGATAGCCTACCGTTATCAGCATGTTATGCTGAAATTTGTCTCTTGAGAATAGTTTGCACTTTGCTTTTTGTGTGATATACATTAGCTCACTTTCTGGCTCACACGGTGTATTTGACCAATTAGACGCGCAAACAGAGGCTTCAATGCTTGTCCGTCTTACACTCAGAGTATGCGCATAGAAACATCCTGCCAGTATTTAATTTTATTTTTAATATCAACCACGTCCTGCTCTTTACTTTCTCATTCATTCATGTTTCTTTATTAATAATGCCAATAGCCCTGCCCACTGAAAGCTGCGTGGACTGTCACACAAATACGAATATGACACATTTATAGGACATAAAGGTCTATGCAGTAAACGAAAGTAACTGGTGAAATGTTTCGAAATGTCCCTTGGCACAGCAGAGCACCAGTTTTAATAAAAGGATATGTTTAAGTTCAGCCACTATTTTACATACTTTAACATTTTCGCAGATGTTCAAGAAATTCTTTTCGCCGATACTACAAACAAGCCGCAGCCGCAAGAATCTGATGAGTTCAGGAGCTCTTGGTTACCATAGAAACGGTGCGGTGATGGCCTCAACATCGCGGTAGGCATCTCATTACTGCGGTATTGCGGTTATCGTAGCTCTAATTCAAGCATTCAACATCCTCGTAGTATAATACAAATTAATACACAGCAAAATAGACAGTGTAACTGACTTACAGGTTTCTTAGACAGTCCATCTTCATTCCTCTTTTTCTCTTCTCACTCTGTCTCACATGCAAGTTGAAGTCATCTTTTGATGCAGGATTCTTCTTAATCTGTTGCTGTGAGCCTGATGTTTCTGACAAGTAATAAAACTAGTTAGTGCAGTATAATGTACAATGAATACATAGATGAATGTCCAATTGAATTATAGTCATAATTTTATTTTACTGTTATGCCATAATAAAGCATAAGTAAAAACACTTGTCTACAGTACCGTGCTGAACCGACTGCAGGTTGGGAAACAGTGAGTGAAAGGGAATTCATGCTGGTCAATGCTGGTTTTTACAGCAGGAGGATCTACATTGAGGAGACAGACAATGTATCACTTCAGTATTATTGACCACTGGATTTACAGTTTAACTGGGCTACATGGGACTTAACTGTATATCATGTTACTTAAGTAAAACCAAACTAACGTTAACTGAATGTATGCCGTCACGTGACGTGAATGAACGAAAGAGACTCGGTTCAAAAGACTCGGAGGTGAACTAATCAACGTTATTCACGAGATATTACATAAAATAGTTAAAAACAATGAACTAATCAGTCTTGATCTACTGGCCGTATCATAAGAAAAATGTAAACAGCGCGAACATAGCAAATTACTATGTCCGGTCACTTAATCATTGTAGCCTACACAAACTACAAATCTTCTACATAAACATTCATATTTTTTTTAAAATAAAATCCTGAAAATCCAGAGATAGCAAAAGTTGAAATGACTAAGTAACTTAAATTCAAATAGCCTTACCTATCCCAGTCAGCAAATTTCCTTTGGCAAAGATGTGGGCCAGATAAACAGCTGAGCTGTGGCCCAGATTAGTTTGTGTTTGCCGGCCCAGATATGGCCCACATCTCCTTTGCCAGAACTGAACCAAAGCAGTGCCATAAGTCCACCAAGCATGAGCCAAATATAATTGTAAGTGGCCCAAATATGGCACACTTCTTCTTTGCCAGAACTGAACCAAAGGAGTGCCATAACTCCACCAAGCATGAGCCAAATAATACAATTTAATATGGCCCATATGTGAGCCTTATATGCAATTTTAGTATGGTTGAGTTTTGTTAAAATCTAACAGCCCCTATGTGGCCCACATGCAGCTGACAGTATGTAAAAGTCTTATTAACTCAAAGGTAAATGAAACACTAAACAACAAATGTATACTCAAAACAATTTACTTTCAACAAGTGTTCAAATAATTACAGCTTTAAGAATAAATATAACATTTAAGAATACATTTAAGAATAAATATTACAGCTACACAGTTGTACTTAATTTAAGTGGAATTCAGTTGAAAACATTAAGAATAAATATTAATAATATAAACAACATTCAAAGAGTCTTAGACTATTTATTTTTTTACACCAAAATTCATGTTTTAAAGCATGTATTAATGTTATGTTCAACTCTGAGAGTAATAAAAATCACAGGAAAAAAAATCAGAGGAACTTGTACAGAGAACTTTATAAAAGAAATTGATAAAGTTAAAGAAACTTGAAAGGTAAGCTGAGATGTGTGTTGATGTCTTTATTTGAGGCTTTTTCAGTAAGGGGATTCTGCCTGACTGCACCTGCAATGAAGATAAATTTAAATAATGTTAGCAGCAAAATACAACCTGGAAGCTAGCGCTAAAGGATAATAGAAAAAAAAAAAATAAAAAAAAAATCAATAAATATAAATTATTTCCTTTAATATTTTAATTGCAATTATTAACCACTGTATGAAAAAAAAAAAAAAAAAACATTTGCAGTATATTTTCAAAAAGAATTGCAAATTGTATTTTTCAGTTTGTGGGCCATAATAATACCATCATTTCTTATGACAAATAATTTATATTTTGTTTTTAGAATATATTTTTAGAATACGTTTTCACCAACCAGTTAGAATTTACAACACTGCATGTATTCTGCTTTAAAAAAAAGATATGAACACTTTAATGTAAAAACACACCAACACAGATAGCATAAATGTCACGTTTAAGTCCAAAGACGATGAAGAAGATTCAAATAGAAGTGTTTTTACTAACACAAAATAAACTCAAACACAATGATGTGAGACAGCGTGCAAGCACAAACGCACAAACAGCCAAGTACTGAATGCAAGGAGGAACTTAAAGGATTAGTTCACTTTTAAATAAACTTTTCCTGATAATTTACTCACCCCCATGTCATCCAAGATGTTCATGTCTTTCTTTCTTCAGTCAAAAAGAAATTAAAGTTTTTGATGAAAACATTCCAGGATTTTTCTCCTTATAGTGGACTTGAATGGGCACCAAACGATTGAAGGTTCAAATTAGTTTCACTGCAGCTTCAAATTGTTCAACACGATCCCAGATGAGAAATAAGGGTCTTATCTAGTGAAACCATTGCTCATTTTCTAAAAAAAAAATTGAAAATTATATAAGTTTTAACCTTAAATGCTCATCTTGAAATAGCTCTCTTCTTCTTCTCTATTTGAATTCCAGCAGTGTAGACACTGCTAAGTGTATTACTGCCCTCCGCAGGTCAATGTTTGAACTAATTGTTATATGCAGTATGCTAGTTCAATAGTATATAACAATTAGTTCAAACATTGACCTGTGGAGGGCAGTAATACGCTTAGCAGTGTCTACACTGCTGGAATTCAAATAGAGAAGAAGAGAGCTAGTTCAAGATGAGCATTTCTGTTTGAAATGTATAAAATTTTATTTCTTTTTTAGAAAATGAGTGATTGTTTCTCTAGATAAGACCCTTATTTCTCATCTGGGATCATGTAGAACAATTTGAAGCTGCAGTGAAAGTAATTTTGACCTTCAACTGTTTGGTGCCCATTGAAGTCCACTATAAGGAGAAAAATCCTGGAATGTTTTCATCAAAAACTTTCTTTTTTTTTTTTCAACTGAAGAAAGAAAGACATGGACATCTTGGATGACATGGAGGTGAGTAAGTTATCAGGAAAAGTTTATTTAAAAGTGGACTAATCCTTTAAATACACAGTGATAATGAACTAAATACAGAGGTGTAGGCATGTGCTGGTATGATACTTTGACAGTATGATAATCTCAAGCAAAAATATTGATTACATCTTTATTGATTGATTGACAATATATAAAAAATAACTTTATGCAAAAACAAAACAACAAAAATGCAGTCACTTAAGTGAGCCAGGGATGTGATCAGCTAATGACAAAAAAAAGAGGGAAAACAAGAATAGCTAACCCCATCCCCTGTAATTATTATTATTTTAATTAAATTGATAAAGAGATATCTTACTATTCAGTCCCTCCAGGATTTCACAATTTTTTGGGGGTGATTTTTGCGATCAAAATGACTAATTTGTGGTGGTAATTTCCAGAAATTTGTGAAAAAATTTGCGATTTTTATATTTTATAATTATGACATCACATTTACCATAATAGTATTATGTCAGATGCACAATAGTCATACATGATACAAATCATTTATTTGTAAAAAGACGTGAAACTCACAGAGTCGTCAGGGGTGTTCACTGATACGCTCACACAAAAATCGCTGCAAAAAAAGTCAGTGGAGATGGACGAAAACTACGATAAAACCTGTTGGAAAACATCTTTTGCAGCGATTTTTGTGTGAGCATATCAGTGAACATCCCTGACGACTCGGTGAGTTTCACGTCTTTGTAAACGAAAGTTTAATGCGTTTTAAGGAAGGATTATGCCAGTGCACCTATGCAGCCATTGTGAAGGTGTGTGGGGGCGGGGGTGATCCCACAGAAAGCTAAAATTCTCGTGTCAGCAGCATTTGTCCAAATTTCAATCATAACCATTGTATTTCATCAGAAACGATCTGTAAACAGGGCTTTAAGTGTAAAATACCGAACTTGTCCTTTAAATCGTCATACCACACAGCAATATAAAATACTAGAATCACTTTTGCTTGCTTCATTTCGATCATGTCCAGCGGCCATCATCCTTGAAGCCATCTCCGACATGGTTAGCTGCTTGCGTTTCCTATGATTCCACAGATCTGTTTCTGACAGACCGATCACAGACATCACGTGTGCGCAACATCTGTATCCACGTAATGCATTGAAACTTTAATTAAAACTAGAGATATTTCAATTGGGTGTTTATAATTTAATGTTTTGTGAGGTCTTTTTCATTTTTGTGATTATTTTGCGGTTAAATTAGGAATTATGCAGGATTGCAAAAAAATGCGACATTTTGTTGATTTTGCATTGTATTAAGCGAACGCGGAATCGCGAAAAACTGGAGGGACTGAATATTGCAATTATATGCACTATTGTACTGTAAAAAAAAAAAAAGAGAACTTATGTATTCATAATAATAATAATAATAATAATGTTACAATAATATTCAATTCTCTTTACAGAACAGTAAAATTACAATACTAACATTTATGATGTCTTGCTTTCAAACCACTGAGCTTTTATTTTTTGCAGAAAACCACAGAAGTTTCTCTTTGTTGACAACAGATTTATATACGATTCTTATTACGGATGGTTGGTGCACGTTGCGTTTCCAAATGCAAATTATAAGCAGCCCAAACTTAGAGCGCTTGCAGAGAAGCGGGTCTTTGCGAAGGGTCAGTTCGGCTAGGTATACATCCGCGCTAAACTATCAAGGTGAAAGTCATCATAGCTTGCGTAGAATAGACCCAGCTCCCAACCCCAATTTGAGAATAGATTAACGGCGATATTTTTTTATCGCCCGATAAGAGTCTCGCGTTAACGCAGCACGTTAACGCCGTTAACGGCCTAATATATATATATATATATATATATATATTTTTTTTTATTTTTTTTTTTATTTATTTTTTTTTTTTTTGCTGCATGGTTAAAAAAAAAGTATAAAGCCTATTGTTAACTGACTGGGTGCTGGAACGAACGCAGCGCCAGTTTCGTTTTTTTCCGTAACTTGAATAGGGAAGGCGTAGGACATTCAGCGTAAGCATTACGAAGAATGCGGAAGCGGAAAGTACGTTCAAGGCGATATTTTGTTTATAAAGCATAAACGGTTGTATTTTTTTCGAAAATGACCGATCGATTCGCTAGATAAGACCCTTATTACTCATCTGGTATCGTTTAAAGCCCTTGAAGCTGCACTGAAACTGTAATTTAGACCTTCAACCTGTTGGTAGCCATTGAAATCCACTGTAAGGAGAATAATCCTGGAATGTTATCCTCAAAAACCTTTATTTCTTTTCGACTGACGAAAGAAAGACATGAACATCTTGGATGACATGGGGGTGAGTAAATTTATCAGGAAAAGTGTATTTAAAAGTGGACTAATCCTTTAACACCATCAGACCCTATTTTTTTTACAGTCTATGCTATGGTCAGACCGCGTCGCCTAAATTCAGAATGATATAACATGACATACTTTATGTGTAACGTTATGTACTGTTGATTTATAGCCAAAAACATCGGAATTTAAAACGGCAAGCCAGCGGACCCCTAACGTTAAACTGTATTGTTAAACTGAGGAAAATATTAGCTAATTTGACCCCTTGCTCAATTAAACGAATAACTACACGCTTAATAACATGCAATATTGACACATAATGCTGCATATTTCAATTATATAACTTTAAAGTGCCAAAACATCACTTACCTGAACGTACACAGTCGTGAGGAAAGCAGAAATGCCGCCCGCTGCCCGCGTCTCACTGCTGCTCACTCAGTCAAATTCGCGCCGTAGTCTCTCCACCAATACGAGGGAAGATGCATAGCAACCTGAGGTGTGGAACGGCAGATGTTTGCCGCACTTGATTTCAGGATTCCTGTGTTTTTCCACGTATAAGCCAAATGTTTACCACAAGTCTGCTTTTCTCACTGTGTGCCATAGCTCAACCACATATGGTTCTCATGTGTTTGTTGTTATCTGGGCCATAGACCTCAAAATCAGTTGTGAACCAAGAGAGCATTTCCCGCAGTTTTTAAAGTTATGGCAAAACAAATATGGCTACAATTTGGCCCATATCTGTTCAGCCATGCCACATCTAGGCCATATGTGCCAGATAATACTCACATGTGGCCCAAACGTAATTGCTATCTGGGATGTGTTTGCTTGCTAACGATTTAAGTAATCATTAGCTAACTTTAATATCACATAAATACTCCAATCAAATATAACGAAGCAATCGCCAACAACATAAAAACATTGTTTAAATCCATTATTTTTTATGAAGTCTTACCTTGACTTTACTTTGTGCAGTTTTCAACCGTCAATTCTCCAGCCGATCCTCTCTGCTGTTTAGGCGCCTTTTCCGCGCGCCTACTTTTAAATTTAAAGGGCCGGAAATAGGAATTCGAACCAGTTTGAATTCTATTAAATAATGATCTCTAATAAAGTTAGCTGAAGCCTATAACATGATAATAATAATAAAATAAAAATACAAAATGTTTGAAAAGTTAATAGCCTAATATCAAATCAAATAATATCAAAAAACAATGTTCTCATTGCAGTTTTATGCTGTGCTGATTTACCCATTCATAATTTAATTTATCAATTAATAATATGACAGGCTATTTTTACTAATAAAAAAGTCATTTATAAATCTAAATGTCAATATTCAGTTAAAATGTAAGACAAAATAAATATTTTTATTAATGTTTGTTTTGTAATGTTTTATTTATTAGTTTATTCATTCATTCATTTATGTACTTATTACAATATCAGGGTCACTTAAGCAGTTTATAAAATGACACTGCCTGCTTACATTGTTAATCCTGCATTTAATTCAACCAATCATATTTGAGTGACAAGTTTACAGTTTATGTCAAGTTTATGCATACAACCAGGGTTTTGTGCCGGTTATCATTTACTTTAAGGATAATGGGTTGGGTTAGGTTTAGGGTAGCATTAGGACTAACTTGTCCTTGGGATATTGTTACAAGTTCAACAAAACATGGACAGTGGAATATGTTCTGCTTGAAACCATGGCAAAGATTTTAACATACAGCAGCTCAAAATGTCACTCTACTAAATATATGTTCCAAGACCATAGTTCACTAATTTTAACTATGTTGTACACATTTCTCAATCAGACAATTTACTTACAGTACATGTACAGCATAACTGACTGTAAGAGCTGTAATAGTGCACATCTGTGTTTCTGCTCTACAGTACAGACACACATACGTGCTGTGTTTTCATGTTTTATGGGGACCATGCAGAGACATAATGGTTTTTATACTGTACAAACTGCATAACCTATCCCTCTACATTAAACCTACCCATCACAGAAAACTTTCTACAATTTACATTTTCCAAAAACATCATTTATTATTACCCCCCTTCCCCATTTATTGTACATCCCCCCTCCCCTAGCCCTAAACCTACCCACCACACACAACTTTCTGCATGTTTTGAATTAAAAAAAAGAAAAAAGTTTTGTATGTTTTTAACCCATTTGGTTGTAATGCAAATGTCATTATAGATATTTGTGTCCTCACAAACCACATATACCTGTATACACAAACACACCAATAAAGTTATGTTAAAAAAACCTGAAATATCTGCCTTCTCCAGATTAGCCTGTACAATTAAGTGTTGCATCCTACATCAAATATCCCTGAAAAGTATTAATGATATATTTTCAGCTCCATTTTTAGCTATACATTTAAATTAACCAGTTTTAAAAGGTGCTCCATACAAAGCCAGAAGTAGCCTAGTTTTTTTATGATATTTAGAGCATATTTGCTGTGTCAACTGTACCAAATATTTACCAACATTGGACCTAATTGTTATGAACTATTAACATGCTTACTGTTCCATTTTGAGCTTACACCCTGGTTAGCCAGTGCTGACTGTGCCATCCCAGATAGCAATTACGTTTGGGCCACATGTGAGTATTATCTGGCACATATGGCCTAGATGTGGCATGGCTGAACAGATATGGGCCAAATTGTAGCCATATTTGTTTTGCCATAACTTTAAAAACTGCGGGAAATGCTCTCTTGGTTCACAACTGATTTTGAGGTCTATGGCCCAGATAACAACAAACACATGAGAACCATATGTGGTTGAGCTATGGCACACAGTGAGAAAAGCAGACTTGTGGTAAACATTTGGCTTATACGTGGAAAAACACAGGAATCCTGAAATCAAGTGCGGCAAACATCTGCCGTTCCACACCTCAGGTTGCTATGCATCTTCCCTCGTATTGGTGGAGAGACTACGGCGCGAATTTGACTGAGTGAGCAGCAGTGAGACGCGGGCAGCGGGCGGCATTTCTGCTTTCCTCACGACTGTGTACGTTCAGGTAAGTGATGTTTTGGCACTTTAAAGTTATATAATTGAAATATGCAGCATTATGTGTCAATATTGCATGTTATTAAGCGTGTAGTTATTCGTTTAATTGAGCAAGGGGTCAAATTAGCTAATATTTTCCTCAGTTTAACAATACAGTTTAACGTTAGGGGTCCGCTGGCTTGCCGTTTTAAATTCCGATGTTTTTGGCTATAAATCAACAGTACATAACGTTACACATAAAGTATGTCATGTTATATCATTCTGAATTTAGGCGACGCGGTCTGACCATAGCATAGACTGTAAAAAAAATAGGGTCTGATGGTGTTAAAGGATTAGTCCACTTTTAAATACACTTTTCCTGATAAATTTACTCACCCCCATGTCATCCAAGATGTTCATGTCTTTCTTTCGTCAGTCGAAAAGAAATAAAGGTTTTTGAGGATAACATTCCAGGATTATTCTCCTTACAGTGGATTTCAATGGCTACCAACAGGTTGAAGGTCTAAATTACAGTTTCAGTGCAGCTTCAAGGGCTTTAAACGATACCAGATGAGTAATAAGGGTCTTATCTAGCGAATCGATCGGTCATTTTCGAAAAAAATACAACCGTTTATGCTTTATAAACAAAATATCGCCTTGAACGTACTTTCCGCTTCCGCATTCTTCGTAATGCTTACGCTGAATGTCCTACGCCTTCCCTATTCAAGTTACGGAAAAAAACGAAACTGGCGCTGCGTTCGTTCCAGCACCCAGTCAGTTAACAATAGGCTTTATACTTTTTTTTTAACCATGCAGCAAAAAAAAAATAAATAAATAAAAAAAAAAAAAAAAAAATATATATATATATATATATATATATATATATATATATATATATATTAGGCCGTTAACGGCGTTAACGTGCTGCGTTAACGCGAGACTCTTATCGGGCGATAAAAAAATATCGCCGTTAATCTATTCTCAAATTGGGGTTGGGAGCTGGGTCTATTCTACGCAAGCTATGATGACTTTCACCTTGATAGTTTAGCGCGGATGTATACCTAGCCGAACTGACCCTTCGCAAAGACCCGCTTCTCTGCAAGCGCTCTAAGTTTGGGCTGCTTATAATTTGCATTTGGAAACGCAACGTGCACCAACCATCCGTAATAAGAATCGTATATAAATCTGTTGTCAACAAAGAGAAACTTCTGTGGTTTTCTGCAAAAAATAAAAGCTCAGTGGTTTGAAAGCAAGACATCATAAATGTTAGTATTGTAATTTTACTGTTCTGTAAAGAGAATTGAATATTATTGTAACATTATTATTATTATTATTATTATGAATACATAAGTTCTCTTTTTTTTTTTTTACAGTACAATAGTGCATATAATTGCAATATTCAGTCCCTCCAGTTTTTCGCGATTCCGCGTTCGCTTAATACAATGCAAAATCAACAAAATGTCGCATTTTTTTGCAATCCTGCATAATTCCTAATTTAACCGCAAAATAATCACAAAAATGAAAAAGACCTCACAAAACATTAAATTATAAACACCCAATTGAAATATCTCTAGTTTTAATTAAAGTTTCAATGCATTACGTGGATACAGATGTTGCGCACACGTGATGTCTGTGATCGGTCTGTCAGAAACAGATCTGTGGAATCATAGGAAACGCAAGCAGCTAACCATGTCGGAGATGGCTTCAAGGATGATGGCCGCTGGACATGATCGAAATGAAGCAAGCAAAAGTGATTCTAGTATTTTATATTGCTGTGTGGTATGACGATTTAAAGGACAAGTTCGGTATTTTACACTTAAAGCCCTGTTTACAGATCGTTTCTGATGAAATACAATGGTTATGATTGAAATTTGGACAAATGCTGCTGACACGAGAATTTTAGCTTTCTGTGGGATCACCCCCGCCCCCACACACCTTCACAATGGCTGCATAGGTGCACTGGCATAATCCTTCCTTAAAACGCATTAAACTTTCGTTTACAAAGACGTGAAACTCACCGAGTCGTCAGGGATGTTCACTGATATGCTCACACAAAAATCGCTGCAAAAGATGTTTTCCAACAGGTTTTATCGTAGTTTTCGTCCATCTCCACTGACTTTTTTTGCAGCGATTTTTGTGTGAGCGTATCAGTGAACACCCCTGACGACTCTGTGAGTTTCACGTCTTTTTACAAATAAATGATTTGTATCATGTATGACTATTGTGCATCTGACATAATACTATTATGGTAAATGTGATGTCATAATTATAAAATATAAAAATCGCAAATTTTTTCACAAATTTCTGGAAATTACCACCACAAATTAGTCATTTTGATCGCAAAAATCACCCCCAAAAAATTGTGAAATCCTGGAGGGACTGAATAGTAAGATATCTCTTTATCAATTTAATTAAAATAATAATAATTACAGGGGATGGGGTTAGCTATTCTTGTTTTCCCTCTTTTTTTTGTCATTAGCTGATCACATCCCTGGCTCACTTAAGTGACTGCATTTTTGTTGTTTTGTTTTTGCATAAAGTTATTTTTTATATATTGTCAATCAATCAATAAAGATGTAATCAATATTTTTGCTTGAGATTATCATACTGTCAAAGTATCATACCAGCACATGCCTACACCTCTGTATTTAGTTCATTATCACTGTGTATTTAAAGGATTAGTCCACTTTTAAATAAACTTTTCCTGATAACTTACTCACCTCCATGTCATCCAAGATGTCCATGTCTTTCTTTCTTCAGTTGAAAAAAAAAAAAGAAAGTTTTTGATGAAAACATTCCAGGATTTTTCTCCTTATAGTGGACTTCAATGGGCACCAAACAGTTGAAGGTCAAAATTACTTTCACTGCAGCTTCAAATTGTTCTACATGATCCCAGATGAGAAATAAGGGTCTTATCTAGAGAAACAATCACTCATTTTCTAAAAAAGAAATAAAATTTTATACATTTCAAACAGAAATGCTCATCTTGAACTAGCTCTCTTCTTCTCTATTTGAATTCCAGCAGTGTAGACACTGCTAAGCGTATTACTGCCCTCCACAGGTCAATGTTTGAACTAATTGTTATATACTATTGAACTAGCATACTGCATATAACAATTAGTTCAAACGTGACATTTATGCTATCTGTGTTGGTGTGTTTTTACATTAAAGTGTTCATATCTTTTTTTTAAAGCAGAATACATGCAGTGTTGTAAATTCTAACTGGTTGGTGAAAACGTATTCTAAAAATATATTCTAAAAACAAAATATAAATTATTTGTCATAAGAAATGATGGTATTATTATGGCCCACAAACTGAAAAATACAATTTGCAATTCTTTTTGAAAATATACTGCAAATGGTTTTTTTTTTTTTTTTTCATACAGTGGTTAATAATTGCAATTAAAATATTAAAGGAAATAATTTATATTTATTGATTTTTTTTTTAATTTTTTTTTTTTTCTATTATCCTTTAGCGCTAGCTTCCAGGTTGTATTTTGCTGCTAACATTATTTAAATTTATCTTCATTGCAGGTGCAGTCAGGCAGAATCCCCTTACTGAAAAAGCCTCAAATAAAGACATCAACACACATCTCAGCTTACCTTTCAAGTTTCTTTAACTTTATCAATTTCTTTTATAAAGTTCTCTGTACAAGTTCCTCTGATTTTTTTTCCTGTGATTTTTATTACTCTCAGAGTTGAACATAACATTAATACATGCTTTAAAACATGAATTTTGGTGTAAAAAAATAAATAGTCTAAGACTCTTTGAATGTTGTTTATATTATTAATATTTATTCTTAATGTTTTCAACTGAATTCCACTTAAATTAAGTACAACTGTGTAGCTGTAATATTTATTCTTAAATGTATTCTTAAATGTTATATTTATTCTTAAAGCTGTAATTATTTGAACACTTGTTGAAAGTAAATTGTTTTGAGTATACATTTGTTGTTTAGTGTTTCATTTACCTTTGAGTTAATAAGACTTTTACATACTGTCAGCTGCATGTGGGCCACATAGGGGCTGTTAGATTTTAACAAAACTCAACCATACTAAAATTGCATATAAGGCTCACATATGGGCCATATTAAATTGTATTATTTGGCTCATGCTTGGTGGAGTTATGGCACTCCTTTGGTTCAGTTCTGGCAAAGAAGAAGTGTGCCATATTTGGGCCACTTACAATTATATTTGGCTCATGCTTGGTGGACTTATGGCACTGCTTTGGTTCAGTTCTGGCAAAGGAGATGTGGGCCATATCTGGGCCGGCAAACACAAACTAATCTGGGCCACAGCTCAGCTGTTTATCTGGCCCACATCTTTGCCAAAGGAAATTTGCTGACTGGGATACATATGCCAAATATGGTCCAAAGTTGGAGTAATGGAGTACAGTTGGAGTTCACATTCAGAATCGCCAGTGATTACACTCTGTCATCTTTGCCAAAACTGGTCCAGATATGTTTTAAGATATCTGGGCCACATTTGCTGCATTATATGTGGGCCAGTTTAGGCTTACATCCTGGTTAGCCAGTGCTGACTGTGCCGTACATTAGCCAAATGTGGTCCAAAGTTGAAATAATGTATCTGGGCCATATTTGTTATGCCATCTGTGGGCCACTTTAGGTTCACATTCAGAATTGCCAGTGACTACTGTCCCACAATTTTGCCAAAACTGGCCCAGATAAGATTAAAGATAACTGGGCCACATTTGCTGCATTATATGTGGGCCAGTTTAGGCTTACATCCTGGTTAGCCAGTGCTGACTGTGCCGTACATTAGCCAAATGTGGTCCAAAGTTGAAATAATGTATCTGGGCCATATTTATTATGCCATTTGTGGGCCACTTAAGGTTCACATTCAGATTTCCCAGTTATTACTGTCCCACAATTTAGCCAAAACTGGCCCAGATATGTTTTAAGATAACTGGGCCACATTTGCTGCATTATATGTGGGCCAGTTTAGGCTTACATCCTGGTTAGCCAGTGCTGACTGTGCCGTACATTAGCCAAATGTGGTCCAAAGTTGAAATAATGTATCTGGCCCATAGTTGTTATGCCATTTGTGGCCCACTTTAGGTTCACATTCAGAATCGTCAGTGATTACACTCCGTAATCTTTGCCAAAACTGGCCCAGATATGTTTTAAGAATAACTGGGCCACATTTTCTGCATTATATGTGGGCCAGTTTAGGCTTACACTCTGGTTAGCCAGTGCTGACTGTGCCGTACATTAACCAAATGTGGTCCAAAGTTGAAGTAATGTATCTGGCCCATAGTTGTTATGCCATTTGTGGGCCACTTTAGGTTCACATTCAGAATCGCCAGTGATTACACTCCGTCATCTTTGCCAAAACTGGCCCAGATATGTTTTAAGCTAACTGGGCCACATTTGCTGCATTATATGGGGGCCAGTTTAGGCTTACATCCTGGTTAGCCAGTGCTGACTGTGCCGTACATTAGCCAAATGTGGTCCAAAGTTGAAATAATGTATCTGGCCCATAGTTGTTATGCCATTTGTGGGCCACTTTAGGTTCACATTCAGAATCGCCAGTGATTACACTCCGTCATCTTTGCCAAAACTGGCCCAGATAAGTTTAAAGATAACTGGGCCACATTTGCTGCATTATACAGTATGTGGGCCAGTTTAGGCTTACACCCTGCTAGCCAGTGCTGACTGTGCCGTACATTAGCCAAATGTGGTCCAAAGTTGGTGTAATGTATCTGGGCCATATTTGTTATGCCATTTGTGGGCCACTTAAGGTAAACATTCAGATTCACCAGTTATTACTGTCCCACAATTTAGCCAAAACTGGCCCAGATATGTTTTAAGATAACTGGGCCACATTTGCTGCATTATATGTGAGCCAGTTTAGGCTTACACTCTGGTTAGCCAGTGCTGACTGTGCCGTACATTAACCAAATGTGGTCCAAAGTTGAAGTAATGTATCTGGGCCATATTTGTTATGCCATTTGTGGGCCACTTTAGGTTCACATTCAGAATCGCCAGTGATTACACTCCGTCATCTTTGCCAAAACTGGCCCAGATATGTTTTAAGCTAACTGGGCCACATTTGCTGCATTATATGGGGGCCAGTTTAGGCTTACATCCTGGTTAGCCAGTGCTGACTGTGCCGTACATTAGCCAAATGTGGTCCAAAGTTGAAATAATGTATCTGGCCCATAGTTGTTATGCCATTTGTGGGCCACTTAAGGTTCACATTCAGATTTGCCAGTTATTACTGTCCCACAATTTAGCCAAAACTGGCCCAGATATGTTTTAAGATAACTGGGCCACATTTGCTGCATTATATGTGGGCCAGTTTAGGCTTACATCCTGGTTAGCCAGTGCTGACTGTGCCGTACATTAGCCAAATGTGGTCCAAAGTTGGTGTAATGTATCTGGGCCATATTTGTTATGCCATTTGTGGGCCACTTAAGGTTCACATTCAGATTTGCCAGTTATTACTGTCCCACAATTTAGCCAAAACTGGCCCAGATATGTTTTAAGATAACTGGGCCACATTTGCTGCATTATATGTGGGCCAGTTTAGGCTTACATCCTGGTTAGCCAGTGCTGACTGTGCCGTACATTAACCAAATGTGGTCCAAAGTTGAAGTAATGTATCTGGGCCATATTTGTTATGCCATTTGTGGGCCACTTTAGGTTCACATTCAGAATTGCCAGTGATTACACTCCATAATCTTTGCCAAAACTGGCCCAGATATGTTTTAAGAATAACTGGGCCACATTTTCTGCATTATATGTGCGCCAGTTTAGGCTTACACCCTGCTAGCCAGTGCTGACTGTGCCGTACATTAACCAAATGTGGTCCAAAGTTGAAGTAATGTATCTGGGCCATATTTGTTATGCCATTTGTGGGCCACTTTAGGTTCACATTCAGAATCGCCAGTGTTTACTTTCCACATCTTTGCCAAAACTGGCCCAGTTGTGTTTTAAGATAACTGGGCCACATTTGCTGCATTATATGTGGGCCAGTTTAGGCTTACACCCTGCTAGCCAGTGCTGACTGTGCCGTACATTAGCCAAATGTGGTCCAAAGTTGAAGTAATGTATCTGGGCCATATTTGTTATGCCATGTCTGGGCCACTTAAGGTTCACATTCAGAATCGCCAGTGTTTACTTTCCACATCTTTGCCAAAACTGGCCCAGTTGTGTTTTAAGATAACTGGGCCACATTTGCTGCAGCATATGTGGGCCATATTTGGTTTAAAGCCAGATTAGCCATTATTGATTGTGCCACATTTTTGCCAAAGATGGCCCACATTTGGTTTGCGATATTTGGCCCATATTCATTATTTATCACACGGGCCACTTCAGGCTCACATTCAGATTACACATTGCCGTAAGTGCCGCATCTTTGCCTAAAAAGGCCCACATGCAATTTGAAATATTTGGGCCATTTTTGCCATGTTACATGTGGGCCACTTAAGGCTCACATACATTTTGTCCGGGCCATAAGAAGGCCTGTAGTGCCACACCATTGCCTAAAGTGGCCCACATCCGTTTGCTATCTGGGATGGCTCTGGATACACTGGGCCTGCTAATCAATCTGAGCAGATCGCGTATTTCGGAGGGAGTGGCTTCATAGAACCAGGAAATCAAACGAGCCGTTCATATGACAATGGAAACAGAGGTGTAGAATAAAGGTAAAATATATAAAAAAATACAGTGTTTTCAAAAAAACGAAGCATTAAGACATGCTAAACTGTGCCCTAAGAACACAATCAAGCCTAGAAAAAAAACACTGAACCACCCCTTTAAAGATCTCCTTGTTTGCCTACGCAACCAGAGATTAACCTTAAATTGGAATAACATCATCCAAATTTTATTCTGGTATTCAACAGAGGACTGTAAATTGAAACCTAAATTCTGAGGTAAAGAATGCTCAGCTACATGTTTATTTGCCTTGCTGCAACAACGTTGCAGCACTGAAAATAAGCAAATGGTCATGTTGTGGAAAATCTTGTGATTGGATAAACCAAAAGATGACAAGGGAGAAAAATATCTCACTGAAATCCTTTGTGTGTGAAATGTAAGCTGGACAAAACAATGTTGTAAAACTAAAAGTTTTCAAAAGAAAAGATTTAGGTATATTTCTGTCTCAGTCCTGGAGAACTGTTGCCATGCAAAAGTCCTAGAGAGACTGCAACTGGGAAAATACACTAAATGTTAAAACTGATGTATATAATGATAATTATATTAGACTTTCACCTATTCAGAAGACATGCTTAGCTTGTTTTTGTTTCATAAAAGAAATTTAGCCAAAGAATAAGATGAATCACATCACTATACTTTGAAATAGTTCAAGAGGTGCTAAGAAGGTTTACGACTGATGTCATAAATAGTGTAAACAGCATTGTTTAAGGCTCAGTCTTTTACCTTGGTCTTATTAGACTTTAAAATTACTGCACTCTTGTATGTTGTTCAGCGTCTCAAAAGAGACTGAAAAAACAAACAGATCAAAAATTAATCTTTGTGCTCTCAATCAGTCCTGTGTTTGTCCAACCTTTCTTTTCATATCCAAATAGATTCTCAGAGGAATGTAATTGATAACATTTTAGCCCAAAAATAAGAAAATTGTGTCCAATTCTATATTGTAGTCACAGAAATCCTAAAATTGAGCAAATGATTTGACCCAATATTCACAGCATCAAAGTCTATAACTGTTTCCAGTTTAGCCTATTGCTGTGAACACAAAGCAATGCCATCACAGCTGTAGCTGCAGGGCCAGATGCCTTCTAAAAGATCAGTGAGTTGATAACAAGTCACTCTGGGAGAATTACTCAGCCAAGACCCTCTTGATACCAGCAAATAAAATTATTTTTAATTTATACTATTTTAATATAATATAATTTATATTATGATCACATTACGATATATATTATATTATGATGGCCAGGGATGGCCTTTAATCTCATGATGATTTAAGCAATGGTGTGGAAGAAGAAAGGATTTTGGAGAGGAGCAGAAGGAATTAGAATGTAGTAAGATGGAACCAGAATGAAGACAGAAGTTGGGAGCACTATCAGTGCTGAAAGAACTGTGAGGAATCAATGGAAGGATTCAAATTTGTAATTGTGTTAGACACATTGTTCTCACAGAACACACATTCTAGTTGTTTGTGCTACATGTGCACCTAGACTAGTTGAGTTTATTCTTTAAAACACATGACTGCCTTACTGTAAGTGATGCGTTGACACACTTAGGTTTGCGGTTAGATGCTATGCATTTTAGACCATGTGTCTTGTGTAAGTTGGAATAGCTGTAGTACTGAAATTGTACAACAATTTCAAGTTGTATGTGTGTCTATGTTGAATAATTGCCATAAGGCCACAATGTGCTTCGCAATTGCATTAAACTGTTAAGAAAGAAAAATGAAAGGAAGAAATCAAACTAATGGAAAACAATTACTTTATCTTCTATCTGTGCAAGAATATTTAATGAGAAAAATTACAATGACCAGTATTTAACAAATAAAATAATTAACCCGATTGTCATGTCTTGAATAGGCTAAATCCATTCAAGATCAAAACATGAATTAAAAATTCGATTCTATTGATCTGTAACCCAGTGACAAGAGGAAGTACAAATTTTGATTTCCTTTGCAACAAAACCACAAACAAAGTGGACAAAGTGTTAGCAAACTCCTCTCTGAGAGCGCTAGATCATATGGGATCTGATCAGGGAAGTTATTTTACTGGACATGTAATTAAAGTTGTGTGAAATGTTAATATCTGGCAGAAACTCTTCTGTTTTTACAGACCACAGAGGCCCAAATGGTCAAGTATTTTGAATGACACCATAAATACCAATTGCTAAACAAACAGCACAGCACCACAAAAGGTGATCTGGCTAGTGTGAGATTTCCCCAGGAGACCTGGGGTGTATTCCAGAAAGCAGGGTTAACTTACTGTCACATATATCCTGAACTCTCGGTTGATTAACCCAAACCTTGCTTACTCAAGGTATGCTGGTTCCAAAAATGCGTCCGGGAGTAAGTTCAGCCAACCCAGAGTATGTTCCCGGTTAACACACAAGACATTCTCAACAGAGCGACGAATCGATGATTCACCATGGAGACAGATGCTAAGAAAAGCGCGCCATTCTACTTCATTCTTCTTCTTTTGTTTAATGGCGATTTACATAACCTACTTGGTGCACATCACCACCTATTGGGTGGTTGTGCAATAATTTTTAACCTTAATATTGTTTGTTTGATGCTAATTATTTAATAAGATATCACATATATGATATGTATTTTATTATAGAAATTATAGCATAGAAAATGTCCTATTATAAAGGATAAAAAGCAGATCCATGTGTGAGATGACAATAAAATTCATATATTAGAATTGAATAAACATTTATATATTGTATAATATAACATTGTGTATATAACTGTAACTATATAACAAATTTAGATACATTAATATAACCATATTGATAATATAACACGCATCTGAATTCCTCTTAAGCTAACTAACCATTGAACATAACCTGCTCCGGAGCAGGTTATGTTCAGAGAGCAAGTTGCTATGGCTACTTACATACCCTAAAAGTTACCTCCGTTTTTGGAACCGAAAGTTGAGGTTATGTGCTTACTTACTCTTAAACATACCCAGTTATGTCACATAACCTGCTTTCTGGAATACCCCCCAGGGGGGTATTCCAGAAAGCAGGTTATGTGACATACCTGGGTTAAAAAAAATGTGACATACATGGGTTAAAAATTATTGCACAACCACCCAATAGGTGGTGATGTGCACCAAGTAGGTTATGTAAATCGCCATTAAACAAAAGAAGAAGAATGAAGTAGAACGGCACGCTTTTTCTTAGCGTCTGTCTCCATGGTGAATCATCGATTCGTCGCTCTGTTGAGAATGTTTTGTGTGTTAACCGGGAACATACTCTGGGTTGGCTGAACTGAACGCATTTTTGGAACCAGCATACCTCGAGTAAGCAAGGTTTGGGTTAATCAACCGAGAGTTCAGGGTATATGTGACAGTAAGGCCCAATCCCAATTCTACCCCTTACCCCTTCCCCTTTCCCTTTGTTTTGCGCGTTCACGTGAAGGGGTAGGGGTGTCCCAATTCTCATTTGGTTGGAGGGGAAGGGGTAGGGGGGAGGGCCAGGTAGCCCTTCAAACGAAGATTTTTCGGGACCACACTTCAGACGAAGGGGTATGATAAATTTCCAACATGGCCGACCGAGCGAGCAGAGAGACCCATAAATGTAAGTATTTTCTTACGGTAAACAGTATTTTAGTAATAAATAATCACTTGTTTTATGTTGCCTTTAATCTTGTGTTCATGTATACGGTTATGTTCTCCGAAAAAAGATTTGTTAAAATCGCTATGAAAAAAGTTCGCTAATGTTTTTTACTCTATGATAGCTCCACAACATATTTTTTTATATTTTATTGAAACCCGCGTTGATTTGACAACATAAATTCAAATCCGGTGGTAGCTAACTTGTCTTTTTGCCGCATGCCTGATTAATGTATTGTTTTGTTGTGGTTACGTCCATAAATATGTGTACGTTACATGATATAAACAAAAAGTGCATTCAGTTTGCGTGCTTATTCATCAGTATTGTATGTAGGGACTCCTGAGGAAACACGCAGGCTCATACGTTTTCGTGCAGAAAACGAGCAGCGTTTCTTGAAATCGAAATACACAGCAAAACAACTTTGGGAGTGAGTCATCTGTTAAACGTTTATGTTGCTTGTGCCTGATTACTGTGAGATATGTGCACTAATAGTAAAAATAGCTGTCGCCCAAGCAACAGAGATCACTACAGCTATCGATGGCATCTTAGAAGTGTGTGATAAACATCGGCGCATCTATGACGTAGGAGCTAGCGACGACTTATGATGACGTGTAACGGTCTAGTAGTGGTGTCCCATTTCTTAGGGGAATATTTTCAGCCCTACCCCTTGACACTCTGTTTCAAGGGGCAAGGGGAAGGGGAAGGGGTATAAAATAGAATTGGGATTGGGCCTAAGTTAACCCTGCTTTCTGGAATACACCCCTGGGTGCCATAATGCTCACAACACAACCGACTGTGTAAGCACAGCTGCAATAGCAACTCAAGGTGCAAGATTCTCTGACAATGCTTAAACACCAGCAGTCAGATTTGACCACTAACATTCAGTTTATCTGGCCTTTTCTTTGCAGAAACATAATCATAATAATGATCTATGTCTCTGTAAACTAAAACAAATTTTCTTCTAATGGCATAAAATCTTAACAGATTAAAGCCATTTGCAACAACTGTCTGGATAAGAACATTAAAGGAAAATTAAGATGGCACCATCTATCTTAATGTAATTTGTTTAAAGGTTCAAGATCAGCTGTTTTTTTCTGTGTGTCTGTTTCCCTTTCAGGACTGACAGCTGCCATGTTAAGGGCCAGATTCCACAAGGGTCTGGTCCCACCTGTATTGAGCCATGACACACAACTTCACACGCAGGAGATGGGGGTGTAGAACTTCAAGAGGCCAGGCATCTACACCTCATACCACTCATAAATACATGGCCTTCCAGTGTAGAACTGGAACTAAATTATGCAACACAAATTATGGTAGGATAGACACCACCCATCTCCTACACAAACACACAGAACACACACACTACAAACTCACAACATCTCTACCTGGCATTGATCATAAGACGATCTAGGCGAAAATTATTCACATAATGCAAATCTAGCATACATCATTCACCTTCATACATATAGGACAAGGGAAATTATTGTCATAATTTCTATTTCTAGGAGGGCCCTCTAGTTTCCAACATATGACTAATGACAGATTGAACTAAACAGTTAGAACTGAAATGCAGGCATTTCTGTAAATCAGTTACTCAATTCCCAGACCTGTATTCTTGAGTGTGACTTTGCCTGTACATCAAATGCACAGATGATGGTTGTAAAAGCTGAACATGAGATTTTAATCTTTGTTGCTGTAAATCCCATTCTCTAATTGACTTAATTGAAACCTTAGTTTTGCATTAAGAATTTGCAGTTAAAACAACTATTATAGACAGTTTTATAATTGTTATTATGAAATTGTTTATTTATATGTTTAAGTATGTGATATATTTAATGTATACCACTGGTGAATATACTAGTTATTTAGACTCTTTGCTACTTGCCTTTAACGCATCCAGACCAAGTCTAAATTCCACCATTACATAACAGTGATAGTGAAGAATCTGGTGATTAAATGAGACCTGCTGACTAAAGATAGGACTCTGAAAGGGAGATCTTCTTTACCACTCGCACTTTTGACATGTTCATGTGTTATTTTTTGTTATTCTGTTTTTCCAACAACCCCTTTTTCATCTTACAATAACACCAAGCTCATCAGTGTTCAAGTATTGAATGGTCACTCAGATGTTGTTAAGGTGTCCTGCACGCAATGGAGCATCATCAGTGGAATGAATCCTTCACCCATGGACATTCAACCTGCCTGGCAAACCAGACCTTCTACTTGAAGGTAACCGAAGACTTCTCTCAGGATCAGTTAAACCTGGGGCGGACACAGATGTGAAGCGAATTTAACAGAAGCGCTGAAAAGGCATACACGTGTAAACCTTCCCCGTCCTGTGGGAAACCGCCATTGGGCCCATTGGGTGGGCCTTACAAGTTGCAGCATCAGGCCAAAGTTATATTTGTTTTGTGCTTTTTAACATTCATGATATTACATTTGTGTTGTTGTTAAGCATATTTTTTACCCTCTTTTGTGTTTCTAAGGTGCGAGTCATGATGGATCTATATCAGCTGATGTGTTTTGAAAACATCTGTGTTGATTTGATAAGGAATTGGATTGTATTTGAACATTTATATATTTTCTCTTTTTTTATAGGTTGGAATAAACCTGGTGGAATTTCTTCATCAATCATTTGTAGTCATCGATGGACAAGCTCTAGAACGAAGCACAGTACATGCAGCTGTTAATGGATGCTTCAAAGGGCTCTATGAATTTGATGTCATCTACCCAGGGGCTTCTGGGAGTTGTTTTCCAAATGAAGGTCAATTCATCCTCTGCTATTTGGTTTCCTCATACATTTATGAATACTCTAAAATGATGTAATATCTTTACTGCACTGAATGTTGTGCTTTTCGTTATTTTCACTGATGTCAATTTTAGACTAATTTTGTAACACTCTAAATTTGGTCACATATATAAATGAAGGGGATCCATTCATCAAAGATCAGAGAAGAATGTATTTAAAGGTTTAAAGAGTAGACACCCCAAACAGCAAAAATATCAACAAAACACTACATTCAAAGAAAAGAAAATTCACATCTTGTTAGAGAATTTCAGCCCAACCACAACATGTTGAGTTCAATCAGAAATAAAGTCCATTTCTCACAACTCCCACATAGGTAAGAAGTGATTATCTCATTCCACATTCTGACAGTTCAATGAAAATCCACAAAAGTTCAACATACAGTGTCCCAAATCATTACCAAACGTCAGTCCAAATAATCAAAGGTGTAGAAAAAGATCACATAGTCCAGATGAAGTTCGACGAATGAGGCCAAAAGAAAACCATCTGAACTAATATACAAACAAAAATTAAAATATGCAATTGAATACAGAAAACATAGAATTACAAAATATATACAAAACTTACACTGAGCTGTAGAACCAAAGAGGTTCCTCATACTAGGATCTCATGCATCACCAAGTTGAGCAAACTCTCAAAGCCATGCTGTTACGTCCTGGTAGTTTGTGCCTTTTGTGTTCTTTTTATCCCTTTCCCTCCTCCTTTCTCCTAGGCACGCCTACACGGGACGGTTATTGGTTCGGGAGGCTGCCAATCGTCATCAGTTCACATGACGACATGCTACCCGCTGCCAATCCTGTACGGGCGCCAGGTTTTAAAAGAGCGGCTGGATGGACGCGATATAGCTTGGCTCTCCTGTTTTTGTGTTTGTGTAATCTGCCCTTTTTGGTTAAGTTTTTTTTTGGTATAATGACACTCTTATGTTGTACCGTTTGGAGTTGTCATTTTTGTTTTGTTCTTTAATTTGTTTTTTTTTATTTGTTATTTCGACCGTGATTCTCATTGCCTATGGGAAATGGACAGGTAGTATGTCACGTGACGTACATGTTGCAACACAGTGATTTCAATGTATAGACACATCAGTTAGAAGTGAGCGCCACGTATGTATGTTTTGTTTGAGTAGGAAGAGTAGGTAAGTTATGGCGTTTGATACGCTGAAGACTTGCTTTCTCATTTCTTTTCATAAGTTAGGTTAGTTTTGAACTTGAGTTAGCTTGGGTTTTGTTTTGTTCTTTTCTTTTCTTTGGCGCCGCTTTTGTCCTTTTTCCCCGGTTTATTACTTTTGTTTCTTTTCTTTTTGTGTAAATATTGTCTTTGTTTTTGTTTGTTGTTGTTTTGTTACTTTGTTAGTATTCCATTGTTGTGTTATTATCCTTATTTTCTCACGCCTATTTTCTCTTTCTTTGATTGTAAAATAAATCCCGTTTTGTTGGCAGTTCTCGTAGCGTTTCGTCTCTTGCTACCACCACCCTCACACGCAATGGTCACAATCTCAATGTTACCCCTTCTAACCCTAGACCAAAATTAGGAAGTTGTAACATTTAATGGGGGCTCGTCCGGGATCATTCAGTCCCGAATAACTTTATAATTGTGATCATTTGTGCGTGCGTGTGTGCTGGTTGCGATTGACGGGAGTAGTTTCTGGAATTTCTGGTGTCGTACCCATACGGGGAGGTATTGAAGTGTCATTTGCCCGTTGTGCATTATGGAAACGTTTAATTTGCAGAATTTTGTTACTAAACCATCGTTAGAGCAGATTAATTTGTGCAGGAAGCAAGATTTATTGCTGATAGCTGACCACTATAAGATTACTGTTAGCAAACAAGGTCTTAAGAGAGACATAAAAAGTAAATTGTTGCAGTGCCTTTGTGAGCTAAATGTTCTTCCTATGTCAAATACTATGGATGGTGAGTCTAGCGGGAGTGTACGTGTGGGCGACGTTGCTGTGGCAAATCTCAGCCTTGTGGATGATGCGGATAAGCGGAGTGGTAGAGCTGACGCCGAGGCGGAGGGGATTGCCGATGCTAAGGCCAGCTTGCCACCGTTTGATCCGTTTTCTCCAAGTTCTGTTGATTCAACAGACAGAGCGCGACTAAAAGTCCGCTTGGTTCGTTTGCAATATGAGGCACAAGAGAAAGCCGATGCACGTCAGGCTGAGCTAAATCTGCGTCTGGAGATACACAGGCTCGAGATTGAGGCTGACAAGCTGGTGAAGCTGCGACAGCTAGATCTAGAGGCAATGAAGGTTCAGACCCAAATGAACGGGTCAGCTGCGCAGTCGGATCCAGGTCAGGTCTCTGATGTTTCTCCGCAGGCTGATCCATCACAGGTTACATTTGACATAAGTAAGCACATTGCATTAGTACCTCAATTTCGAGAATCTGAAGTAGATTCCTATTTCAGTGCGTTTGAGCGCCTTCGCTATTTCTCTTCGTTGGCCTAAAGAGGTCTGGTCTGTATTATTGCAGTGCAAGTTGATAGGTAAAGCTCAGGAGGTATGCTCTACGTTGTCTCTAGACGAGAGTCTGAAATATGAATCTATGAAGTCTGCTATTCTTCGCGCCTATGAGTTAGTTCCCGAGGCGTATAGGCAGAAGTTTAGAGGACACAGGAAAAATCCTATTCAGACTTTCGTGGAATTTGCAAGGGAGAAAGGGATTTTGTTTGATAAGTGGTGTACAGCTAGTAAGGTAAGTGATTTTAACGAGTTACGAGAGCTTGTATTGCTTGAAGATTTTAAAAATTGCTTGCCCGAGCGTGTTGTGATTTATCTTAACGAACAGAAAGTTACTTCGTTGTCGCATGCAGCAGTATTAGCTGATGAGTTTGTCTTAACACATAAAAGTGTCTTCCCTGCTGCACGTCCGGAAAAGTCACAGTTTGTTCCTTCTCAAAATTCGGCTGTACGTTCTAAGTCCACCCCACCTCTTAAGGAGGATCGTGAATGTTTCTACTGTCACAAACGTGGGCATGTGATTGCAGACTGTTTGGTTTTAAAACGCAAACAGTCACAGCCTAAGAGTGTAGGATTTGTTAAAACTGTTAAGCCGATTGTTTTGTTGCCTGATGAGAGCAGAATTGATGACAGTTACCGACCTTTTATTTTAAAAGGGTTAGTTTCCTTAACTGGCAGTTGTGAGGATCAGAAAGAAATAAAGATGCTCAGAGACACAGGTGCAATGCAATCCTTTATTGTGGCAGATAAATTACCGTTGTCTGATGATACGTTTTGTGGTTCAAGCGTCATTATACAAGGCATTGAAATGAATTGTGTCACGGTTCCCTTGCATTGCGTACATCTGCAGAGTGAGTTATGTACGGGGTTTGTGAAAGTGGCCGTACGTCCTTCACTCCCTGTGCAAGGTGTTGACTTTATCCTTGGCAATGACCTGGCCGGAGGAAAAATAATGCCTGTTTTAGAGGTTATTGATAAACCAGACATGTTTTGTCAGCCGGAAGATGTATCTAATACTTACCCTGGCGTTTTTCCCGCATGCGCTGTTACTCGCGCGCAGTCGCGCAAGGTGGGTAATCTGGTTGATTTGTCTGAGTCGTTCTTTCGTCCCCTCCTTGCTGGTGATGAATCACTGGATACTGCTGCCGGTACACAAAAGCAGTCGAATAAAGTTAGTACAACTGTGTCTGATGTAGATGCATTAAAACTACCTGTGTCCAGAGAAAAGATAAGTGCTGCGCAGAAAGAGGACGAATCCCTCGTTACATCTTTTAATTCTGTTGTCTCTGTTGATGTGGCTAGGGACAAGAAAGTTGCCTATTTTGTTGACAATGATTTATTGATGAGAAAGTGGTGTTCCAAAACTAAGGATTCGGATTGGGATGTGGTATATCAAGTTGTTGTTCCAACTGTGTATCGTCAGCATGTTTTACGCTTAGCGCATGACCACCAGCTTGCTGGTCATCTCGGAGTTACCAAGACTTATAATAAGATCTTACAGCACTTCTTTTGGCCATGTTTAAAAAAAGATGTTGTCCAGTACTGCCGTACGTGTCATACCTGTCAGACTGTTGGAAAGCCGAATCAGGTGATACCACCTGCTCCTCTGTCTCCCATTCCCGCTATTGGGGAGCCCTTTGAGCATGTAATCGTAGACTGTGTTGGGCCGCTACCAAAAACTAAATCTGGCAACCAGTTTCTGTTAACCATAATGTGCGTGGCCACTAGATTTCCGGAGGCAATTCCGTTAAGGAAAATCACCGCGCCCGTTATTATCAAAGCGTTGGTGAAATTTTTCTCTACGTTCGGACTCCCTAAAATCGTGCAGACTGATCAGGGTACAAATTTTTTATCAAGGCTTTTTAATCAAGTTCTGGAGACTTTGGCGATTTCTCATCGTGTGTCCAGCGCCTACCGGCCACAGAGTCAGGGGGCACTCGAACGCTTTCACCAAACACTCAAGTCTATGCTTAGGAAATATTGTATGGACACTGCTCGAGATTGGGACGAGGGAGTACCTTTGGTTTTGTTCGCAGCTAGAGAGACGGTACAAGAGTATCTTGGTTTTAGTCCGGCCGAACTCGTCTTTGGGCATCAGGTAAGGGGACCTTTAAAAGTTCTTAAGGAAAAGATTTTAATGACTGATTCGAGTCCTAATACTAATGTACTGGATTATGTTAGTACTTTTCGAGATCGTTTACATACTGCTTGGTCGCTAGCTAAAGAATCTATAGCTGATGTCCAAAAAAACATGAAGCGCAAGTTCGATCGGAAAGCAGTTGCGCAATCTTTTGTGCCTGGTGATGAAGTGCTCGTTCTTTTACCTGTTCCTGGATCAGCTTTGTCGGCTCGTTTCTTTGGTCCGTATGTTGTTAAAAGGAAAATGAGTGAAACTGATTATATGCTTTCTACACCTGATAGGAGACGCCAAACAAGAGTGTGTCACATAAACATGTTAAAAGCTTACCATGCCAGAGAGAAATCTGAAGCTCCGGAACAGACTGCAGGGCCCGCTGTCTCTTCCGTCGCGATAGCTGTAGAGCTGATGCCCACTCCTGGTGTCTCAGGTGCTGATGAGGATGGTGTCGTATTCCGCAATGCTCCTCATCAGTGTGTACGGTTAGCAAACTCTGAGATATTACAAGATCTCTCTTCATGTCTTATTCATTTAACCTTCGCCCAACAATCCGATATTGGTAACTTAATCTCTGATTTTAAATGTCTGTTTAGTGATGTACCAAGACAAACGAATGTTTTGCAGCATGATATTGTTGTGGATGGTGCTTGCCCTATTAAGCAGCATGCTTATCGCGTCAATACAGTCAAAAGGTCTGTTATGCGTCAGGAGGTTAGTTATCTGTTGGAGAATGGTTTCGCCAAACCTAGTTGGAGTCCCTGGAGTTCTCCATGTTTGCTCGTGCCGAAATCTGATGGCACTTTTAGATTCTGCACCGATTACCGCAAGGTAAACGCTGTGACTGTGCCAGACAGCTACCCATTACCGCGCACGGAAGACTGTATCGATAACATCGGTTCTGCTCGTTTTGTCAGTAAACTGGATATGGTGAAGGGATACTGGCAAGTTCCACTTACATCACAAGCGTCAGATATCTCTGCGTTTGTCACACCAGATAACTTCCTTCAGTACACTGCGATGGCTTTCGGGCTCAGAAACGCACCGGCAACGTTTCAGCGTTTGGTAAATGTTGTTTTAGCTGGTGTACCGAATTGCAACGCATATCTTGATGATTTGGTTATCTATTCAACGGATTGGGAAGAACATATGTGCTCGTTGAGAACAGTGTTTGAGCGTCTTGACAAAGCTAATTTAACACTTAACTTGGCAAAATGCGAGTTTGGCCGAGCGACTGTCACTTATCTTAGTAAACAGGTTGGACAAGGTCAAGTACGTCCGGTAGAGGCTAAAGTTGCAGCAATTGCGGAATTTCCAGTTCCTACCACCCGACGAGAGTTACGAAGGTTTTTGGGGATGGCTGGGTATTACCGCAGTTTTTGTAAAAATTTCTTGACTGTTGTTAATCCCCTCACTGCGTTAATCAGCCCGACTAAGCCCTTCAAATGGTCATTGGAGTGTCAGCATGCTTTTGACTGTGTAAAAACGCTTTTATGTAATGCACCTGTTCTTGTTGCACCTGACTGTACACAGGATTTTAAACTTGAAGTGGACGCAACGCAGTTGGCGCTGGAGCTGTTCTTCTGCAGGAGGATAAAAATGGTATAGATCATCCTGTCAGCTACTACTCTCGTAAGTTTAATAAGCATCAGCTTAATTATTCCACTATTGAAAAGGAAGCACTTGCCTTGCTGCTCGCCTTACAGCATTTTGAAGTTTACCTTGGCTCTAGTAATCTTCCCGTTACAGTGTTTACGGATCATAATCCTCTTGTGTTCTTATCTCGGATGTACAATCAGAATCAGAGGTTGATGCGTTGGGCTCTGGCAGTCCAGAATTACAACTTGGTTATTAAACACAAAAAGGGTGTTGAAAATGTTCTTGCGGATGCCCTTTCGAGAGCTTGAGTTTTTTTTTTTTTCTACTTTGGGAACAAACTAGTTTGTTCTTAAGTGTGGGAGTGTTACGTCCTGGTAGTTTGTGCCTTTTGTGTTCTTTTTTTTCCTTTCCCTCCTCCTTTCTCCTAGGCACGCCTACACGGGACGGTTATTGGTTCACATGACGACATTCTACCCGCTGCCAATCCTGTACGGGCGCCAGGTTTTTAAAAGAGCGTGGCTGGATGGATGCGATATAGCTTGGCTCTCCTGTTTTTGTGCTTGTATAATCTGCCCTTTTTGGTTAAGTTATTTTGGCATAATGACACTCTTATGTTGTACAGTTTGAAGTTGTCATTTTTGTTTTGTTCTTTAGTTTGTTTTTTTATTTGTTATTTCGACCGTGATTCTCATTGCCTATGGGAAATGGACAGGTAGTATGTCACGTGACGTACATGTTGCAACACAGTGATTTCAATGTATAGACACATCAGTTAGAAGTGAGCGCCACGTATGTATGTTTTGTTTGAGTAGGAAGAGTAGGTAAGTTATGGCGTTTGATACGCTGAAGACTTGCTTTCTCATTTCTTTTCATAAGTTAGGTTAGTTTTGAACTTGAGTTAGCTTGGGTTTTGTTTTGTTCTTTTCTTTGGCGCCGCTTTTGTCCTTTTTCCCCGGTTTATTACTTTTGTTTCTTTTCTTTTTATGTAAATATTGTCTTTGTTTTTGTTTGTTGTTGTTTTGTTACTTTGTTAGTATTCCATTGTTGTGTTATTATCCTTATTTTCTCACGCCTATTTTCTCTTTCTCTTTCAAAATCCCGTTTTGTTGGCAGTTCTCGTAGCGTTTCGTCTCTTGCTACCACCACCCTCACACGCAATGGTCACAATCTCAATGTTACCCCTTCTAACCCTAGACCAAAATTAGGAAGTTGTAACATTTAATAGAGTGCCCCAGGGATGACGCGTTTTTGTAGGCCAACCCGGAAGTTAGCGGCGCACAGGTTCCCTCGACTGAAAGCCTATTCATTTTTCCCATAGACTTTTGGAAAATCGCAGAAAATAAGCTCTGTGTTTAACAAAGGGTTATGACACTTACACGTTTTGTCTATCAAGATAATCTTTACAAGTTAACACAACATTTATACATTTTGAAGCCTAAATAAAGTCGTCAGATATAAAAGGCTAACAGTAGGCTATAAACGGACTACAGCACATCATGGTCGCGGATCAACGTCGTCACCACCAAGCGTCCTCAAACTTTATTTAGAAAACAACTCTATTTAAAAACATGCTCACTGATTATGATATGCGCTGTGTATGAATACTTATCCACTTTTTCATGAGAAATGCTGTCCAAATGTCCTGTTTGTCATGATGACGTCTAAAGTCCCTGCCAAAGGAAGTAGTCCCTTTTAGCAATTTGTTAGCAACCGCCGATTTTAAGACACAGTAAAAGTTTTAAAAAAATCACAAGTGGGTTATAACTGGTGTGTTTTATGTCATAGATCAAAACGTGAAAGTATTTAGAGGCTTTGTTAACCACAGACCTTATTTCAGGCGATTTAGCAAAAACCCATTCAAAAAACCCATAGACTTTACGGCGTTGGAACCGGAAGTCCTAAAATGCTAACTCGCTTCCGGGTTTTGCCTACAAAAACGCGTCATCCCTGGGGCACTCTATACCTCTCTAAACAGTCTTACTCGTCTCTCTTAAAAGGATAGCATTTCCTTCAGAAACCTCCCTTGAGCCCCCTTGAGGTGGGGAGAAGCATTACATCATACGACATGAAACAGCTTTTCAGAACTGTTATAAGTTGGTGAGCATTAAAATGATTACTTTTACAGTCTAAACCTTTATTATTTGCTCATTCATGGTTGTCATATTTTACAGTAAAGCACAGGAGAAATTATGAGATCATTCCTGCAAGAATAACCCAGAATATCAAAACTACTACATTTACAAGGATTGCACAGCTCTGTAAAGCATATGGCAGAACTTCTTTACAAGCGCACACACTCATTCTCTGATCCTTTCCCGCCAAGAAAGTCATTTCTTGCCCGGAGGTGAATAAACTGTAAGATACTTTTTTTCAGGTAGGGGACAGTAATTGCAGCACTAATTATTCCCTAAAAACTTGTAGGACCTTAATGATAATGACAAGGATATTCTTCCAAGAACTGTTGGCAGAGAGAGTCCAGAAAAGGGAAATCACTTCGCATTGTGGGTGTGTGATATATACAAGAAATTTCTACTCCACACTAGAGAATTGAATGTTGATGCTTTAATAACAAATAAATAAACATAATAGTAATTTATGCTGGGATGTGTAGGTTGTGGGTAGGCGACACGTAACTTGAAACTAATTCATGGAAATTTCACGAATGTTGCACCAATCAAGTGGACAGAGAGTGCTAAAAAGATGGTCTAAGTCTGGTGTGGTTCAACTGAAATATGAGTGCAACACAGACCAAAGACATCTAAACGAACAAAAACAGGATGTGATGTCACAAGATGAGACCCTACAAAGGTCTGAATGCTCAAGGATACCAGTTTTTTCTCTTCATAGTGGTGATGTTGCCCATCACAGTTCAGTACAGGCGTCAGAACCACTTCTCCTGACAGCAGATCTTCATTTGTGTGTGTGACGGAGAGATTCCTGTCATTGTTTTGACTCTTACACATTCTCAGTTGGTAAAAATACCATCATACAAGCACATACACAGCATTGATTAGATGTGTGGTAAGTTGTCACAAAATATACATCACACATTTTTTTTTATCAGATGTTCCGTTTTAAAAATACCAGTAATTTTTTGCCAGGGAAATATAACGTTAGATATAATGATGTAAATTTACTTTTTAGATGCTTTTAACCACAAAAATAAATAACAGCTGCTTTCACATGTGAAACCCAATATCCTACACTGATGTAGTTAGACTTGTTTGAGATCCGCCTCACCTGAAATGTGTTAAGCTGAAAGATCCACTCAGATAAGAAGTACAAAAACTTTATGCTGTTTTTTCTTGTGCGATAACAGCCTAACTGGAGTTCACATTGACTATGCCAATGATATTCTGAGACTACTTTTCAATGAGTTTGGACAACTATATGGCTCAAAATTACTGTCCTTACTATGATCACTGCAGAAGATGTAAAACATAATGGCATCCACGACAGCTTCAGTATTGGATGAAGATCCACTGAATAAACAGGGAAAAAAAAACAAACAAAAAAAACTCTTGTTTAGAGGTTATTTCACTGAACCAAAATGTAAAGTTTCACCAAAATGCAAAGTTGCATCTCCACACAGTTTAACGCTGCATGTGCAACATAACTGAACATCAGATGTATTATGTCCTTCAGCATTAGTGGTTATCAGTGTGACATTCAACAATTAACCCCCGTCCACATTAACCAGAGTTTGCCCAAAACAATTGTGAGGAGCGGACAGAGCTTTTGTCCGGTACTTGTGCAGTTTCACATGCTTTTTGTATATATTTATATGTGACCTAAAGTATATGACTATTGGGAATGTCGACCAATTTGACTACGCCACCCCACTTTTCTGGGATAGGGGACCCAATTATATTTTTAAACACAGGCAGTTCAAATAAATGAACCAGAAACCAGAGTACAAAAAGGGATACACTTTATTAGAAAGGCGATCACAATCCTTCTCACACAGAAGATGGTTGAATTAATCTGGTCAGCAGCAATATTGGTAGAAATGTAAAGTTAGAAAAAAAACAAAAAAACAAAACATTAAACAACAAAAAGAAAATATACAAAACAAATCAGGATTCAATCAAATCAACTAAATGAAAATATAATGGTGAAAATAAATAAATAAATAAATCAACCAAATTGAAAACTAGCAAACAAACAAACCAAAAAAATTATGAATATATGATACCCAAAATAGAATAAATCAAATCAAATCAAACTTGAATCATAACTGGATAACCACCATGCAGGAGGAAACAAAAAACCCAAGAAGAAACAAAAACACTCAAACCATATGTAAAACACACAAACCAAAAATCACACAAACCAAAATAAGACCTCCCATACAGTAGCACACCAATCAATAAAACAAATTGTACAACAAAATGAATTAAAAAATAAATAAATAAATAAAAAAAAATAAATCACTGAAAATAATAATGACATTATTATGTCATTATTATTTTACATTACATTATACATTATAATAATGACATTACTACCCCCCCCCCCCCCCCCCAAAAAAAAATATATAGATATATAAACGAAGCAAAAACCAAACAAATAAGTCTTACATTTCAATAGGAAAGAAACGGTGGCGCTAAACCCAAAAGAGGATTTATAACCTGTAATTAAAATCATTTCACATTTTTATTACACAAATCCATAGTGTTACATTAAAACAACCATATAAAATACTCACGTACCTGGGTCATTCCACGAAATCGGTGCCTTTTCAACTTTGAAAAATTAAAAAATAAAAGAAGTTTAATTTTTTAAAAAAGTATATCTATGAAATGAAGACAACTTAAAATGACAAGAAATTGTATCGGGCCATCTCAGGCTATATCATTTTTTATTTTATTACTACTTTTCTTCCTCATGTTTTGATATTTTTGTCAACCCTGTTACAGACATAATCATCACTATATACTACGGTTTTAATTAGAACTATGTAATAGTTTTTACATATACGAGCAGTATTTTTGTCCCTTTTTTCACTGGGGTTGTTTCAAATTTGGTATTTTTTAAACAAATCTTATATTTGTCATTCAGATGACTAAAAACATATTAATTGTGAAGGCTGATCACCTGTCAATTAAGAAAAATATATATATTTACAAGAGAGATATTAAAAGAAGGGCTTTGTCCAAAACAAAATAATGTGATTGATACAACTGAAAAACTTGGAAGGCCATTTCAAATATTATTTTTACATTATTTATGAAATTAATGACAGTAACAGGATTGACATAATGGTAACAGGACTGACCAGAGTAACAGGGATGACGGGACACATTCTTCAGCATACAATCAACATATTTTTTTTACATAATACTGTAAAGTTTCTTACTTTTTAATTTACATTATATTGTTTTGCATTCACTTTGCATAGCTGTATTAGTGAAACATTCAATTTCTAAGAGATCAAGAGCCTCATTTATAAAATGTTGCAGAGAAACAGTCCTAAATTTGATCTTACGATCATTTCTCAGATGTGCATATTGGAGATTCTTAGAATGAATGTAAACACAGAAAACAAGTGTATGTCTCTCTTTCAGATGTGAAATATATAGCCTAAATCGCAAATAATCTTGAACTTGTGCGCAGCTGAATGGTTTTAGTTCTCGGTATTGTAAACAACACCTAATTAATGTCATTTACATATAAAAGATCACCAGTCATCGTCCAAATCCTTTAATTTAGAATGGCAAGCTGTAAGAATAGCTTTGATTTCCAAAAAACCTGCAGTAATCTGACAAGGAAAAGTGTGTACTGTACGTCTGTTCAGACTCTGATGTGGCGCTAAGCACTTTTCCACGTTTTTATAAATATGAGCGTTGGCGTGGATTTAACACTCTAAGATCAAATCTGTGCATATGCACATTTATAAATGTTTTAAGGCTACTGTAATTAGACCCATGCGTCCATACGTTTTGTCTTTGTCAGTGTGTCCCCTCACAGAGCTTAAAATATTCACTGCCCCCCGTGCCCGGCCAAAAAAAGGTTGTTGTTTTGATTTTAATAGGTAAATACTTAAGAACCTATGAATGGATAATTATTACAGTGATTATTATGTTTCTAGCATGTTATATGTTTGGAAATGGTTCTTTTAACCCTAAGAGATGTAGTGTGTAGCTTTTCTTTTCTTAAACAAATGTGTTGAAAGATGTATCATGGCCATATTCCAGGCTGACAATGCCAACAGGGTTAAAACTGTGAAAGAATGGTTCACAGAGCACAAAGAATCATTTTCGCACATGAATGGGCACTTCTGAGTCCTGACTTTAACCTCAGTGCAAGTTTTTGGGATGTGCTGGAGGAGACTTTACAGAGTGCTCACCTCTTGCATTGTCAATACAAGATCTTAACCAAAAATGTATGCAACTCCTGATGGAAATGACATCAGAATATTTATTTCCATCAAGAGGTTAGTCTTACATTGAGGTTAAAGTCAGGACTCAGAAGTGCCCATTCATGTGTGAAAATGATTCTTTGTGCTCTCTGAACCATCCTTTAACCCTGATGAATATTGGGATTGTCATCCTGGAATATGGCCATGATACATATTCCAACATGGTTGTTTAAGAAATGAAAAGCTACACACTCTGTTAGGGTTAAAATATATATTACATTTATATAATACATTTAATTGGTTCATACCTGAATTATGAGATTCCTGTACCAACAATAGTAATACTACCAATACTACAAATATTAACTAAAAATGTAACTGATGCTCATATGTCACCCACACTAAATGATATAGGCAACAATAATACACCTGGGATGATCTTTTAAAATGTTTGCATTTGACACAGATAAATGTTAAATACAGAGAGGATAAGGTGATTGTCATCCCTGTTACCCAAATGTCATGACCTGTTACCCTAAAAAGTAACAGGGTTGACGGTAACAGGTTTGACAATTTCAAGCTAATTTGCTATTTGCTAGCTTACAGACCAGATCACAAAAACACATTTTGTACACTTTAAAGGGATATTACTTGTAGATAATAATTATGTTACATTAAATAAATAAGTGTTTAAATGTACACTTCAAAAATGGTAACAGGTTTGACATTGCATGATATCCCCCCTCAGTCAAACCTCATAAATCATCAAAAATAGAAAATTATAGAAGAGAGAGAGAAACTTATTTTTATTTGAACTGTTGGCATCCTGGTTTAGAGATGATGTAACTTCTTGGAAGTGATGTCACTGGAATGTACCTTTATTTATACAGGGATCTTTGGTGAGGGTAACAGGGCTGACATGAAATAGGGGACACGGATAAAATGACGTATATTTTATAAAAAATAATGTATACTTATTCTAAAACATTGCTTGACAATAAGACTATACTTAGAACAATATGCAAAAGTGATTTTTGTATCATTTTGCATTCAGTTTGCAAATTAAAAGTCCTGCTGAAAAAGAACAATCATAGCAAGGGACAGGCCAAAAACTTTACCCTTATGAGAATAAATGCAATTTTAATTATTTAAAATAATATTTAATTGATTTTACTTTGGTGTAATATTAATAAAACAATGCACAGTACTGATAGGTTTTTAAATCACAAATTTATTTGCTGTTATAGTACTTCTATGTCTGGTTATTTCTTAGGGACGCAAAAGGCACCGATTACGTGGAATGACCCACCTTCTAAAAATATGTTATGGCTCACTTTGTTACGTCTCAGTCAACAGTCTCGTTAAATGGCAGAAGTGGATTGCAACAGTCTATTCTGTATGATTGTCCGTGGATGCTGGCACTCGTAACTCAGTATAAACACATAGCGATCCTAAAAAGACATACTAAATGTATGACACCGCATTTCATGTCAATTACAACTCGTCAATGAACTTGACCATACACTCACATTGAAACAGTCTCGTTAAATGGCAGAAGTGGATTGCAACAGTCTATTCCCAGATAGCACACATACATGTGGCCGACGTCGGCCGCAGAGCGGAACGTCGGCCTCATATCTGTAACATCTAATAAGGATCGGCCAGGCATAGGCGCGTGTCTTCAGTCAAGGCTCTATCTCCAGCTCGTCGGCTTTGGGTCGGATCACGACTGCAGGCCGATATGCCGCGCTTTTCTGCGCGTGACCATTCATCTCTGCAACCGACGAGAGAAATGGCGACTCCGGCGACATCTGTGGTTTTCAGGTAAGTTTTCACTTTAAGTAAATTAGAAAAATCTTTTTATAATTCTGTGACACTTAAAAGTTACTAAGGCACTCGGTTTACTACAGGCAGTTTGTAATCTCAATTTCTCGGAGGCGAAGGGCAGATGAACAGCGGAATGCGAGGTTAGCCCAGCTTGTTTAGTTCAGAAAAGTTTTTGTAAGTAGCCAAATTATCTGAACATATCCCGTCCTCTGCAAAATAAACGGATCAAGTCATTAAACTGGTAATGTTAGATGTTTAAAATGCTGCGTGACTTTGACTTTGAACGTTCAAACACTGGAGAAGTTACCATGGTAACGGTGAACCGCAGTAACGGACAAGCTGCAAAATCTCAGTCTCTCGCTGTTGCTTTCTCTGCTTTCGGGTGAGGTAAGTCCCTAAAATCACATAAATAATATAAAACTGTTCTGGATACGTTTCTTACCTGTAATTGACACGCTTCTGTCGAATATTTACTTTATTGAAATAGTTTATTTTCTTCGGAAAAAGTCCGTTAGCATAACCGTTTTCAGAACTGTTTGGCTAATATACTGAGCTCTTATGACAGTTTGCGTTTTTAATCACATCTTTATGTTCAGAAGAGAGGCTTTCATAGTTTTGCTAAGGTTTTGTTGGTAATCTGTCAAAGGGTAATTGAAAGTGAGCTAATTTATATAAACTGCTATATGACATCACTTACAGGAAGCGCGAAAATCAAATGAAACGAAATGAAATGATCTCTCATGGTAAACAAATTACTTCGATTACATTTAATGTTTAATCATTTACCAGTCACATTGAAGAAAAAATGTTCTGTGATTTCAGGAGTGAACAAATCTACAACACCGGAGGGGGAAGAGCTGCTGACAGGAGTAACTTTAGGAAACTCAGGTGAACTGAGAAAGCTCATGAAATAACTTCATACGCATTTTTTCCACAAAGGGTAACACTTTAGTATGGGGAACAATTCTCACTTTAAACTAGTTGCTTATTAGCTTGCGTATTGGCTGTTATTACAGATATCAATGCCTTATTCTGCATGACCTTATTCTACAACATCCCTAAATACCACCTGATATCCACCCTTAAATGCTGTAACTACCTTACGGTCTATTAATAAGCAGTATATTAAGAGTTTGAGGCAAAATTTAATAGTAAATATGTTTCCCATTCCAAAGTGTTGCCCCACAAAATATTTTGCCTATATCACCATGCATGTTGTTTTCTTTTGCAAAATTATTTTTTAATATTACAGTTTGTAAGGTTCTGACATCCAAACGTAAGTAACACTATATATATATATATATATATATATATATATAAAATGAAGTAAGCCTAAAACAAATTTTGTTAATACATTTTTGTTTATATATTCTGTTTATTCTACTTTCTTACCTGCATTTCACCTTTGCTGTAGCTGTTTTGATTCTAATGAACCTGACATTATATAGGCTCTATGATAAACTGTTTGTTATGTTTCTAGATTATTCCATGCTGATGGCCTGCACTCCTGTCCAAGAAAATCTCAGGCTAAAAACCATATAACCAGTAAGCAAATCCTCAAACATACACTACTGTTCAAAAGTTTGGGGTCTGTAAGATTTTTTTTGTTTGTTTTTGGGAAAAAAAAATAAAAAAAAATCACATTTTAAAATCATTAAAGGGTTAGTAGTTTACCCAAAAATGAAAATAACGTCATTAATTACTCACCCTCATGTCGTTCCACACCCGCAAGATCTTCATCAATCTTCAGAACACAAATTAAGATATTTTTGTTGAAATCCAATGGCTCAGTGAGGCCTGCATAGCCAGCAATGACATTTCCTCTCTCAAGATCCATTAATGTACTAAAAACATATTTAAATCAGTTCATGTGAGTACAGTGGTTCAAAATTTATATTATAAAGCGACGAGAATATTTTTGGTGTGCCAAAAAACAAAATAACGACTTATATAGTGATGGCCGATTTCAAAATAATGCTTCAGAAAGCTTCGGAGCGTTATGAATCAGAGTATCGAATCATGTTTCGTGTCAAACTGCTGAAATCACATGACTTTGTCGCTTCGAACCGCTGATTCGATACGCTGATTCATAATACTCCGATGCTTCCTGAAGCAGTGTTTTGAAATCGGCCATCACTATATAAGTCGTTATTTTGCTTTTTTGGCGCACCAAAAATATTCTCGTGGCTTTATAATATTAATACTGAACCACTGTACTCACATGAACTGATTTAAACATGTTTTTAGTACCTTTATGGATCTTGAGAGAGGAAATGTCATTGCTGGCTATGCAGGTCTCACTGAGCCATCGAATTTCAACAAAAATATCTTAATTTGTGTTCAGAAGATGATTGTAGGTATTACGGGTGTGGAACGACATGAGGGTGAGTAATTAATGACAGAATTTTTATTTTTGGATGAACTAACCCTTTAACCCCTGGTTGTTTCAGTGAGAGTGTCTGTGAAAAAAGCCCTTAGCATAAAATAATCAGTGAAATGAGATGTGACAAATAATGTTTTAGTGGTTGTAGTTATGATAAACTTATGATAACAGGATGTTATGGTCATTAATATATTTTCTCTAGGTCTTTTTTGAGTTATTTATTTATATGTATTTTTTACTGATACATTCTTAAATACGTTTTACTAAATATTTGGTAACTCTTTACAAGAAGTTTCATTTGTTAAATATTAGTTAATGTATTAACTAACATGAACTAACTATGAGCAATACATTTGCTGTATTTACTAATCTTCGTTAATGTTAGTTAATGAAAATATAGTTGTTCATTGTTCATGTTAGTTCACAGTGCTTTAACTAATGTTAACAAGATTTTAATAATGTATTAGTATCTAATGTTAACTAATGGACCTTATTGTAAAGTGTTACCAAATACTTAAATACTTTAAATGCTGACTGGTTCAGGGGGGTCGACAACTTTAGGCATTCAAGTTATTTTTCACATAAATCTGGTCAGCTTACACACTGCTCATACTCAGCCTCTACAATGTTTGAATTAAATCATCAATACAATATCAGGGGGTAAAGATGTCATTAGGGTTCTTACAATTATGGCTGTGCTCTTGTTACCAGATGAGATGTGATCCCCAGCGTTTGGCGCTGAGATTCTTCAGGACGTGGCCTTGATGCCATGAAGATGGTGAGTTTCCCCAATAGCTGCCACTACCGAGATCAAGAGACTGATCACAACTTCAATCTGTATTAGTCTATTTTGATAGGTATATATGTAATGTGTCTTTTCTTTTTCATTACAGCCCATCACTGACAGGCTTTCCTGTGTAAACCATCATATTTATCCAAATGAGGTTTGTAAATGCATGAATTCTTTATATTTTACATTAATCATTAATTTTGAATAAAAATTACTTATAGAAGAAAATGTGAGGCCTCTCACAAAATGCCATATTAAAGGAATATTCAGAGTGCAAGTCAAAACTGCTTCTTTTGGGCAATATTATGCTACAAATATCGTCTATTGAGCTAAAGTTAAATTGAACCTGGAATGTTGATTTATGTTACCAGATGCGATACTTAGTAATGGGCATGTACAATGGATTTTGAACTCTACTATTTTTATTGCAGGGTCTCTGGGATCCCCAGCTGAAGGCATGAAAACATCAGATCTTGGCCTGGACAGATGTACCAACAGTACACCACACCGACCTCTGCCCTAGCATGAATGGCTGATTACTACCATGTTCTGTGAGGGTATTACTATAGCAAAACTGAGCACCTGTGACACTGGGATTTCTAGTTGTAAAGAATAATCACACAATGTTTTTTAGATGTTGCAAACCTTTCTCTCTCTTTCTCTCTTACAAACAACACAACAGTTAAACCTTTTCAAATTCTGTTCTGGTGGTGCACAAGTCCTATTCTACGAAACAGAAATTAAGATATTCATATGCTCACATTTAAGCTGCGGACACATTACTTTGAGCATGTGAATTTTCTTCGGACACTGCAACTGGCGTGATATGACGTCTGCAGAGTCTTTTTATAAACATGAATTCAACATTGAACAAATAGTATATTCAAAATATAAAAATATACAGTCTACTCGACTTTACTACATTTTTTTTCTTTTTATTTAGCCATTAGGTCACACCTTCTTGTAGCGATTTTGTACTCTTTACACATAGTCGTGTGTGAATTTGCAGGTCAGAGTTCCAAACCAAACTTTTTGCAGTGACTTTACTGAAATATTCTCTACAGATTCCACTGTCACAGGTGCTCAGTTTTGCTACAATAATACTATATTTTATACAGCACATGCATAATTTGAGACAATATCCTGATTAAATTTCCAGTCTCATTTTACCAATGACAAACCACGTCTATCTTATTAACTACTGTTCCTTTTGTGTAAAATCAATATATAAACAAGTGATATTTAATTGTTAACGAGGGATTGGCTGGACCCTGCTGACCTAATCAGTATTTCTCGTCCAATGGTCATACTTTAATTTTCCGGTTTCTCTAGTATTGCATCCTTCTCATGGGCATTTAATGACTTTTCAGTGTGGGTTAAACCTCTTTTTAGACCCATAATATGTTTTTTTTTTTTTAAGTAATTAAAAATAGTTTTGTCTATGCTATTGAAATTGTGGGTTACATCTTTGTCACCTTTTTCACCCAAGGAGTTTACATTCCTGGCAATACAAGAGCGAGGAACTTACATTTTAATTACAAAGGAAAACCAATTCATCTGCTATATTCTTCTGTCCTCCGTTTTCAAGGGTAAGATTTCTTTATAAACCATCTACTCACCCATATGTCTTATTTTTGTGGAACACAAAAGGAGAGAGTCACAGTCTCAGTCACCATTAGAAAAGAAACGGATAGTGAATTATGACTGAGACTGTCAGTCTCTTGATGTTCTGCCTTACATTTCCTTTTGTGCTCCAATAAAAATAACATGTACAAAAGAACATGACCAGTTTTGTTCATGAGTAAATACTGTTTTTAATTTTTTAACTTGAGACTGTTAAGCCTGTAATTTTCATGTAATCCTCTGTATTTGAATGTAAATGCCTTCTCTATTAGTCATATTGACGGTTTGTATAGGAGGATGTATGCTCTAAACATGCAGGCTATATGTAACTGTATTTTGTAAATATTAAAACAATGTTAACTGAATGTGATGTGTGATTATTACATAAGCATGCTCGTTTATCTATTAGTATTAAGTATTTGAGATTTTTAAAAACGAAAGTGTGTTAACTGTGTAAAACTTTAGCCCAACTGAAATCAGCATCGTTTCAGCATAAGGTAAGCAAACGATCCGCGTCGATTTTCCGTTAGTTTTGAATGGCGTGTGTGACGTTGGTCTTTGATGTCGTGAGAAACATCGATTCTGTGTCAATGTGCTATCTCGGTGTAGCCTGAAAGGTTCAGCCTAAATAAATAAAGGCCATATAAAGCCCCTGCATAGCGGCCAGCATTTACAGCTTTGCATCGTCCACGCATCGGCTAGAGAGCATTCGCGATCAGAGGCCGACGTCTCGGCGACATTTTCCCGATGAGCAAACGCTCCGTGAGCTACGTCCCGGCGATAGAACTTTGTCCATCGAGACAACATCGGCCCGACGTATGTGTGTTATCTGGGTTCTGTATGATTGTCCATGGATTTTGGTACTCGTAACTCAGTATAAACACAAAGCGATCCTAAGAGCACACATACAAAATTTATGACACCGCATTTCATATCAATTACAACTCGTCAATAAACTTGACCATATGCTCACATTGAGTAGCTGAACCCCCGACGCGGACTCGCAAAGTTGCACGCACACAGTGTCTTCAAATCAATAGGTCATCAGCACCGACCAATCCTAGAAACACATTAGCGGGCATATTAGACGTTTCTCATTAAAATCTGCTCCTATAAATAAGAACCCCGTTTACTCACGCTGAATTGTTGAGAGCAGTAACCACGCACAAGCAGTTCTTCCAATGCGCCAGAGAGAACCCCACACACACTCGTTCATCAGCGGAGAACGAGAACAGCCGTTGTTTCACCGAAACCCGCGAGACTTTTAAAGTAACCTGCCCTATCACATCGCCTGACCCTTAAAGGCGTCGCATACTCATTACGGTTACATACATTTCAGTGATGTCTGTGTGTGGGTCTGTTGACAACAGACAGTGATTCTCCACAGTTTTTCAAAACTGGTTCTATTAGTTTTCTGAGAAAGTTCTGGTCTAACAGGTTTAAGTTCTGAAAAAAACTTCCCCCAACACATTCCTTTATAAAAACACAGTCCTGTAAGAGTTGCTCAAGACACAAGTTCAGTGGAGGAACAACAAACATCCACATCGTCATCATTCATGGTTAGTAAATACTACTTTATGAAATACTGACATATATAGATTTAAATAAAGCTTGTGATTTGATTCTGATCTTGATTCAATATCGATTCATTTGGATAAATATCAGGTACATACATGTTAATTTTTCTCAAGGCAAAACTCTGATCCTGTTATTATTAAAGGTTAAAATGAACAACTTTTTAAAATAAAAACTTTATATATTTTTTTAATGATATAAGTAAAAATATAATATATCTGTAATTGTCACAGTAGGTAGTAGGAATACACACAAAGATTCAGATACAAACAGTCTTTGATGAACTCCAGCAGAAGGCACGCAGACAAACAGACGTCACATAGCATTAACGAGACTGAACAAAGAACACTGAAAACACAAGAACTAATATACAATATTGAGGGTAACACAGCTGAACATTGGGGCAAATCATATTAGTAACCATTCTTTAACCAATGGATGAATGAGCTTAAACTCTTGTGCAAATCTTTAACATTGGTAAAAAACAAAAACAAGAAAGCCCTCAAGTTGATTTATCTAATTTTTTAACATATATATTATTTTGTTTGTTTGTTTATTTATATATTTATTTATTTATTGTCAGTTTGTTTTATTGTGATCTCTATTAGTTATTAGCTATGGCTGATCATATATTGTGATATTCAGTGATTTTATTATGTGCCTTGTTTGTTTGTTTGCTTGTAAGTGGTTACAATAAAAAAATAGTAACCATATTATAGTTATTTCCTTGCTCTTGCAATGCTTATGATTGTGTGGTTTGAAGGGATGTTTGTCTTCACAATTTAGAGATAAGAACATTTCTCCATTTCAAGGTTTTTAATGTTACAGCACGATGTTGTGAAGCAGTAGTTTTTCCATTGTTTTCTCCTTCGTATAAGAACACTTTTTGAAATTGTACTCAGGCCTGACGCCCAGCACATCCCTGTGTCCCCCTACGGACCGAGGGAGACAGACTTGATAGTATTGTGTCATTTTCTTACTCAAACGAACCACTGCCTGCTGCTGCTTCTGATTGCTTTAAGAGGGAAAAGCTATCCATAACTGCTGTTCTAGGATCTGTTTTAATAATATCATATTATTAGAGGAAAAATAGTTGGCAAATGATCCAGAATATCTGTGTTTGCGCTCTGGAGAGCGCCAAATCATTTAATTTCCAATACATCGGTGAGCAATGTAGCCAATCACAGGCATGTTTGCTGATTTCTTGAACACAACGGCCAATCACAGGTGTTTAAGTTAGAATCCACTCACCGCACGAGTCCAGTGCTGATTTCTGCAAGCTTGAAAATCTTCTCTAACAAAGTGTAGACTTTATGTAAATAAAAGGTTCATTTTGTAGTTATCTTCACTGATTAATATTACAGAACTTTGTGAGATTGAGTTCAATGAATGACTGACAGCTTTTTAGTGATTATAAAGGTAGCGATTGTGCGCTGTTTAGGCAATATATGTAATAATTAATATTCAGAATTTGGATAAAACTTGTTTTCCATGCTCTACAAGCGGCCACATGCATACTTTAATACATAGTCCAATCCACATTTAAATGCAGGACTCTCGAAACTGCGATGACTGACACAGTAATCATCATATAGAAAAGGAAGAGAAATACCCTCACTAATTTCAGAATCAGACGTTTTGATTCTGCAACCAGGCCTAGTCAAAAAGCAGGATTTTGCTGCATTAGGTAAGGCAGTTGTTAATTATTATTTGTTTTGACTGCCATGCCAAATCACACATACAGTAATGCTTGCTTTCATGTTAAAATTGACAGTGATTTGTGAACATAGATGCTTTAATAACAAATAATTTATCTGGAGCATTAATTCTGGGACTTGAAACAATTTCATGGAAATCTATATCCTGTAATTTTAGATACGTTGTTTGTGGGTCTTTTGACAACAGACATAGTTTCACTCTTGTGTCCTGAGTCCTTTTGAAAACTGGTTCTATTAGTTTTGTGAAAAAGTTCTGGTGTAACAGGTTTAAGTTCCAAAGAAAACAAGCTGATGTTTTATGAGTTGTTGGCAGAGTATCTGAGGAAACACTTCTGGAAAAGGGGGTGGGGAGCAGCAGCTAACTTGCTAGGGTGTTGTATGTTTCAGATAGATGCCATGCAAAAGGAGTATTTTAGGACCCCATTAACAGATGAGTTGATGATAGTCCTGATGATAGTCCTGATCACAGGATAGTATCTGATCACAGGATCATTTCATAATCCAAATAACATTTGAGTGCTAAGGTCCACATGTTAAGAGTGAAAATACTTCTGATCTTTTTCTTTTTGTCCTGCAGCTGTCAAGTGGTGAAGGGCGATGGCGTCTGTTAAAGATCTGCTTAAGAATTCACTGGAGAGTCTGATGAAAGATGAACTGAAGGAGTTTCAGTGGCACTTAAAGAAAGATCATGAGCATATATCAAATTCTGTCATGGAGAATGCAGATATCTTAGACACAGTGGATAAGATGGTAGCATGTTTTGGACCAGAAGAAGCTGTGAAGATCACAGTGGACATCCTGAGGAAGATGAACCAAAATAATGTAGCTGAGCAGCTGGAGAACAATCACAAGCAAGGTAATGTTCAATTCACAGTGACTGTAATGTGATTGGTTGTTTACTAGTGTGATGGTTTGAATTAATCTTTGCTCTTCGCTCTGCTGATGTGTTTTTGTGATTTATGTTTCCCAGTCAGTGATCCTCTCTCACACACACATGCAGGTCAGGCTGAAGTCAATGTAAAGACATCTGCAACTGTTGGAGCTCATTCAAAAGAGATACGGGGTAAATAACAACCACTGCCTGTGCATAGGGACAAGATAAAATATAACAACAAGGAACAACTACAAAGACAGAACAGTGACAGATCTTATACATGTAGAACAGAGTGTCTAGCCATGACTTTACAAATGGTTCATAAGGGTCTTACACCCTGAATTAAAACTTCTGCAAGTGTAGCCCGTCCAGTTCGAACCACCTGCTCTAAATGGGACTCAAACCTGGGCCCATCTACATGAGAAGCAGGATCTCTAACAAGGAGGCTAAAGACTGTGGTCTCTAGCGTCAGACGCTAGAGCGCGTCTTCTGATTAGGGGAGTGAGAATTACATGCACATCTCTCATTAGACTACGTCTGTTACACTAGCACATTCGAAGGGTCATTGCAATATCTTGTGTGGTGTGCTAGATCAATGGTTCTCAAATCTGCCCTGGGCCCCCCCCACCACTGCATGTTTTGTATGTCTCCCTCATCAGACACTCCTAATTCAACTCTTGCAGTCCCTACTAATGAGCTGATGACTTGAATCAGGTGCGTTTGATGAGGGAGACATGCAAAATGTGCAGTGGTGGGGGGTACCCAGGACAGGTTTGAGAACCACTGTGCTAGATGGTCAATGGTTTGATCAAAAAGCTTTTAATAATTTTGGTCAGCATGGCCTTAAGTTGATCCAAGTCCAATAGTGACAATCCAATTAAATGCTCTGGATGAAATTAGAAAAAGAATGTTATTATGAAATTTTAATATTGAAGCCAATTGCATTTGAGTCTGCATTAATCAAGACAGTTCCATCACCATATGTTATCAACCTCAGCATAATCAGTGTAAGATGTGCATGTAAACACTATTGCGGTAAAAGTGTGATTAATTTGAATATAGTAGTAGCATGAACTTATGAAAAACACGATCACTTAGTCTTTTTCCTTCTTTTTTAAAGGTTCAACTGCAGATGACACTCAAGCTTCTCTCCATGATTACACAAAGTCCAGACTCAGTCTGAAGAAAAAATTAAAACAGGACTACGAGCAGATATTGGTTGGAAATTCACAGACGGGTCATCAGAAATACCTGATCGATATCTACACTGATTTATATATGGTCGATAATGAGACTGGAGGAAGAGTGAATGACCATGAGGTGATGCACATCGAATCAAATCTCAACCGATTGACTGCCAAAGAGACGCAAATCAAGTGTAATGACATGTTTAAAGTCCAGTGTGACACAGGTCGACGAAACAGAAAAGTGCTGACAATGGGGATTGCAGGAGTGGGAAAAACTGTCTCTGTCAATAAATTTATCTTTGACTGGGCTGAAGGAAGAGAAAATAAGGATATAATCTTCATATTTCCACTTCCGTTCCGTAGATTGAATTTGATTAAAGAAGAGTACAGTCTCATGGGACTGCTTAACAAATATTTCTTTAGTGGTCCTGAAGAACTGCCCTCTCTTCCTGAAGGTGACGGTAAAGTTATGTTCATCTTTGATGGGCTGGATGAATGTCGCTTTCCTTTGAGCTTTAAAGAAGATGACATATTTACAAATGTAAATGAAAAAACAACAGTGAGTAAGATAATAATAAACCTTATAAAAAGACATCTGGTTCCCTCTGCTCTCATCTGGATCACATCTAGACCAGCAGCAGCCAGTCTGATACCCCGAAACTACATTGATCAAGTGACTGAAGTGCGTGGATTTAATGATGAGCAGAAAGAGCAATACTTCAAAAATAACAACACTACTGAGGTTTCTGAAAAAATTATCAGTCATATAAAGAAATCTAGGAGTCTGTACATCATGTGCCATATCCCTGTCTTCTGCTGGATCTCTCTCACTGTTCTTCAGCCTCTACTGGCTGGAGAGAGCAATGACAAAACTCCCACAACTCTCACAGGGATGTACACAAACTTCTTAATTTCTCAGCAGCAACAGATGGAAGAAAAATACTGTGATGATCCTGAACCTAAAGCCAATGCAAGATCTTTTGATCAGATTATTCTGAAGCTTGGAAAACTGGCCTATCAACAGCTGCAGAAAGGAAACCTGATTTTCTACAAAGAAGATCTTGAGGAATGTGGACTAGATGTCAGGGAAGGGTCTGTGTACTCTGGATTATGCACTCGAATGTTTCAGGAAGAAAAGGCAAGAAACATTTACAGCTTTGTACATCTCAGTGTACAGGAATTCCTTGCTGCTCTTTATGTGTTTTTGATGGGTAAAGATGAGAAAACAAACCTATTACTTGAATCCTGGATAGAAAAACTGTACTGGTATCTCTCCAAAAAGTCACTGTTTCAGCTTCATAAGGCTGCAATCAACAAGGCTTTACAAAGTGAGAACGGACACCTGGACCTTTTCCTCCGGTTCCTTCTGGGTCTCTCACTGGAGTCCAATCAGAGAGACCTGAAGGAACTACTGCCAAAACTGGAACTAAAAACAGAGAATGTTAAAGACACTGTTGACTATATCAAACAGACAATAGAGATAGAGAAATCAGTGGAAAGGACCATCAATCTCTTCTACTGTCTGAGTGAGCTGAAAGATGACTTTGTGGAGGAAATCCAGAAGAATCTGAGCTCAGGAAAACTTTCAGCAGAGAATCTATCCTCTGCTCAGTGGTCTCGTCTGGTGTTTGTGCTCCAGATGTCAGAAGAGACTCAAGAGATGTTTGAACTGCAGAAATACAGAAGATCTGATGAAGCACTGATGAGACTGCTGCCAGTGATCAAAAACACTAGAAGAGCACTGTAAGAGTCTTCTTTACATTCATTTGTATACACTGTTGGTCTTTTGTAAATGGGCCTTCATTTTACATTGTTGACTTGTTGGCCTAGACTGTTCAGAAAAATGAATAAATGTTATGCGTGTGATGATATAAATACAGGTTTAATGTTTAATAAAGAGAAAATTGTTTTAGCTTTGCTTACATCACTACAGTCAAAGGATTTTCCTGATTACAAACGCTTCATAATAAGCATTACTGTTGCTGTTTGTTTTGTTCTCTACACAGGCTACAGTGCTGTAATCTCACTGCTCAGTCCTGTAAACATTTGTCTATAGTTTTACAATCCTCAAACTCTGTCCTGAGAGAGCTGGACCTGAGTAACAATGACTTGCAGGATTCTGGAGTGAAGCTTCTTTCTGATGGACTGAAGAGTTCAAACTGTCAGCTGGAGATATTGAGGTAAATGGTTTTAAAATAATTAACTACCCAAATAACACATGTACATCGGGCCGATGTTGACCCGATGCACAAAGTTTTATTGCCAAGTCGTAGCTCAGGAAGTGTTTGCTAATTGGGAAAATGTCGCAGAGACGTCAGCATCTGATCGCGAATGCTCTCCGGCCGATGTGAGAAAGATGCAAAGCTGTAAATCCTGACCGCTCTGCATAGGCTTTCTAGAACCTTTATTTATTTAAGCTCAACCTTTCAGGCTACACCCAGATAGAACACTGACATATTATCAGCCTAGAATCAGTGTTTTTCACGCCATCAAAGACCAACATCAGACACACCATTCAAAACTAACAGAAAATCGATGCAGATGGTTTGCTTACCTTATGCTGAAACAATGTTGATATCAGTGGAGTGAAATGACACTACAGGATAAACACGTATTCAACATGAAATCAACCTGGTTAAATTACCTCATGTTGAAACAATGACTACGTTTACATGGACAGCAGTAATCTAATTATTGACCTTATTCTGAATAAGATAATATTATGATTAAGGTGTTTACATGAGTTGCTTTTAGAATATTCCTTTTATGTTCCCATTTTACATTTTATAGAACATAGATCGATTAACGGCAAACGTTACCACGCAGTTCGGCTTCGTAAAGGTACCATATACAGTTAAGTGTTTCATTTTTAATTTTACGAAAGCTTCAAGTGCAGTTAATTATTTGACCTGCTATACATGCAAATAGATATGGAGCCCCGGTTAGGCATGCAAGAAAAAATAAATTATTTGTGCGCACGATTTACTAATTCATTCCCTTGATTTATAAATCATGTGCATGATTTTTAAAATGAGGGAACAAATTAGTAAACCATGCGCACAATTTAGTAAATGGAGGGAACGAATTAGTGAATCGTTTGCACGATTTAGCCTACTATCTATTTTCCCTCTCATGTGTGGGGCTCTTTAAATAGGCACAAATAGTGGATACAAATTCTCCAGCAACAGCCTCCTTTGCACTTTAATTTGGCAATATTTCATTCATGCCACCACGACAAACTCAGAAGTACTGGATGAGAGATGAGGTGAGAGGAATTTGATTTGTGGCTTGCTTGAAGCTTGCTCTCGTTTGCCATCAAATGGTTGACCACTGAAATGTGTGTATTATGTGTCCTTTAGCAAAATGCGGCGAAAACTCCCACATGGCGTTAATAGCATGATTAAGGTGTGTACATAACTATAATGCACTCCAATAATGCGACTAAAATAGGAATACTTCACCTGTCTTAATTCGATTTGTGTTTACTTCGAGTATGACTTTAGTCGGATTAAGGTAATCAAAACTCGCTGTTTACATGGTAGTTTCTTAATCAGATTATTGTCTTAATTGTGTTAATATCGGAATATTGTTGTCCATGTAAATGTACTGACTGTTGATTTAAGTTGGGTTAAAGTTTTATACAGTTAACATATATTCTGTTTAGAAAATTTCGAATACTTAGTCGGCATTAAATCTAAATTGACACAGAAAAAAATTGTTTGTTGCAGTAATCTTTAGTCAAAATCTGAAAAATTACTTCCGGTCTGAAATAGCGTTCCTTCTCTGATGACGTCAGTTTGACGGCTTGTGTTGAAAATTAAACCACTCCCCTCCACCCATTAGTCTGCTATGAGGGAGAGATGGAGAGGAGGAACGCTAAAGTAAAACTCTGCAATACTCTATTCAATATTCTGTTTCACTTGGAAATACGTCACAACACTGGAGAAAATTCGTTTGCAACTTCTGGTTCACAAGGACTTTAATACTAATAGATAAATTAGCATGTTTATTTAATAATCACACATCACATTCAGTTAACATTATTTTATTATTTACAAAATACAGTTACAGATAGCCTACATGTTAAGAGCATGCAACCTTCTACTATACAAACCTTCAACATGACTAATAGAAAAGGCATTTACATTCAAATACACAAACAGGTATACAAGTAAATAACAGGCTAAACAGTCTCAAGTTAAAAAAATAAAAGTAATATTTAGTCAAGAACTAAACTGGTTATGTTCTTTTGTACCAAACATATTTTTATTGAAGCACAAAAGGAAATAGGAGAACATAATGAGACTGACAGCCTCAGTCATAATTCACTATCAGTTTCTTTTCTAATGCTGACTGAGACTAAGTGACTCTCTCCTTTTGTGTTCCACAAAAATAAAGACATATGGGTGAGTAGTATGTAAGTAAATTAATACCAATGTTTTTGAAATAAAAAGCTTGTTGAATTGCACTAATTGAAAAAAAATGCATTACATTTGCTGTACTTGCATTTTGATGCACTGTATTTTTAAGGCTTGCAATTTTATGGGCTGAAATTCAACATGGTCGTATATTTAAGCTGTGAATATTTCAATTAAAAATATTTCACATGCATTTTCAATATTAAAAAATCAATAATTTATATTCACCTTTCAGATTTCACTTCCAAAATATTAATTCTGTTTAAAAATACAACCTATAAAATTCGACTAGCAATTTTCAGTCCATTTTATTTTGCTTTACAAATTCGCTTCTGCAAATTCAGTGGTTCAAATTCGGCAGAAAATTCAACATTTCACATCCGGGAAATGCAGGAAAAGCAGTAGAGTGCCGATGCATGATCTCCATCTGCTGTTAGTCTTCTTCACCAGCAGGTGCCACTAGCTGCTGTTTACGAAGACCAAAGCAACGCTAGTAAGTCATCATTCATTCATAAAAACAGATTTACAGAATTAGAGCACGCGGTAAGTGAATGTGTGATGATCATCAGGGCCAGTATACATGCAGAAAAGCTGATAAAGACACAAAAGCTGCATTTATGTTTAATTCAGTGTCTTTACGGTTACTGTCACTGTGTAGGCTACAGCTTTCTCTACAGTGAACAAGATAACGTTATTGCCCTATGCTGGTGTACAGATCAAACGTTAAATCTGAGGTAGACATATGTTTCTCTCTGTTGTTTAGTTTCCTTAACTTTATATCGCGGCGCTGTGTTGTAATACTAGGGTTTCCCTCATTCCTCATAGGATTCCCCTGCTGTCAGGACATATAAAACACTCCTAATATTACTTCCAATATTTCCAAATTATGTTCATTTTCATAGAGCGGGCCAATATCGTGATGATTATTTAAAATCAATCGAGAGAAGCAGATATCGTTATCGTGATTAAAATACGATTAATCGTGCAGCCCTAATTTAATTTGACTTGACATTTGATATTCAACAGTATTCCTGACATTTATTTAACAGTGCTTTTGATCTACCTGCATTGACACTATTCTTTAAGAGGAAAAATTATATACCAGTTATCAATGTAAAGCTGCTTTGACACAATCTGCATTGTAAAAAGCGCTATATAAATAAAGGTGACTTGACTTGACTTGACTTAACACAGCTTAATGGACTCATACAGTGATATAAAAGACCAAACTTGCACCTCATTTGTGATGTAGGTATACTATATAGGCTCCAAGAAAGCAGATACTGGCATAAAGTTAGTTTGACGCTGAACGTTTGATATTTTTTGCAAATTTAGGGACCGTCTCTAAAGTTACGACATTTGGTATTCACGTTTCTACCTTCTACCAAACTCTTGTAGACACACATGCACATATTCAAACACACCTCACTCAAAGTACATCCATATATACTATTTCTCTCTTCTTTTTTTTTTTACACGTTCATCACACAATACCTTCTACTTTGTTCATTTTTTTATTTTACCTGATCATATATTATCCTGCTTATACAAATTTTACATTGTGTTGCCAAATCATTTATATGAGCAGGAAAAATAAAATTAACTAAGCAGAACTAATTGTGTGATGAATGTGTAAAAAACGAAAAAGAAAAAAGTATATGTGTACTTTGAGTTGTGTGTTTGAATGTGTGTGCTTGTGTGTGTGTGTGTGTGTGTGTGTGTGTGTGTGAGAGAGAGAGACAGAGAGAGAGAGAGCGAGAGAGAGACCTTTCACATCACTGTTCGACCTAACACAGATGAACACTTTACTGGTAGTTTTGTGACTGTAAATCATTCTTGTCAAATGCTATTGAGCTTTAAATTATGGCATTTTTTGTATAATCCCATACAGTAGTGAAAAATATATAGCAATATTTACATATTACTTGACAGTTTATTTGGAAACAGTAAGGTTCATAATGTATTAACTAATATGAACTATCCATGAGCAATACATTTGTTACTGTATTTGTTAATCTTAACGTTAATAAAAATACAGTAGTTCATTGTTCATGTTAGTTCACTGTGCATTAACTAATGTTAGAAAATACATCTTTTGATTTTAATAATGTATTAATAAATGCTGGAATTAACATTATCAAAGATTAATAATTGCTGTAGAAGTGCAGTTCATTGTTAGTTCATATTAACTAGTTAATATAAAGTGTTACCTTTTATTTTAATAAACATCAAAAATCTAAAATGTTTGATGATGAAATAAACAATTTACAGTTGGTTTTGTGACTAAGTCATTCTCTTTAAATGCTATTGAAGGTAGAAACATGAATACTAATGTTGTAACTTTAGAGACGGTCCATAAATTTGCGAATATCAAACGTTCAGCATCAAACTATCTTTATGCCAGTATCTGCTTTCTTGGAGCATATAGTACAACCTACATCACAAATGAGGTGCGAGTTTGGTCTTTTATATCACTGTACGAGTCCATTAAGCTGTGTTAAGGCTTTTATATGTCCTGACAGCAAGGGAATTCTGTGAGGAATGAGGGAAACCCTAGTATTACAACAAAGCGCGGTGATATAAAGTTAAGGAAACTAAACAACAGAGAGAAATATATGTCTACCTCAGATTTAATGTTTGATCTGTACACCAGCATCGGGCAATAACGTTATAATCTTGTTCACTGTAGAGAAAGCTGTAGCCTACACAGTGACAGTAACCGTAAAGACACTGAATTAAACATAAATGCAGCTTTTGTGTCTTTATCAGCTTTTCTGCATTTATACTGGCCCTGATAATCATCACACATTCACTTACCGTGTGCTCTAATTCTGTAAATCCATTTTTATGAATGAATGATGACTTACTAGCGTTGCTTTGGTATTTGTAAACAGCCGCTAGCGGCACCTGTTGGTGAAAAAGACTGGGACCCTAAAAGTATTCTAAATGTACAACATCAAAATCCTCTCAAATTTGTAAATAGGGAATTTTGGAATGGGTCAAATGCAGAGAGAACCTTCTAATTCTAAAAAAACACTTTTCGCTTGGAATTATAAGGTTCTATCTGCGCAAAAATGTATTAAAGCAATCATTTTCAAGAAACACTAACCGTTTTCTTATCATTTGTTTTAAAACACAGAATTAGTGTTGTAACAATGTGTTGACATGCATGTGAAAGTTACATTTAATGGTTTTTATAACATTTGTTTCATATTTTAAATTAATATTTTTTTCTTGTTCAAGTTAAGCATAAAAGGCAGTGTTAAATATTTTGTCCAGTGCAGATGTTAAATTTAGGTAGGAATATGATGGGTAATTTAACACATTATTGCAGGAACCATTTAAGTTTATGTTTCCTTTTGTTTAGACAGAAAGCAGCTACTGTAATACATCTGAGCATGACTTTCTTCCACAGAAAGTGGGACATGTACAATGGTTTTCTATAGACATCAATAATGCTGAAATAACATGCTAATGTTTATTGTTGTAATTAAGACCCCATCAATTAAATTGTTAAGTATTTGACCTTTAAGCCTTAATATTGTAAAATTTAAGACATTTTAAGACTAAAAAATGCAAGAAAACAGATAATGCTTCAGCAAAGGTGTTTAACAAAGTTTAATAAACAATGAAAAATGTTTATTAAACTGACTATATATACTGACTATATATAATTAAAAATTTCACATTTAAACTATTTAAATTACTTCAACTATGCAACAACTCAGTTTTTACCAACAATGTGAAATTTAACTTAACTTTAATCCAGTGTGCCATAGCATATAGCTTTATAGCTACATAGTACATACAGCTCAGTACAAGTACACAGAATGGATCAAGGTTAAAACATAACCTAATATATACATAACTTTCCCTTGTATGACAATGACATGACTGGAAATAAGCAAATAGACTGCAAAACCCAAATCTATCCTCTTAATAGCGCTGCTGGCTAACATGGTGTCTAACTAAAAATAACTCCTCAGCAATCAGATATCACAAAACACACAAGACTGTAATTCCCTGGAATTTGGGCTGCTGTCATTGACAAGATCATAAAAAAAATAGTCCATCATGAGGTTTCTAATAAACATCGCGTTATGTGAAATTTAGTCTTCTCTTCACCGATTTAGTGCTTTTTTTTAAGCAATAGCTTCCTATTGCGCCGAGATGACAAAGAACGCTGATCCTGATTGGTCAGAGCGGTTCATTTTTGTCCATTAATACGGCAGCTTCCATACTTTCCATACTTTCCATTTCCATTCTCCGCATTTGAGATCTGGAGGGTATGGAAAAACCCCTAGCCATTCAGATATTGTATCCGAACCCAGACAGACGGGAGGGGGAAGAAGCAAGAGTGAGATGGGTGATCGATTGTAAACACCGTTGCATTTGTAATTGATTCCCCAGCTACATAGGCCAATTTATATCTACCCTCTCCTCTTGGTCAGACTAAAGGCTGGGCCCATAGTCATTATTTCTGTCAGCCTGCTATTTCTGTTTGATAGTAAGAGGATCTTTTAGGCTTAAAAGAACCTTAGAGTCCATCCTTTCATGTGTAACGATATTTATTAGCTCAAAAAGGGGAAATATTAATAATTACTCATAACTTATTATGATTAATTAAAAATATGTGAATCAGTTAATCAAATTAACTTATTGTAGCTGAATTAATATTAAAATCAATTAATCTGTTCTGCCAGCAAACACTCAGTATTAATTGTCTATCAATTCTAATAGAAAGGATATTTTCTGTGGCCACAGAGTATCACTTTCTTAGCATGTAGCTGTGATCGAATCGTTATCAGGGACACTGGTTTTATAAGCAGACCAGAATCAACTCGCAAGAGTGTGCACACAAGTTTTATTTAACTAAATCACAAACACATAACTAAACTAGCAAACACAAGCATACCATTCACACAGTGAGAGAGTGGAAAAGGAATTTGAACCGTATCATAACAGGGGAATGAAACAATGGAAAGAGTAAATTAACAATTGCTGGATGAACCATCAGTTTCAATACTATAAAGCACCTTTGTTAAAAGGGGTTCACAATTTTACTACTAAATTGCCATTTAGTGTTCAAAAGATACTTGCAAATGCCTTAGCTGTCTGGATCTGCAGGCTCATGATGGTTTGGTTCGCTGGCGTGGAAGTTATCAACATCTTCGGCGTTGATGAAGAAAATGAAGACAAACTTTGCGCTGTTAATTTGACTCTTTTGTGGTTGCTGTAGTTGTGCATGGCTTGAAGTGAAATGGAGGCTGACCAGCCCGGCTCGGGCAAGGTGGCCCTCGTGGTATCAGCAGGGACAGAGCGAAGAACTAGAAGTCCATAAGCACTGAAAACAAAAACTCCACTGAGTGTGATTTTTGTGGGGGCTTTTGAACTCTCCAGACAGTCGACACCTTCAAAACTGGGCTTGACCAATGAGAAAGGTGCCATTCTCTGGCGGGGGATTTCATTTGTTTGAAAGTGAGTTCATTTACCTAGGTTTATGTCCATTTATACTCTGATCAATATAACAAACATACAACGCATTCTATGATATTTCGATGTCCACCAACATGTAAGTCAGTAAACAAGAAGTAATTTGATAGTAAACATCACTTAGATAAAATACATTATCTCATAGTTCCAGCTTTCAGGCAACGCTAACACTATACAACATACGAAAGAACAACATACAAACAGTAATAATATACACAATGTACTGGGGAAATGCATGTTCATTCATTTAGACGAGGTTTTCAATGAATTAATGGCAAAGAATACAGTTTATGGACAATATCTGGTTCTAGTGGCCTAGACCTAAGGGTCTTTGATAGGGCTGCACGATTAATCGCATGAGATTGTCATGCGTGTCTCGTCAGTAAAGCCGGTTCTGTGATTAGCGGTAAATGTCCATCACCTGCTTTCAAATGGAGCGGCACTTAATATACAGAGCCGTAGTTCGCGGACAAGCTACGCAATATCGCGTTCATAATCGAAGGCGATTCATCTGTGATTATGAACGCGATATTGCGTAGCTTGTCCGCGAACTACGGCTCTGTATATTAAGTGCCGCTCCATTTGAAAGCAGGTGATGGACATTTACCGCTAATCACAGAACCGGCTTTACTGACGAGACACGCATGACAATCTCATGCGATTAATCGTGCAGGCCTTGTCTTTGAAATGTGTGTAAAGGGCACATAGTGCAGATAGGTTGATAGCACTCAGTAGGGGAGCCAGACCTTACGGGGCCTGCATGGGTGACTGCCTTTTACAGTTGTGTTTGATCACTCCAGATGTTACACATGTAAAAAAAAAAAAAAAAGAGCATTAGGAGTCTTCGGTCTTCAAGCTGCAGGAGGGTCTATATTTTATGTGTTTAAAATAAGACCTTATTTTCCTGAATAGTTTTCTGAGCATGTAGTCAGAAAAATTAGAGGGGTTTTGGGCAAACTGAAGTTGATAGCACTCGTCACTTCAGTTAATATTTATGTTTAGGTCAGCCTTAATCTCCCGCCTGACATTGTTTGCTTGTGAGCTTCATTTTCTTTCTCTTATCCAAGAGATTTGGAGGTGAAGCCCAGGCTTCACTAGGCTTGTGGCCCTGTAAGAAGGCCCATAGCTTAGCGGCTAGGCTAGAGCTAGGTTAGGTGTGTTATTTACATAACCTTAATGTATACTATCCTTTGTCAGGTTGTATAGTTCCTAGTTCTGGCCTCCTCCCGAGGGAGTTGTTAGGCCGTATGCCCATTATCCCCTTGCTTATGTAGGTGCAATTGTGAGTTTAACAGCTAGGTTGTAGACTGTTTTTGACTCCCTGATGCTGTCTCTCAGGTGGTACGCCCTTATCTTTGCGTAGATAAGTTATGCAGGTATTGCTAGGCCCCACTTCCTAGAACTTTCATGCTAAAGGAAATGAATTTTCTCTGAGCCACTTGATATCTGTATTTATCAAGTTTGAGTTGACGATGCTAGTTTTTTAGCTTTTCGTCCTCTAAGGCTTAGAACAGATTTGAGAATCTGTATGAGTGTGTTTTTCCTTTTAAACAGCATGTATATCAAAGTTTTGTGTTACTTTGAGTTCTAGACTTTTGCCCTACATTTATATGTGAGCTTACTTATGCTGCCGCAGGTTAGCACCTGTTCTCATAATAGTAGGCCCTTTTTGCTGTAAAGCAGCCTCTATTTGAGAGGATGGTGACTCCCTTAGACCATGTTGGCTTTGTTTGGTTCCCTTTAGTCACATGTTTAGGGTACATTGCCTGTTGAAATGTGTAGCCTAGCGCAGGTCGCAGTTAGCTTCCCATAGTTATGATTGGGTTAGAGCTGGTTCCCTGTAGCTTGGTCCCCTTTTTAAATTCACAAGCTGGAGCCACGTATCATTGGATCGACAGGTCCCTTCAGGCATCCTTTTTAGTCCACGAGTTGGCACAGTTGGTGTTTTTAATTTGCAAACAGGCTGAACGCCACTTGTTGCTGGAATGCTAGGCCCCTCAAGGCCTCCTTTCTTTGTCGACTTGTTGGCAGGATGCCTAGGAGACCATGCCACCATCGGCCCATGGATAGGCCCTAAACAGGCCTGTTCTCAATGTTTGGCAGCGTTTCATGTATTCCCTCTTTGGAAATTTCTAATACATGGCCTCTTGGGTGGTATGGTTAGGGTAGCCACTTGCTGATGCCACGTGTTTATTAAGGTAGGCCTACCTCGGCCTGTAACGTGGAGTTCAGTGTTGGCTGGCCCCTCAGGTTGGTTATGCTAGTGAAACCTTACTGAGGTTTGGTTTTATCTACATCTGCCTCCCTGAGTCTGATTCCTGCTCTAGTTGAGCTAAGAGCCACCTAGCACCTAGGGTGGATCTATTGTGCTCCTAGAAACGGCCACTAGTCTTACGCCGTGTGTCTTAGAGGTTGCTAGGCCCTTATGGGCTACCTTTTTGAACACACTGGTGTATGTTTGTGTATATTTCTCCTTTGAGAATTCTGTATACACTTCTGGTTGGCCAGAGGCCCAAGTGATAAATCAAACCCCCTTTGCTCAGGTTATTTATCGTTTTTGGTGCCTAAACAGTGCCACGAGCTGATGCCACGTGTCTGAGGTTATAAGCCCTTCCAGGCCTTCCTTAATATGTGTTGGCATGCATTGTACTCCTCTTGCTTTAACCCTCTGGGATCTGAGGATTTTTGGGGCCCTGGAGAAGTTTTGACATGCCCTGACATTTGTGCTTTTTTCAGTTGTTCATAAACATATAAATGACAAAAGTGGCATTACACTGTATGTACATGTTTGTGTTTTTGAAGGAATAACATTTATGCGTGGTTATTGAAAAAACAAAAAACTTAAGTCACTGAAATAAAGCCAAAAAAATAATATTAAATCTGTGTTCACAAGACTTCTGGGTATTGGAGGTTGTAGACTAGAGTTTTTGCTTCAGAATGATGTAAAAATTATTCTGCCTACTCCTTCATATAAAACAATAGAGAGATTTAAATTTTGTAAGACACTTTTTGTCAAGAAACACAGTATGCGTGGAGGCGTGAATCATCATGAATAATGGGTGATTCTCACCTGAGAAGACAATCGCATAATAATGACCTGAAAAGACTTGCATATTAATGAGCTCTTTCAGTCAGGTAGGCTGTGAAAAAACCTGTGAGACATTGATCATGTTTCAAGCTCATGGTGTATATCAAACATACAGAAAAAACAGCAACACTGTGAAATATTATTACAATTTAAAATGATGGTATTCTATTATATACTTTAAAATATAATCTATTTCTGTGATGCAAAGTGTCTGAACAATTATGTTACCTCTATGGCATTTCATATAGCCTTTTAGCTTAAAAGCATGGACATTTGGAGAAATATTGATGGATTCTCATATGTTTATGTCAATTTTCTATACAGAGGAGTAATATTTATTCAGGATTTATTGTCATTACAATGAATCATTACTAAACACTGCCACGAGCTGATGCCATATGTCTGTTGAGGTTATAGGCCTCTCCAGGCCTTCCTTAATATGTGTTGGCATACGCTGTACTACTCTTGCTTTAAAGAGCAAAAGGTGCTTTTACTGAGTACACTGTTGAAGTTGTTGAAGTTGTCTGTCTACCCCAGCAAGGACAGACGTTCAGGGTGGCCCTTCCAGGCCACTTTCTGAATATACTTCTGTTTCACATATAGCTGCTATCATGCTGTTTCACATATAGATACTTTTTAGCCTCCATGAGTATGTGCCCATTGCATGTTCTACCTGTTAGGTGAGCTTTGTACTTCCCTTTCAAGGTTGTGTTTGTAATAGTACTTAGCTCCCTAAGCTGATCATGGTGATATGCCTTAATCAGGCCTCCTAAGATTCAGCCCCAGGCTGGTTTGTGCTCCCCTGTATCAGGGTTCTCTAGCCAGAGCCTCCTCAGTGCGTTAACCCTCAGGGGTCTGAGGCTGATTTGGGACCTGGAGAAGTTTTGACATGCCCTGACATTTGTGCTTTTTTCAGTTGTTCATAAACATATTAATGGAAAAAGTGTCATTACACTGTATTCAGCACAAACTAGGCTACAATAATATGTGAGGAACATGTATGTACATGTTTGTATTTTTGAAGGAATAACGTTTATGCGTGGTTATTGAAAACAAAAAACTTAAGTCACTGAAATAAAGCCAAAAAATATATATTAAATCTGTGTTCACAAGACTTCTGGGTATTGGAGATTGTAGACTAGAGTTGTTGCTTCAAAATTATGTAAAAATTATCATTCCTACTCCTTCATATAAAACAATAGAGAGATTTAAATTTTCTAAAACATCTTTGGTCAAGAAACACAGTATGCGTGGAGGCGTGAATCCTCATGTATAATGGGTGATTCTCACCTGAGAAGACAAAAGAATCGCATAAAGAGCTCTAATGACCTGCATAATAATGAGGCCTTTCAGTCAGATAGGCTGTGAAAAAACCCTCTGTTGATCATGTCTCAAGCTCATCATAATGTAAATCAAACATACAGAAAAAACAGCAATACTGTGAAATATTATTACAATTTAAAATAATGGTACTCTATTATTAAAATATAATGCATTTCTATGATACAAAGTGTCTGAACAGTTATGTTACCTCTATGGCATTTCATATAGGCTTTTAACTTAAAAGCATGCACATTTGGAGAAATATTGATGGATTCTCATGTTTATGTCAATTTTCTATACAGAGGAGTAATATTGATTCAGGATTTATTGTCATTACTGTGAGCGCTGGATACTGTGTTTACAATTCATACTTGCAGCCGGAGGGCGCTCTGTGCACTTTTAGTCCACAAATGCCAATGCTAAAGAAGAATAGGCAATCCAGGAAATAACTGAACTAACAGAGGCCAGAGATCGCTAACTATGGCTATTCAAAACACTTTTCAAGACAATAAATACACGATTGAGACGATGTATGCATGTATTGACTGAATTTGCCTCTGAATAGCGCTGACTCCGTGGGCGTGGCTGCATTAGCGGATAATGAGCTGAATCAAGGACTTCTGACATGGCTCTCTTTTCATACAGATTACATAAACAGAAGGTTTGTTTTCGATTTGACTTACACGATTTAAAACCTGACATTTCAACGTTTTTTTAGACATAAGTCTAATTTTTTTGTGATTAGTATTCACTAAGTTACAGTTCATTTTCTGAGAACTATCAGATTGGACTTCCTTCAGATGGAGACGAGAGATCACGCATCATGTTAGTTTTCTTTATTTTACAAAAAGCACAACATTTTGTTTTTACTCTGAGTGTACACAAATAAAATAAGATATTCCACAGATTAAAATGGTGTATAGCTCTTAATTGTATGTGCAACATTGACGGAGTATTTTGAGTCTCTTTCACACTGGTTAGAAAAAAAACGCGGTGATCACGCCGGCGTGACCGCCGACCCGAGGGAGTTAATTAAGCACTGGGTAGATCCTAGGATGAGTGCATTATCTCCCCTCGATATGAGGGTTCATAGCACTCAGCTGAGTTCTGCTCTCCAGGATGCCCGTCTCTACGCGTGGGTTTGAGTTGGTTTATGCCACTTTGCAGTCACTCTTACTTACTATCTTCTTGAAGAATGCGTTTTAAAGGCTCTGTATTCAGACAGGGTTGGCCAGAACTAAGTCTGTTCCTTCACAAGACCAGGTCGGCCTCCCTGGTGGCATTGGGGGTTCCCCTTTAAGTGACTGGCCAAGGTTCCCTTTGGTTCCTTGGCCACATTCCCTTAAAGGGACCACTTTCTCTTTGGAAAAGCTGGTTCAAGACGCCTTAGCAGCTTCTGTAGGCCCTCTGAGGAAGCCCTTCTTGAAGTTCAGCTTGGGCTGTTGGCCAAAGTGAATGCTATCACTGACAGCCTGGTGTGACCTGAGGGGGAGTTGCCAAGCAGTTCTCTAACTGCTCTGTAGCCTTTGTCTCAGCCATATTTCTTGGTAGGCACTCTCCTCAAGCATGGCGGCGTGGGTAGATCATTCCCCAAAGCATTTACTGAAAACGCAGAGTGGAGTTCCCTTTGGAAGGGAACGTCTCAGGTTACGTATGTAACCATGGTTCCCTGAGAACAGGGAACGAGACTCTTGCCATGCTTTGAGTTGCCTGAATACAGAACAGTCCCTCAAGATGATAGATGCTGACTATTTGTCCAGGCGCTCCTTTATACTTCCGGGTAGCGCCGTATTACGTCATAGGCTGTCGCAGGCCAATAGGATTGGAGTTGTTGATAGTTGACTTTCGGACACCTGGGTCACGTGACGTTCCCCAAAGCGTTTACTGCAAACGTAGAGTCTTGTTCCCTGTTTTCAGGGAACCATGGTTACATACGTAACCTGAGACGTTAACATTGTTTTAATATTTACGAAATACAGTTACAGATAGCCTACATGTTAAGAGCATGCAACCTTCTACTATACAAACCTTCAATATGACTAATAGAAAAGGCATTTACATTCAAATACACAAAGAGGTATACACTGCGTTCCACATTATTATGCAAGTGACATATCAGTAAGATTTCAGTACAGTAAACATTCAGATTTTAGTTTTTCTAAGAAAATGTTTGTTTGTTTATTTATCTATGTCTTTTTAGATAACTGGTATCAATCTCAGACATAATAATTTGCCAGATCTATGGAAACCCTACTGAGAGGTTGTTCCACATTATTAAGCAAGTCACAGTTCTCATGTAATATGAAATGAAGAAAGATCTTTCTGGAGACGAAAAGCATGAAATGGTGTGATGTTGTGCAAAAGGAATGAAAACAACTAATATTGTGTGAAACTGAATAGAGATTATCAAATTATCATAAGATTTGTGAGTGATTTAGAGCACAGCAGAAGTCCGTCAGATAAAGGCTTATTAATGAAAGTTCCTGTCAAAAAATGAATTGTATAAAAAGGGCAGCTATAAAAAAGCCAGTGTTGAGCAGCAAACAGGTATTTGAAGCTTCTGGTGTCTCTGGAGTCTCAAGAAGCTCTCCATGCAGGCTGGCAGTTTTGTGTCAAGACGCATTTTAACCACCAATAACCAAACCTCACAAAGAGAAACATTTACAGTAGGTGTAGAAATACATTTTCAAACAGTTTTATTGTTGTGGTGTTTTTTGCAGCATGGGATAGTGCATAGTGCATTGCATTTCAGAAGGCACCATCCTCCTTTTTATACCATAGCTGAAAATGGCCAGTTATGAACTACACATATCCAGTCATGGGAATAACGGCGTTACTAACGGCGTTACTTTTTTCAGTAACGAGTAATCAAATGAATTACTTTTTCTCCCGTTACAACGCTGTTACCGTTACTGTCAAAAAATGTCCCGTTACTATAATTGAGATCACTGAAGCGGTTTTCATCCGAGTAAGCTCTCTCTCAGCCATAGGTCCTGCAAAGTTTTCTCTGGTGTGTGCTGCGGTTAGTCACAAATATAATTTTAAACTGATAATAATGAACGATGCTCTGTGTGTGTGTGTGTGTGTGTGTGAGCATGCGAGCTGAGCGCGAGCTCAAACCAGAATACCCTTTGTGACATGCTTGATCAAAAATATGTGAAATAAGTTTTTCTAGTCGACTAGTTATTCATTTAAGCGATTAGTTGACTAATCACATTTATATTAATTTAATTTCTTAAATACTGGAGATAATAAACCGTAATAATGACCGTTTTACGTATAGGACAGCACTCAAGCGCACGCATAAAGCTTGCCATAAAGAACCAGCAAAAGTAATAATTATGAATGTGACCAAAACAGCAAGGAGACATTTTAATTGTTTATTAATAAAGTAATGTTTTCTGAATCAGTGTCGGCAGCGAAGATGAAGTTGACATTACTGACTCTCATCGTCTTCGCATACGATGCGCTTAGAGAGAATACATATTTCATTCGGATTAGGCTACATAATCGTTTTTAGATATCTCAAGCTTTCTATAGATCTATTTCTCATGTCTGCGAGGCAAGCAGCCTATACGCTGAGTTTCGGTTCTGTTGACGCGCTCCAGTTCACGCGCCAGTGATCGTGCCCGCGCATCCATGATTATATTGTCTGCTATATTTGCTTCTTATTTATTAAATTCAGGCAATTGGTTGATGAAACATTGATTAAAATTAAGATACAATTTTTACAAAACGAAATTCACTTTAAAGAGAGGCTTTCTACAAAAGAAAACTTAATGAAGAGGTCAGAATCATTTCTGACCCACTCCTTGACTCCCGATATATTGCGCATCTTATGATGCATCTTACTCATGCTGTTCACTTTTCATAATCAAGTAAATGAATTTAAAACTGTCACAGACACGTCAGGTTCCACCTCCATCCAGTACCCACGCACACAATCACCCGAGTACTAATCACCGCCACCTGCACGTCATCAACTCTGTCATCACCACCACCTTAAATACCCCACACTCACACACAGTCACTGTCCGGTCTCGTTTGTACTACAACTCCATGTGTACTTACCTTAAGGACTCCAATCCGCTACTTACCTGCTTCCATCGTCTCCAGTGTCTCCAGTCTCCCCCGTGTGCTTCTCCAACTGTGTGTGAGTGTTCCCAGTCTTCAGTCTCCAGCGTGCTTCTCCATATACCATCTGCAATCAACAAAAGGACAGTATCACTTCTTCTATCTACTCACCAAACTTCCATCATTGCTTCATACTTACCGTTTACTCTGCTGAACTCAATAAAACATTGTCATTGCTTTTACATCTGCCTCAGAGCCGTCTCTGTTGTAACAAAAACATAACATAGGACTATTTAAACATAAATATGAAACTAAATCTTCTTTAATGGCTACCAACACGTATTGTACAGTACAGAGAAATTTCATAAGCAAGAGCGGATCATGAGTCACAAGTCGGATCAAGAATAGTTTATTCTTAGACTTATTAATATTGGGGGCATTCAAGTTATTTGACTTTTTTTTTTTTTTTTTTTTTAAAGTAATGCAATAGTTACTTTCCCTGGTAATTAGTTACTTTTATAATTATGTAACTCAGTTACTAACTCCGTTACTATTTGTGAGAAGTAACTAGTAACTATAACTAATTACTTTTTTTAAAGTAACGTGCCCAACACTGCACATATCTTGCAAAAGTCATTTTACCCTCCATGTCACTTCCCAATATTCCAGTCCAAATCATCACCCGCCAGCTCCTTGCTGACGTCACAGTCTTGTTGGAACGTGGTGGCCATTCACCAACCATCCAGAAGTCCATTGATTTAGACCATTCATTGTAGTATGGCATTAGTTAGTGATTAAAACTATTTAAAAATGAGTCTTCATGTATTTCTACAACCACTGTAAATGTTTCTCTTTGTGAGGTTTGGTTTGGTTTGGAGTGGCTGAAATGCTTCTTTACGCACAACTGCCAGCCTGCATGGAGAGCTTCTTGAGACTCCAGAGACACCAGCAGCTTCAAATACCTGTTTGCTGCTCAACACTGGCTTTTTTATAGCTGCCCTTTTAATACAATTCATTTTTTGACAGGAAATTAATAAGCCTTTATCTGATCGAGTTCTGCTGTGCTCTAAATCACTCACAAATCTTATGATAATTTGATAATTTCCATTCAGTTTCACACAATATTAGTTGTTTTCATTCATTTTGCACAACATTGCACAATTTCATGCTTTTCATCTTCAGAAAGATCTTTCTTCATCTCATAATGCATGAGAACTGTAACTTGCTTAATAATGTGGAACAACCTCTAAGTAGGGTTTCTATAGATCTGGCAAATTATTTTGTCTGAGACTGATACAAGTTATCTAAAAAGACATGGATAAATAAACAAACAAACATTTTCTTAGAAAAACTAAAATCTGAATGTTTATTGTACTGAAATCTTACTAATATGTCACTTGCATAACAATTTGGAACGCAGTGTACAAGTAAATTACAGGCTAAACAGCGTCAAGTTAAAAAATTAAAAGTAATATTTACTCAAGAACTAAACTGGTCATGTTCTTTTGTACCAAACATATTTTTATTGAAGCACAAAAGGAAATAGGAGAACATAATGAGACTGACAGCCTCAGTCACAATTCACTATCAGTTTCTTTTCTAATGGTAACTGAGTGACTCTCAGTATAGACTAATTCTAATTCTATCTCCTCGTCGTGTGCTTCATGTACCAGCCACTGTAACAGAATACCGGACCGATACAGTTATACAGTTTGCGGCGTGTGTTTGTTGTTTTCCGTCTCAGTGTTTTTCGTATTTCACTTTCCGTTCCCGTCACCATGTACACACCCGCATTTCTGTTGATATGCCAGAAGGATGGCTCCCTCGAGGCACATTTAGACAATTTTTTGTTCTTAGCTCCAGCAACACATTTCCCGGACAGCAGCCTGTGCAACTTCCTGTATGCCGGCCTCAACACCGCCACCAAAGTGCTTCTGTCCGGGGAAGGTCCTCAAGGGAGCTTCCGTGATTATGTGGAGTGGGTGCTGGCGTCATGTGGATCTTCGATGACTGTGGACGACACCAGTCCCACTCCTACTCCAGTGCACAGCCATCAACACCCTGACTGCGAGGATCGGCAGCATGAGCCCACCGCAGACCATGAAGAGGACTCCGCCACGACGTTCAAGCCAGCGCCAACGAGAGCGACCGAGCGGAACATCGCCACAGAGTCTGAGCAACGCGGGACTGACCAGGTGTGCAAGCCGGCTGTACCATCCGTCGCCGAGGGAATCTTAGTGGAATACGAAATGATGGAAGTGAGCCCCACCCAAACCCCTGCCACTGAGAGTGAGTTGATGGTCAACACTGGTGACATTTGTTTTGATTTAGAAGAGGTGAATATGCGACCTGTTTTACTACAATCTCTGGCCCCTCCCAGCCTCCCTCTCCCACCACCTCTTCAAAATTTTTTCAGGACTCTTTCATTTTCTGAAGAACTGTTTAGCATGCTCCAAACCCCTCCTCTGTCCCCAGCCACGCCTGCTATCCAGTCGTCACTGTCTCCCATCAGCCCCTCAGTTTCCCCATCTCCTTTCAGTAATAGGGTTCCACCTCGGGACTGCCCTCCCTTAGGCTCCACTTCCGCCCTCGGTCACTCCAGCTCCACCTCTGCCCTCCGGATACCCGCTTCCACCTCCGAGGGTCGTCGCTGCGGCTCCGTCGCGGTCACCAAGGTCATCGGGGTCACTTCAAGTCTTCGGTGTTCCGGCTGCATGGTGGGCTCCTATGCTGATGTCATCGCCACCTCCGATCGTCCCCATGATGGCATATAGGACTACACCACCATGGGTCCTCCCGTCAGCAACGCCGCCATGGGGCGCAGTCTTGGCTGTGTACTGGATGTGTTTGCTACTTCCTCTGTTCAAGGCTCCCCTCTGGTCTCCATCACCTGCATCTCCCTGGTCATCATCACCTGCACCTCCCTGGACTCCTGCACCTTGCCTCCTCCCAGGTAGCCATCAGCCTCCCGAACCGCCTCCTACACCATCGGAACCATCTCATCTTTGTCCTCCCCTCTCCATGGCACAAGGACACGCCTTTCAGAGAGGGGGCGATATGTTACATGTGCACTCTGTTTTGGACTTATTGTTGGACTTGTTGTTGTTCTATTTCCCGCCACCAGTTAGTCACCATGGCAACTGATCACCATCATCATCACACATAGCTGTTTCTAATCACCCTCCTTGTTATCCCTTGTATATAGGCCCTGTGTTTCCAGTCTTGTGTTGTCCGGTATTGTTTGTGTTATGTTGGTAATGTACCTGTGGATTCCTGTTTCTCTCCAAGTTTCATCTCCTCGTCGTGTGAATACCAAATTGTAAAGGTTGTGAAGCAACTCATGATCCTTTGTGTGAGGGTGGCTCAGTTCACAACAAATCAGTGATCTTAAACTCAGTCTGTCCTGGGGCCTGTTCTTCATACCTCGTTTAATACATCTGAGATGATTTGACAGATGCTAGATCTTTTAATCGTGATAACTGTTTTCTGGCTAATTTGGTTCTTCAAATGAATTTGAGGATTAAGTTGTCTGAGATCACTGCGTGTTCTCGAGTTCCTTAAAAAAAGGGCAGATGTATCGATACTTGAAACCATGATTAGCAATGCAGAGATTGGCAGGTGGCAAAGCAGCAACGTAATGACATCATATAATTAGAAAAGACACCTGACAAAAAAACTTGATGAATTTCTGGACCTTAATAATGAAACAGCCAAGCGAACAAAATGACAGAACAACATAAAAGTTATAACAGATAATTTTAAGGTGCAGGTTTTTAAAAAAAAATTTGATTTAAATAAAAATTATTTAGATTCACAAGCATCCATACAGTCATTTTTATTTCAGTGTTGTAATTCGCAATTCATTCAATTTTATCTTTAAAGCAGACTTGTTATGTAACAGCATTAATTAAAGTTAATTAAAAATTAGTTACAGTCAAGATATCAAGTTATCTGTATCTACTGTTCTGCAGTTTGTAGTAATCCTGATGACTTTGCTAGATAGCTAGATAAGATATGCTTAATTAGGGTGGAGCTAAACTCAGCAGGGCAGTGGCCCTCCAGGAGCTGAGTTTGAGTCTATTGCAGTAAATGCTACTCCACATGAACTCCTGCAAGTGAGTTTGGCCCACTCATAACATGGTTCTGAAAATCCAACTTGTCCCAAACATTTTCCCAATTTTGTAATGAGAATTGTTTATAAACAATTCTTCTCAACAATTAGGTCAATGGTGTTGTCACTGGTGTTTTATTGTCATTAGTACGCTGAGGTTTTCTGTTAAAATATAAGCTATGTTAAAAATATAAGCTGTTATGTTAAAATATAAGCTTTACTTATTTTAAATTTAAAGTTATTTAATTAAGTATTTGAAGATGTTTTAAGGAGACAAAGAATTAACAACTACAATTTCTATAATACAAATAAGTATAAACGTGTGATGACTTAACTACAATTATAAAAGTAGTTGAGTACTTTTACTCTGGTACACTTCCACAAGACATTTTGTTACATTTGTGACTCAATCTACAGAAAATAACAGTTGCAAATACAAACAACACAGGTCAGTGTGTGATAGTAACTATTATATTGCCAAACTAATGTAATGTGGACTGTTGCTGTGTGTCTTTGTAGACTGTCTGGCTGTATGGTGACAGAGGAAGGCTGTGGTTATCTGTCTTCAGCACTGAGTTCAAACCCATCACATCTCAAAGAGCTGGATCTGAGCTACAATCACCCAGGAGATTCAGGAGTTCAGCTGTTCAACGGCAAGCTAAAGGATCCAAACTACAGACTGGATAAACTTAAGTATGTAGAACAGGAAGAGTTTTGATTAAACAAATCCAAAAACTAGAGTTAAATTTTTATGAAAAAGTAGAATTTTTGCTTCAAAATGATGTGAAAATCATCTTGACTACTTATTCACATTAGAAAATATATTGATTTAAATTTTGTAGGATATTTTGTTTAGAAAGACAGTATGTGTGGAGGTGTGAATGATCCTGAATAATGCTGTGATTCACGCCTGAGGAGACAAAGACCCACATAATGAGACTTTTAGTCAGGTTTGAGGGAGAAAGACCATCAGGACAAAGTAGTTTATTTTGCAGTTTATTTAGAATATAGTTAACAATATAAATGAGAATCAAAAGGCACATACCGATAACGGGATCATATAAACTATTGTATTAACTTTAATATAATATCCAATTTGAACCCAAAACTTGATTTTTGTGATCTCATGCATGCACATCATGTAAAGAAAATGTTGTATAGGCCTATTATATTTTAAATTATATACAGTACCAGTCAAAATATTGGACACATTACTATTTTTAATGTTTTTGAAAGATGTTTCATGCTAATCAAACCTGCATTTATTTGATCAAAAACACAGAAAAAAATTTTAATATATGTTAATATACTTTAAAATATAACTAGATAAAAAAAAGTTTGAAGACAAACTTTAAGTTGGCTTGAAAAAGCCGGTCCAGAATGTTTGAACTAGTTTTAAGTTTTCAGTTTGATAGATAGAGTGGGTATGGAAAGTATTCAGACCCCCTTAAATTTTTGACTCTTTGTTATATTGCAACCATTTGCTAAAATTATTTAAGTTCATTTTTTTTCCTAATAAATGTACACACAGCACCCCATATTGACAGAAAAACACAGAATTGTTGACATTTTTGCAGATTTATTAGAAAAACTGAAATATCACATGGTCCTAAGTATTCAGGCCCTTTGCTCAGTATTTAGTAGAAGCACCCTTTGGATCTTATACAGCCATGAGTCTTTTTGGGAAAGATGCAAAAAGTTTTTCACACCTGGATTTGGGGATCCTCTGCCATTCCTCCTTGCAGATCCTCTCCAGTTCTGTCAGGTTGGATGGTAAACGTTGGTGGACAGCCATTTTTAGGTCTCTCCAGAGATGCTCAATTGGGTTTAAGTCAGGGCTCTGGCTGGGCCATTCAAGAACAGTCATGGAGTTGTTGTGAAGCCACTCCTTCATTATTTTAGCTGTGTGCTTAGGGTCAATGTCTTGTTGGAAGGTAAACCTTCAGCCCAGTCTGAGGTCCTGAGCACTCTGGAGAAGGTTTTCGTCCAGGATATCCCTGTACTTGGCCGCATTCATCTTTCCCTCGATTGCAACCAGTCGTCCTGTCCCTGCAGCTGAAAAACACCCCCACAGCATGATGCTGCCACCACCATGCTTCACTGTTGGGACTGTATTGGACAGGTGATGAGCAGTGCCTTGTTTTCTCCACACATACTGCTTAGAATTAAGGCCAAAAAAGTTCTATCTTGGTCTTATCAGACCAGAGAATCTTATTTCTCACCATCTTGGCAAACTCCATGCGGGCTTTCATGTGTCTTGCACTGAGGAGAGGCATCCGTCAGGCCACTCTGCCATAAAGCCCTGACTGGTGGAGGGCTGCAGTGATGGTTGACTTTCTACAACTTTCTCCCATTTCCCGACTGCATCTCTGGAGCTCAGCCACAATGATCTTTGGGTTCTTCTTTACCTCTCTCACCAAGGCTCTTCTCCCCCGATAGCTCAGTTTGGCCAGACGGCCAGCTCTAGGAAGGGTTCTGGTCGTCCCAAACGTCTTCCATTTAAGGATTATGGAGGCCACTGTGCTCTTAGGAACTTTAAGTGCAGCAGAAATTGTTTTGTAACCTTGGCCAGATCTGTGCCTTGCCACAATTCTGTCTCTGAGCTCTTCAGGCAGTTCCTTTGACCTCATGAATCTCATTTGCTCTGACATGCACTGTGAGCTGTAAGGTCTTATATAGACAGGTGTGTGGCTTTCCTAATCAAGTCCAATCGTTATAATCAAACACAGCTGAACTCAAATGAAGGTGTAGAACTATCTCAAGGATGATCAGAGGAAATGGACAGCACCTGAGTTAAATATACGAGTGTCACAGCAAAGGGTCTGAATACTTAGGACCATGTGATATTTCAGTTTTTCTTTTTTAATAAATCTGCAAAAATGTCAACAATTCTGTGTTTTTCTGTCAATATGGGGTGCTGTGTGTACATTAATGAGGAAAAAAATGAACTTAAATGATTTTAGCAAATGGCTGCAATATAACAAAGAGTGAAACATTTAAGGGGGTCTGAATACTTTCTGTACCCACTATAGATAGATAGAATTAGTTTGATAGATAGATTTAGTTTGATAGATAGATAGATAGATAGATTTAGTTTGATAGATAGATAGATAGATTTAGTTTGATAGATAGATAGATAGATAGATAGATAGATTTAGTTTGATAGATAGATAGATAGATAGATATAGTTTGATAGATAGATAGATAGATAGATAAATTTAGTTTGATAGATAGATAGATAAATTTAGTTTGATAGATAGATAGATAGATTTAGTTTGATAGATAGATAGATAGATTTAGTTTGATAGATAGATCAAATGTTTCAAATGCGGAAAGACATCAGTACACACATTTTTTCAAGTTTAACCCACCGAGGTTAATCTTTTAACTCCTGATTGCTTTGTCGGACAAAATGGCGGATTCTGCGTTCTGATTGGTCAGATCACTTGTTAATCAAACTCCTGGCGAAGGGTCAATTGAGTCTGTAGCTGCGTCCGAAATCACATACTTCCCTACTATATAATATGCGAAAAACAGTATGCGAGGTGTGTAGTATGTCCGAATTCATAGTATTCAAAAAACAGTAGGCGAGAAGTACCCGGATGACCTACTGCTTCCGCTCGAATTCTGTAGTAGGCATACAATGGACGCTGCGCTATCCCGTGATGCCACAGGAGAGGATTCTTTATATTCGAAAATGGCGGAAAGCGGTGATTTGCAGCTCATTCAAGTCCTTAAGTACCTCAGGGAAAAACAATGTTTATTAATATTTCATTTGTTTGATATAATGCAGGTAAACGGCAGACTTATTGAAAGTTTAAACAATGTAAATCGATGAGAAGATTTTGAGAGTTGGCTGTTAAAAGATGTTTAATCACTATTACTGACAGCACATCAAGCTAATGAACAGATCGAGTTACATCAGCTTGATAACACTGTTTTATTTAATGGAGACGTTCATTGTTAAGCAGTTTAATTAGATTATAAAACTTAAAAAATGGACAGCAACATTCAGGCAGCAGTAGATTGTAGTGCTCAGTTTGTAAATAGTTTATGCATTATTTATGTATTCAAGTTTGTTTATTGATTCATGTCTTTCATTTCTCGTGTATTTTTATATGCATTCATTTTTAACAATAAATTACTTAATTTCGTTGCTCCAAATCAGCCTCTGTTGTGATATTCACAGATGTATTTTTATTCTGAGGTAAAATTTCCTAGCTAAATAGGTGATTATACTTTGACAAATATTTAACAGACTGTTGAAGAAAGCGTGATCTGCGAGCAGCTGACCGACGCCTCCTTTGAGCTGTTGATTGAATCGACGTTAAAACAACGATGAAAGCGGTAAGCATTAATAAAAACATTGCTGATGAAAGCGGAGTAGAGCGGGTCCTTTACATTTTTTCGCGCTGTTGTGACGACGCATGACACGTGACAACATTAACATGGCGGATGTAGTACGTCCGAATTCCATTCATACTACCCTTATTCATACTATATAGAACGTACTTTTTAACGGTCTGGAAGTAAGTTCAAATTCAAATGTAGTACCTACTCATGTAGTATGTGATTTCAGATGCAGCCTGTGTGTTTGAATTTGAATTTTGACAGTTGGACGGAATGTTCAGATCAGCCAAGGCAGTTCAATGAAAGTCAATGGGATTTTTCCAAGATTTAATCAAGCCAACTTAATTATAATGGAATTAAAATAGAATTTATTGCTGTGATGCAAAGCTGACTTTTCATCATTCATTGTGACCAAAGCTTGATTGATGTGGCCCTTCACATAGTAGCTATTTTATAGTAAACTCTTCTATAGGAAACTCTTCATAATTTGTCCAAAACAGGCCAAAATGTCTAAACAATCATATTACCTCTGTGAGGTATAATATTAGTTATATTATATAGTCTATAAATGTTAATGTGCAGTTTAATACATTGATAACATATTTTATTTCAGTATTACGTATTTCAGTTAATTTCACTTATCACAGTATAGCAATATTTTGGGAAAAGCCAATATGTTTACTAATGAAGGCTAAGACGCGTCTGTGTCATTCATTTCACACAGAGACACACTAGGGTTGCATGATGTACCGGTACTATGGTACCAAAATTTCAAAATACTGGCGATGCCATTGTATTTTTAAACGGTAGTATCGTCAGTACCGTAAGGAATGTTGTATGTGCGGCAGGTACACTTCAATTGAACATGCATGCCTGCAAAAACATTACAAGAGACTGCTGTTGCCTGTCTGCTGTGCCCTGTGTAGTAAATGCTCTGTAGAATTACTAGTGCCTTATTGTTTCCTGATGCTTCCGTTAATTTTGCAATGAGATAAAGTTGCACTTGCACGTCGTTGTTCGCACTGCATTTTTTTTTTTCTGGAGAAAGTGTCTGAAATTTACTTAATTAACATCATAATATCTTTATATATGAATGAATTCACAGTTTTTCCGTTACTCATTTGACCACTTCTAGAAAAGGTGTATTAGTTTGTTTCTAGAAATATCTTTGCGAAGACAATTCAGACAAATGCAGTTCCATTCATCAATAGGCTATAGCAGATTTGCACTCGGTTCTTATCAATCATATCAATCGTGATTTTATCATTATAAATGTATTATATGTTTTAATATACATACTGCTCTCCAGTCAGGGTTAGAAATTTCTGTCACAGACATGCCAGGCTCCACAGTCACCCAATCACAGCGCACTCCGTCACCCAAATACTAATCACGCACACCTGCACCGCATCAGCACACTCACCACTGGCAGTACAAAGGACTCTCACTCACTCACTGGCTGCGTCCGAAAACTGTAAAATGCTGCCTTCTGAGGACACATTTCAAGGAAGGAAGACATCAAGGCACGTCCGAATCCAATGTTAGCTTCACTTCCTGTTTCCTGAGATACCTTCATCTGATCGATTTTTGAAGGAAGCATAGATGTATCCTTAGCTGCCTTTGATATCCCACAATCCTGTGCTTTCCATTCTGTGACAGTTGAGCTAGAAAAATAAAGATGGCGTCCGAAAGTTGCATTTGCTGCTCAGTTTGTGTATAAATGTATGATTTTGACCAACATATTTCAATTTTGATATCATTTCTATCGAGAAATTACTACTGTAGTAATTAAATATTTGTTTAGTTCTCACCAAAGCTCGCGCTATATTGCTGTAGATCATTAAACTGTTACGCTGCCTCAGAAGTCTGTCCGAAATCAGTTTCGTGAGGTGCCTTCATGCATAAACGCTGCCGTACAAGTCATTCTCTTATAAGGCAGTGAGGAAGCAAGACAGCTACCCTAGGTTTTCGGACGTGTTAGCTTCTTACCTGAATGCTTACCTCACAGACAGCTGGGGACTACTTATCTGTCTCCAGTGTTTCTCCTGTTCTCCTCCTGTGTGCTCCGTCTTCATGCGTGTTCTCCAACGTCATCGTGTCTGGATACCTGCATTCTGCCATCATCCTTCACCTACAAAACAAAGGACAGTATTACCATTCTCATTCTCACTATCCACCCGAAGATATACCTTTTACTCACCTGCTTCCCTGTTGTTCATCTGGTTCTGAAATAAACATCTTATTCATATACTTCCTGTCTCCGACCATCTGTGATTGTAACAATTTAAAGATGTGCTGGCAAAAATGCTCCTGATAGTTTGTAACACGAGCAAGAGCGCTGTTTTTGTTTAGTTTCGAAATGAATCAGCCATTTTGAACGAATCATTTGAATGATTCATTGACTTAATCATTAACACTTGCTGCCACCTACTGGCGACTTTAATCTCCCATCTAAAAGTAGGCATATTTTATCATTTTTACCATTTAAAAGTAGGCCTGTTCTATCATTTCCCCCCAACATTTTTATTTTTATATTTAGATTTTTATGTTTGAAACATTCATCTCATAATATTATTTATGCAATTGTAATTGAAGTGCAAATGCATAAATGCTACATTGTAATTTCACTTGCAGCTTCTGTGCTACTGGGCAGTGGTAAGATTATTATTATTATTTTTTTCAATGATTGATTTGATTGGTAATAAAATCATTCTCATTAATGAAGTATTCAGAGAAAAATCAGGTCTGTTTTGTATTTATGAAAGTTTATAAAAGTTTGGTACATTTTGTATACTGCATGGTATCGCGATACTATTTGTTATCATGATACTTCAGGTGGTATAATATCGCAAGACATTTTTATAGTATCATGACAAATCTAAGACACACAGAACATGTGGGATTCATATTCAAACAGTCTTTTTGCATTTTAATATTTAATATTGCAATTAGAAAAAAAAAACTTAACATTGGAGTATGTAACGATACGCTCAGCTCAAGATACGGTACATATCTCGATACTGAATTCACGATACGATAGTATCACAATATTTTAAACAAAATGAAACTGAAATTCAAATAAGATTTATTTAAAAAAAAAAACATTAACAAATTTTAAAAAAATTACAATTAAAAATTTCCTTGTTGTACATACAAAATCACATTTTAAGGTTTAATAAAAACCTTCTGTATTCAAATTAACAGCTGAATAGGTCTGTCTGTCACTGAAAAAAAAGTTACATTTAACATGAACTTAGAATTAAGAATCCTAAAGGGACCGTTCACATATTGCACCTAAAACATGGGAAAGACATGGCCGCACCACTTTTCCTTCCTTCCAAAGCGCCTGTGCTCCCGTGGCGTCGGTCATCACTATGCAACCATGAACTGCGCTCGGCAAGTTTCAGCGAAGGATAAATTGATTTCTAGCGCTTGCATTACCTTTACTACTAGATATATTTATGGAGATAAGATATAAAAACCACCCTGTACAGCTATGGTCGGCTGTTCAGCGGAGATTTTGATGTTTCGTTTTACGAAAAGGCCATAGCTGATCGGTTGGTTCTTGTCACATGGCCTGCGGTGCGTTTGCGGCATTCTGAAAAGTTGAGAATTTTTCATCTCAATATGCCTGGAAAACGCACCGCATGCACGTCGCGACCGCGTTGCTTCCATTATGAGCGCGCCTACATTTGAAATAACTGATTTGCACTTGGAAAAGACGCAATATGTGAACGGCCCCACAGAACTTCTTAAAGCAAAGCATTGCAAGCATCTTTTGCTTTTCTGTGAGCACAGCTGTTGCTGTGGCACTGCAGTGAAAGAAAGCCACGACTTTTCTCACGTGACCAGGCAAGAGACTGACACGAAAAACGTTTAAACCTGCTTGCAAGATTCGATGTGCAAGATCCAACGTGTGTGCAAAACACTTACTGAACTAGAGAGCTGATAGAGAGCAGACACACCCTTAATATGTGGTGACAACCCTGCTTCTCTCACTGCCATGTTGCAGAGTAGGTCATGTCGGCAACTCAACCAATAAGATTAGCCATCATATCATAAATGTATCGTCATCACTCTACGATACGTATTTGCATCATGAAATATCGTACTGAGATATGTTGTTACACCCCTACTTACCATTCATAATCATCAGAGATGGAAATGCAAGTCACAAAAATAAAACACTTGTGACTTGACCTGGACTCATGAACTACTAACTCGAGACCCCCCTACAAATTGCACCCTGATTACATGTATACTTTCACACATGATTTGCCTTTTAGAAAACTTGATAATTATCTAATTGAAATATGTGTTACAGTGCTGATAAAAAATGTTCTGATATATGTTTCTGTTGCTGCATGAAGAGAATACAGTTTAAATATGCAACATCGCTGGAAAACTAATGCATAACAGCAAACAAATGGACATAAACTAATTCAAATGAATGGTAACAATCGTGACATTAAACAGTTGGTGCTTTTGTCACATTGTTTTAAAGGGGTGATGAACTGAGAAATCAAATTTTCCTTGAGCTTTTGACAAATAACAGGTCATCATACTATAAGAATATCCTGTAAGTTTTAGAGCTGAAAACTTCCTTGTTAGTCCAATAAAGGATTTAATTGACACCAGACCCAGCAAACGACCGGATTTACAAAGTGGGGATCTATGACGTCAAAAGGCAGCAAGCACCATCTCCGAAGAAGATGATCAACGCCTACTTCATCACTGCCTGTTTAGCCCCTCCCACCGATTCACGCATGACATGCAATATAATAGGTATAAGTAACATAGGCCTATGTGGAAATAAACTAGATCGAGGTACCAAGCATTAAACATACCGCTGAAGATTACAAAATATTGTGCAGTTCCTGGACTCGACAGTAAAGCAACAACATGTCAGTAACTGTGTTCATTCTAATGCCTGATCTGATATTAATGATTCATGAACAGTCAGATGTTCTTTGTCTGTGTGTCAGTAAATCAAACCCGTGACTAAACGCTCAACTTATGACAATTTTGGATGTAAAAAACATACTAACATTATAAGTGCACCCTAGGACACATTATAAAACAATAAACCAATGCAGTTCATGACCCCTTTAACCCCTTGAGGTACTACTAACGTTAGCATCCTCTCAGCCTCGACGGCAAACATACTGTTCTCCACTAATGAGCCTCTAGTCAACAAACTAATTACTTTATAATGACATGAAAACATGTACTGTAGTGTAAACTGTATAACATATCGTTTTGTTTTAAATTCATTTTTGAAGTGTCCTGCTCTGTGCAGCACGCACCCCAAAATCTCTTTCAAAATTATTTTTATATTCACCTCTGTTCCCAGTTGCTTCCACTTTGTTAAAATAACAGTTGATCGTGGAATATTTAGTAGTGAGGAAATTTCACGAATGGACTTATTGCACAGATGGAAACCTATCACAGTACCACGCTTGAATTCACTGAGCTCCTGAGAGCGACCCATTCTTTCACAAATGTTTGTAGAAGCAGTCTGCATAGGTGCTTGATTTTATACACCTGTGCCCATGGAGTGATTGGAACACCTGAATTCAGTGATTTGGAGGAGTGTCCCAATACTTTTCTATAGTGTATATAAGTTGCTAAATGTCACTAGATGACATCATATGCCGATTAGAATATTCATTATTTCATTACGCCTTCATGCAAGACTACATGCAAGGCTCGACATTAAGCCTTGTCATGCATGCGGTTGTCCTTCGGCTTGTCTTTCAGAATAATGCAGCTTTGACATATTTAAATATGCATATTTTTATATTTGCCCCGAGGGCATTTTTTTTTTTTACGTTTATAAAGGGAGTTTTTCCCCCTAATCTTATTAAGTGTATGATTTATCTTTCATTTTAATGGTGCCCTAGAATCAAAAATTGAATTTACCTTGGCATAGTTGAATAGCAAGCTGTGATCTTTGTTTGGAGCTATTTTTCGCTGATGCCATAGAACATAAACAGTCAATATTTCTTCTAAAATGTAAGTGACTTAATATTAACTAGGCTACTTGTTTATTGAACTGTTGTATGAAATGTGTCACGTTTTCAATCGCAATGGTATTCAGGAAGTAGTGTGATGATGCTTAACTGTATCATGTGTTAGATATATAAAAACTCCACATTATGATTTTTTACCACAGTATGTTAAAGGGATAGTTCACCCAAAAATGAAAATGTGATGTTTATCTGCTTACCCTCAGCGCATCCAAGATGTAGGTGACTTTGTTTCTTCAGTAGAACACAAATGATGATTTTTAACTGCTGCCGTCTGTCAGTGGTGTAATGCAAGTCAGCGGGAACTTGGACTATAAGAGTAAATAAAACACGACAGACAAATCCAAATTAAACCCTGCTCGTGACGACACATTGATGTCTTAAGACACGAAACGATCGGTTTGTGTCTGTGCATGTTTATTTACTCTTATAGATTGTGTCCCCGTCCACTCCCATTATTTGACTGACAGACGGCAGCGGTTGCAGTTAAAAATCATCATTTGTGTTCTACTGAAGAAACAAAGACACCTACATCTTGGATGCGCTGGGGGTAAGCAGATAAACATCACATTTTCATTTTTGGGTGAACTATCCCTTTAACTGAGTTTCTTTTTGTGTGCCTCACTCATTTACATTTCTCCTCGAGCCTTAGCACAACCTTATTACCATCAGTACATTATATATTATATACAGAGGTGTAAAGTACTTGAGTAAGTGTAATTAGTTACTGTAAATAAGTATCTTTTTGGCTACTTTGTAGTTGTACTGAGTATCAAAGATATTGGCAACTTTTACTCTCTACTTGACTACATTTTTGAGCAAGTAAATGTACATTTTACTCCACTACATTTGTGATGAGTAATGCAATTACAGATTACATTTTGCATGGCAGCTAACTTTTTCTGCAGCAGTTTGTTTCTGATATAAAGAAGTGATATCGCCATCTAAAGGCACTGAAGGTACTATATCTTGTGCATTTTGCCCTTACCCAGACCTGTCAGCAAGGCTACTTTACATGAATGTGAGTGCATTAGCAGGTAGTTTCTGATCGCAGGTGTTTGAGCTGGTGATGAGGCTCAATCCAACACATAAAGTAGACTTTGACTATTTAATTTTACTTAACATTGTTTTATTTATCCGCTATATTGACAAGACCGTTTTAAAGGATGTTGGTTTATTTATGGCCTTTTTAAGCACTTGAGCTCAACTGAGACTTGAGAGTTTGTAGACGTTTAAAAGGTTGTTGTGTCGACCTTAATTTATTGCAATATTGAGGTGCTCAGTTTTATTTTTATTTTAGAAAATAAACTGGATTTCTCATCTTACAAATCAATTGTTTCTTATTTTCATTGGTGTCATTTTCAGTGTAAGGTATCTGTACTTTTAATCAAGTATGGTTTTCAGGTACTCTTTACACCTCTGATTAGCTTATTATTATCCACTATCGATCACCACTTACACTAAATGTAATAAAATCAATGTCATTCTCACTTTGGTGATTTCCTAGTTTGTTTGTTTGTTTTTGGTGTTGATGTTTTAATCTACTTATCTGACCGGGCAAGTAAAATTATTTTTCACTTGCCCCTTCAAAAAATCAATTTATCCCGCACTAATAGACAAGTGTTAATGTCGAGCCCTGAAATGTTAAACAGCTGCTCTGCAACTAAAATGCTGATTATAATCGAGACGCTCTCTGACAAAAAACACCATAAACATAATATAAAGACAGTTGCTATGATTTTAGGTATATATATATATACACATAAAATGATCACTCAGGTTAGAAGCAACATATTTTATTTGTTCTCTGATAGAGCTCACAGACTCAACTGAATGCGCTGCTCCTCTCAGCCAAGACTTCGCGCTCATGCGGCAGTCCCGGGGAGTCTCTGCCTCTCGGAAGTTAAATAATGTTTCAAGATGTTGCTAGGTTTGTCACAAGGTGCTTTCTTGGGAAAAAAGTCTGAGAAGCACCCAATTTTACTGGTCCGGTCCAAACCAACGTTAATACTATTTGCACACCGCACCAATGTACATATTTTAAAGATTCACACAGCAGTGAATCTTTAAAAGAAGTAAAAAGTTATTAATTGTGAAGGCTATATTCAAAATAAACTGGTAGTATATTTTTTTATCATAACTATCTAAAATTAAATTGAATGATTTTTAAAACTTTTTGTGGAAACCCTGATTTAAGCAGTATTTTTTTTTTACTTATTTAAAATTCTTCATTCAGAATATGAATAATATGTAAGTATTAATTACTTCAATTCGATTATTATTTTATAAAAACATACATTTACGCACAAACTGACGTCAACCGCAACTTTCAGACACAATTAGAAATCATCATTTAAAATGTAGTGCAATTAGGTCTACATCACTGAACTGCTGTGTGAATCATTAACCTGATATGAACACAAGTCACTAATATAGACAAACAAACCTGTGTGTGTTTGAGTGTGAGAGAGTGTGTGTGTGTGTGTGTGTGTTTACTGATTAACTGTGTCACTGTGTGTGTTTGAGTGTGAGAGAGAGATTGTGTGTGTGTGTGTTTACTGATTAACTGTGTCACTGTGTGTGTTTGAGTGTGAGAGAGAGATTGTGTGTGCGTGTGTTTACTGATTAACTGTGTCACTGTGTGTGTTTGAGTGTGAGAGAGAGAGAGTGTGTGTGTGTGTTTACTGATTAACTGTGTCACTGTGTGTGTTTGAGTGTGAGAGAGAGATTGTGTGTGTGTGTGTTTACTGATTAACTGTGTCACTGTGTGTGTTTGAGTGTGAGAGAGAGAGAGTGTGTGTGTGTGTGTGTGTGTGTGTGTGTGTGTGTGTGTGTGTGTGTGTGTGTGTGTGTTTACTGATTAACTGTGTCACTGTGTGTGTGTTTGTAGTGTTGATCATGGAAGAGAGATCTGGATTACAGCAGGACTACACAAACGTAAGTCTACTCAGACACACACACTCTCTCTCTCTCTCTCTTTCTCACTCACTCACTCACTCACTCACTCACTCACTCACTCACTCACTCACTCACTCACACACACACACACTCTCTCTCTCACTCACACACACACACACACACACACAAACTCTCTCACATGTTTGTTATTTGCTTGGTAACAGACCAGAGAGTTGAGTACTGAACTCAAGATTTACACAACAGATAAAAATAGAATGTACATTTCCTGAAGAAAATGTGAATGGTGCTTGCAGTGGCAAAACTCGGCACTCTTGATTAGCATGATGCTAACATAATTACCGTCATGCTAGTATGTTTTTAGCAAGATGCTAACATGATTAACATGTTTGCTAACATTATGCTAACATGATTAGCATGTTGCTATCATGATGCTAACACCATTAGCATGCCAGTAGCATGTTTTTTAACAAGATGCTAGTTATGTTAGCATAATGCTAGCAACATGTTAACATGATTAGCATATTGTTAGCATGATTACCATGTTGTTAGTATGTTTTTAATAAGATGCTAACATGATTACCATGCTACTACCATTATGCTAACACATTTTTACTTGTTTGTGTCATGTTCTGGATGGTTGCTATGGTAACCTGGGTGGTTGCTAGGGAGTTGCTAGGGTACTTGGGTTGTTGCTAAGGTGTTGCTAGGCAATTGCTAGGGTGTTCTGGGTGGTTGCTAGGTGGTTGCTATGGTATCCTGGGTAGTTGCTAAGGTACTTGGGGTGGGTGTTATGGGTGGTTGCTATGGTAACCTTGGTGGTTACTAGGGTGTTGCTAAGGTACTTGGGGTGGTCACTATGGTGTTGCTAGGTGGTTGCTAGGGTGTTCTGGACAGTTGCTAGGCAGTTGCTATGGTAATCTGGGTGGTTGCTATGGTGTTACTAGGTGGTTGGTAGTTGTCACAGATAGTTACTATGGAGTTTCTATAGAGTTTGTAGCATGTCTTTTAGCTACTTTAGCACTTAGCTAATCAGTATTAGCATGTAGCTATTCACTGCTCGCATGTGTAGCATGTTGGAAGTCCAGTTTGCTAGCATGAGTCAAAAGAGCCAACCCCCATGTCTCTATGATGTTCTGAGGCAGAGATATAGGTCTTGAAAAATGGTTGCTAGGGTACTCTGTTTGGTTGCTAGGGAGTGGCTTGGCAGCTACCAATGATGATACTCCAAAGACTGCTTGCCAGTATGAATGATATAAACCAACCCTAAGATGTTCAGATTTGAAGATATCCCTCTATGCTTTGGGTTGCTAGGGTGCTCTAACTGGTTGCTAGGGCGTGGCTATGAAGTATTGAAGGTGATTTGTGATTGGCCGTTTGCTGCCCTGAGTCAAATGAGCCCACCCTCATGTTTCTATGACACTTCTATCCAAAGATATTAATTTGATCTTTTTCAATGGAAGTCTTATGAACTTACTAAGGTGCTCTATATGGTTGCTAGGGCGTGGCTTGATAGTTTCACAATGATCCTGAGAGACTGATTAGTTGCCTGAGTAAAATGAGCCCACCCCCTTGTGCCTATGTCATTTTTATCCAGAGTTATGTTCAATACAAAATCCCTATGTACAGTACTTCCTGGTTCATGGGAAACTTTGCAACAATAATGGATGCTTTGCCTTTGCACCTTTAACTACAGATAAGATCGGATAAGAATCCTAAATCAATGTCAGATTTGTTTCTGTAATAGAAATTAGTAAAAAAAAAAAAAAAAAAACCCTAAATTAACTGGTCAGATCTGAACTGAAGACTGAAGATAGAAAGTTTCTGTAAAATCATTTTTACAGTGTACATTAATAGATCATATTGATAATGCCTGATTCTGATGTGTTTTATCTCCATCAGATTCCCATCAGTTCACTCTGGATCTGAACACAGTGAATAAACGCCTCCGTCTGTCTGAGGAGAACATAGAGATTACTAACACTGACACACTCCAGCCGTATCCTGATCATCCAGACAGATTTGATGATGTGTTTCAGGTGTTGTGTAGAGAGAGTGTGTGTGGACGCTGTTACTGGGAGATTGAGTGGAGTGGAAATGTGTTTATATCAGTGTCATATAAGAGCATCAGCAGGAAGGGATCGGGTAAAGAGTGTTGGTTTGGATTTAATGATCAGTCCTGGAGTTTGTACTGCTCTCGCTCCAGATACTCTTTCATACACAATAACAGAAAGACTGAACTCCCAGTAAAGTCCATCATCAGCAGTAGAATAGGAGTGAATTATGATGATGATGATTACTATAGAATAGGAGTGTATGTGGATCACAGTGCAGGAACTCTGTCCTTCTACAGCGTCTCTGGAGACACAATGATCCTCATCCACACAGTCCAGACCACATTCACTCAACCGCTCTATCCTGGGTTTTGGGTTTATAAAGGATCAGTGAAACTGTGTTGAAGAGAATAGACTGTAGAGAGATTCTACCCATAATGCTTTGAGCTCATGATCAATCACTGACTTGACTAGATGATCCAAGATAAGATGCTCAACGCAGAAAGATGATGAACACTTATATTTAAAAAACACCAGCACAAAACGAACATAAGATGACTGAGGGTTTAAATACACTAGATAACATGAGGGTGATGGTGATGAGTTGTCATGGTTACAAACAAGGGTTGCTATGGGAATTAATGAGAGCAATAGAAACACAGGAACTGAAAACCAGAAACAACAGCTGTGTCTTGTTTCATTTAATTTCGAAGGCTGAATCCTCAAGTGGACGAATCCTGTGAAGGATGCAGTATATGGAGTGTCCTTAGCCAGAATTAAACGAGATGTCCTTCATAGGACACACAGGCAGGAAAGGAAACAGGAAGTATTTCTGTATCTTATGTACAACAGATATCTGTTACAGAGACAAAGGAGGAGGATATTAAGAAGAACAAAGTTTAAAACAAAAACAAGCTTGAAACTACTTACATTTAAACACCACATTTTCACTTGTACATGTATAGGCTATCTGCCAACGCTGACAATTTAAAATCAAATCAAATAAATGATGGAAAGAATTGTGGGCTATCTGCAGCAGTGAAGGATACTCCTCATGCATCCTCTGAATTCCTGTGAAAGAAGGACGCATTCGAAGGTCACGTTCGGAGAGTCCTACTTACTTTTCTGAAACGATACAGCCTCAATGACGTATGCAACCTTCAAATGCGACCTCTGGAGGACGCAGCCTTTGAAATGAGACACAGCTAATGAGACAAAAGGAATTCAAAATAAGAGTCCTTGAAGACAGAAACATACAGGTAATGGTGACACTGACAGTGAGATGTTAGAGATTCTCTTCATTACATTAAAGCTAGAGTCGTACTGGTTGAGCAAACGATGAGTGCTGTTGAATATTATATGATATACCCTGCTGAATAAAAAGAAAAGTCAGAGAAGGTTTAAGGATGAGTGACGGAAACAAGGTGAAGATCAAGAGAAACCCAGAAAAACAGTCAATGATGCTAACAGATGAAAACAAACGGGTGATGTTGTGAATGTCCAGTTAGGTTCACATTTGGTCCGGTTTATAATGTTAGCTGGAATTTTCCTTAAGAATTGTTCCTTAAATAAACATCCTTTAAATTAGGCATAAAATCCTTTATTATAGTTTTTTTTTTCCCCCAGATAAACATTACTATAGCAATTAATTAAATTATAATTAAATCATTAAAAATTCAAACAAATAGACTAAATAATATTCAAACAAAAATTCTAAAAAATAATATTTTATTTCACTTTGCCCTTAACTTTGACTGATAAAATGATGGAGGAAGATTTGGTTTTCAAGCAAAATGTTAAAGTGCCTATTTAAGCGAGTTGTGTTGTTGTGTTTTTCATTAAATATAATATTACTCATCATTAGAATGTATTGACGGGCGTTCATAACAGTGTGTCCATTGCTTGAGCATTTTACTTTCATAAACTTTTACATACTTTATGAATTAGTGATTTAAAAGCCCCAAGTAATGATATACTGATACAAGTTCTGATCTATTGAATTATGTTCATGTGGTACATTTTCTCCATTATAAATTGTTAAGTGTTATTTTTCTAATATTCCTAAATAGTGTTTCATTTCCTATTTGTGACTTACGTTCAACAAAAGTGTTATGTGATATATGATTACACGTGATGCGCTTCATTTAGAGTTAATACGCCATCACTGCAGCGCTCTTCTTTAAGTTTTCTTTATTCATCTTTATTGTACTTCTTTTCAGGTTACTGCAAAACAAGATGTTCAAAACACACTTTTATGTAAATATAAACCCTGTGTAATGTGATACTGATGACTGAAGTGTGTTGAAAGCTGTTCGTTTTACTATACTGATACTGTGTCATGAGCAGAGGTCGCGTTAGACTTTCGCACTGTCCGTCATTTTGACGGATAGGATAGTAAAAATTCCATCAATTATTACCAGCCATGTTAATTTTTAGATTTAAATGATAAGATGTTTAATAGTTCCTTTTTTTCATCCATATTTTCATTTTTATTCACGATCTTACAGGATAAGCAAATGGGCCTAAGCTATACATTTATTTATATTATGAAAAGAAAGTTGAACAAAGACGGCGTCACTTCTCAGTTTTCATCTTGAACAGTTGTCAGGGATCATGATTGAACGTGTTTATATCTTCCTCTTTACTACTTTACAGAAGTAAATAAACGTGAATAAACATCAGAAAATATATTGCAAGATAATCTGTATCATGTCATAATCAGTTCAATCAGTGTTGGAAACAATGTCACGTAACATAGAAAAGCCATTCGTTGACGGTCCGTGTACCTTCAGTTATTTTTTTTTCTCTTTTTTTTCAAAAATGCACGACTCACTGAACAGAGAATGTGGTTACATTGTAGTGAAGTGCAGATCAGCAGTCCTGGAAGGAGGGTCAAATCCTGCAGTGGGACACTCTTTGCCACCAAAACTGTTTGAAACACGTCACTCCTCTACCCATTCGTTCTGTGGAAATACAGGAAACCATCCCTGGACAGCTTGACATCCCAGCTGAGTATACAGATCTGGCCATAGCCTTTAGCAAACAAAAGGCTACAGAATTACCACCTCACCGACCCTACCCGACACCTCGCCTCCTAAAGGCAGAATTTTCCCCCTGTTACAACCAGAGTCTGCGGCCATGAAAGCATACATTGAGGAGGAACTAGCCAAAGGCTTTATTCGACCATCCATGTCCCCAGCATCATCAGGGTTCTTCTTTGTTAAAAAAAAGGATGGCGACTGAGACCCTGCATCGACTATCGAGGTCTGAACGAGATCACAGTCAAGTTTCGCTACCCACTACCATTAGTACCTGCCGCTCTGGAGCAACTAAGACAAGCCAAACACTTCATGAAACTCGACCTCCGCTGTGCCTACAACCTCATTCGGATACGTGAGGGGGATGAATGGAAGATGGCGTTCTCCACAACCACCGGTCACTATGAGAATCTTGTTATGCCGTTTGGGCTCTCCAACAGTCCATCCGTCTTCCAATCTTACATCAATGATGTGTTCAGAGACATGTTGAACCGGTGGGTTATAGTCTACATCGACGACATCCTCATATATTCCAATACACTGGAGGAACACATACAACATGTTCGAGCCGTGCTACAAAGACTCATCCAACACCAGTTATACGCAAAAGCAGAGAAATGTGAGTTCCACCAGACTTCAACCTCCTTCCTGGGGTATGTTATCAGCCAAGACGGCATCGCAATGGATGACACGAAGGTGAAAGCCATACTGGACTGGCCGAAACCACGCACCCTAAAGGAACTACAGAGATTTCTGGGCTTCGCTAATTTCTACAGGCGGTTTATATGAGGCTTCAGCAGCGTTGCAGCCCCTTTAACCTCCATGACCAAACGCCACACATCCCGGCTGCATTGGACCCCAGAAGCAGAGGCGGCTTATAAAGGATTAAAGGAACGGTTCACTACAGCTCCCATACTCCGTCATCCCGATCCTGAAAGGCCCTTCATCGTAGAGGTTGATGCCTCCAGCACGGGCACTGGTGCCATTCTCTCCCAACGCCAAGGTACTCCAGAGAAAATGTTTCCTTGTGCCTTTTACTCCAGAAAGTTTTCCGCGGCTGAACGTAATTATGATGTGGGAGATCGTGAATTGCTGGCAATGAAGGCGGCACTGGAAGAATGGCGTCATTGGCTGGAGGGAGCCCAGCATCCGTTCACCGTACTCACGGTTGTCGACCGATTCTCCAAAGCCTGCCACCTTATTCCCCTTCCTAAACTTCCCACTGCCTTAGAGACGGCGGAACTACTATGCAACTTCGTGTTCAGGTTCTATGGGCTGCCTGAGGATATCGTGTCAGACAGGGGGCCACAGTTTACCTCTCGTGTGTGGGCAGCGTTCTTTAAACAACTGAACATCAATGTCAGCCTGACATCGGGCTACCACCCAGAATCCAATGGCCAAACAGAACGGCAAAACCAGGAGATCACACAGTTCCTCCGCACCTACTGTCAGCAGAACCAAGCTGAGTGGAGCTGGTATCTGATGTGGGCGGAGTATGCCCAGAATTCCCTGAGGAAACCGGCCACGGGCATCACTCCCTTCCAATGTGTCTTAGGATTTCAACCACCAATGTTCCTGTGGTCTGGTGAACCCTCCGACCTACCTTCCGTCAACGAATAGTTACAAAGGAGCAAGGAGACTTGGAACTTGGTGCATCACCACCTACAACGGGCAGTTCGGCGACAGGAGGTACAGGCCAATCGACACCGGCGTCCCAATCCCCAATACACCGTGGGTCAATGGGTCTGGCTCTCCACGAGAGACCTCCGACTAAGACTTCCATCCAAGAAACTCAGTCCCAGGTTTGTCGGGCCTTTCCAAATTGTTAAACAGATTACTCCTGTCTCTTTTCGGTTACGTTTACCTGCTAATTATTGAATTATGCTAATTATTGAAAATGTTCTGGAATGTATAACAGTGGAAATTGAAGTTGAAAATTCAAAAAATGTAATGCTTAGTTGTGTGTATAGACCACCAGGAACAAATGTAACTACCTTTAATGATAAAATGTCAGAACTGGTGAATATAATGGGCACAAATAAAGTGAAAATAGTGTGTGGAGACTTCAATGTGGATTTAGTCAATCCACTTGGACTTAAAACAACTACAGAGTTCATTAATTCAATGTACAGTAATTGTTTATGCCCAGTCATCAATAAGCCAAGCCGAATAACAACAGAAAGTGCGACACTAATAGATAATATTTTTACAAATAGAATTGAGGAAACCATTTTGGGGGGTCTGTTTATTTGTGATATAAGTGATCACCTGCCTGTATTCGCAGTGTTTAAAAATGTATTTAGAAAAAGAATACAGACACAGACCCAATACAAATTAATAAGATGCTGCACTGTAGAAAATATAGAAGCATTTAAAAAGGATCTCTGGATCCAAGCATGGAGTGAAATTTACTCGACAACAGATGTCAATGTAGCATATGATGTCTTCCTGCATAGATATATTCCCAGCCAGCAATGACATGTGGGGCCCAGATGAGGGCTTCTTGGGCGGCAAATGTGGGCCCCATTATGGGCTTGCACCCGGGATCCACATTGGGGCAAGCCGTGGAAGCCCAGGCGTACTAAAAGTGGGACCTGTAAGGGTACTGTATGGGTCTTAATTGGGCAATTCATGTCAGACCCATTTGGGCCCCACCTGCCCAAAGGGGTCCAAAGTGGGCTTTGCAACATGGCTACACAGATGGGCTTTAAATGGGATCTGTAAGAGTCTTATGTGGGTCCTAACTGGGCAATTCATGCCAAACCCATTTGGGCCCCACCTGCCCAAAGAGGTTTAAAGTGGGTTTGCAACCGGGATCCACATGGGGGCCAGCCGTGGATGCCCAGATGGGTTTTAAGTGGGATCTGTAAGGGTCTTATGTGGGTCTTAACTGGGCAATTCATGTCAGACCCATTTGGGGCCCACCAGTCTGAAGGGGTTTAAAGTGGGCTTGCACCCGGGATCCACATGGGGGCCAGCCGTGGATGCCCAGGTGGGTTTTAAGTGGGATCTGTAAGGATCTTATGTGGGTCTTAACCGGGCAATTCATGACAGACCCATTTGGGCCCCACCTGCCCAAAGGGGTTTAAAGTGGGTTTGCACCCGGGATCCACATGGGGGCCAGCCATGGATGCCCAGGTGGGTTTTAAGTGGGATCTGTAAGGGTCTTATGTGGGTCTTAACTGGGCAATTTGTGTCAGACCCATTTGGGCCCCACCTGCCTAAAGGGGTTTAAAGTGGGCTTGCACCCGGGATCCACATGGGGGCCAGCCGTGGATGCCCAGGTGGGTTTTAAGTGGGATCTGTAAGGATCTTATGTGGGTCTTAACCGGGCAATTCATGACAGACCCATTTGGGCCCCACCTGCCCAAAGGGGTTTAAAGTGGGTTTGTGTCACGGGCACACAATAACAAGATGTTGAGATCCAGTTGCAGCATAAGTATTTATTGGGGAATCCAGAAACGTTAATCCAAAGGCAGGCAAGGGTCAAAATCCAAAATATCCAGTCCACAAAACACAAAGCCAGAGAAACAAAACGGTGCACGTAACAATACAATAAACCACAACCAAGGACAGAAACAACTCAGTATAAATAGACAGACACTAATAACATAATACAAAACAGGTGTGTGTAATGAAGTGATCATGAGATAATGAGTCCGGCAGTGCGTTATGGGTAATGTAGTGAATGCAATGGGTGGAAATGAGAGTCCGGGATGGAGTGCCCTCTAGTGGCTGATAGGGCACTCTCACAGGTGATCGTGACATTACCCCCCCTCAAAGGAGCGGCTACCAGACGCTCCACCAGTCCAAAAAAAAAACAAAAACACAAAAAACCCAGGAGGGAGGTGGACAGGTGGAGGATCAGGGGGAGGGATGGTGGGCCAGGACCAGAACCCCCAACCGAAGGCCAGGGGGGAGCCGGAGGAACAAACCACGGGGGGCTCAAGAGAGTCAGGGTCCTGGCTGAATGCCAGGGCGGCGCTGGAAGAACTGACCAGGCGGGTTCCCCGGGGTCTGGAGTCCTGGCTGGTTGCCAAGGCGGCGCTGGAGGAACTGACCAGGCTGGTTCCAGCGGGTCTAGAATCCTGGCTGATTGCCAGGGTGGTGCCGGAGGAACTGACCAGGCTGGTTCCAACGGTTCAAACGGCCTGGGCAGTGGCGGCAGGGCAGAAAGCCTGGGCGGCGGCGGCAGGGCAGAAGGCTTGGATGATGGCGGCAGGACAGAAGATCTGGGCGGTGGCGGCAGGGCAGAAGACTTGGACGGCGGCAGGGCAGTAGGCCAAGGGTGCTTCATGGCCATATCAGGGAGAGCGGACAGCTCGGTGACGGCCCCCGTGGCCGTATCAGAGAGAGCGGACAGCTCGGTGACGGCCTCCGTGGCCGTATCAAGGGGAGCGGACAGCTCGGTGATGGTACCAGGCTCGGGCTGCTCAGGCGGCAGGGCAAGGCGCTTCGGTGGCGCCGGCAGGGCAAGGCGCTTCGGTGGCGCGGCCTCCGTGGCCGTATCAAGGGGAGCGGACAGCTCGGTAACGGTCTCCGTGGCCGTATCAGGGAGAGCGGAGGACTCAGGGATGGCAGCGGGCTCAGACTGGGGCTGCTCTGGGACGGCAGCGTGCTCAGGCTGGGGCTGCTCTGGGACGGCAGCGTGCTCAGGCTGGGGCTGCTCTGGGACGGCAGCGTGCTCAGGCTGGGGCTGCTCTGGGACGGCAGCGTGCTCAGGCTGGGGCTGCTCTGGGACGGCAGCGTGCTCAGGCTGGGGCTGCTCTGGGACGGCAGCGTGCTCAGGCTGGGGCTGCTCTGGGACGGCAGCGTGCTCAGGCTGGGGCTGCTCTGGGACGGCAGCGTGCTCAGGCTGGGGCTGCTCTGGGACGGCAGCGTGCTCAGGCTGGGGCTGCTCTGGGACGGCAGCGTGCTCAGGCTGGGGCTGCTCTGGGACGGCAGCGTGCTCAGGCTGGGGCTGCTCTGGGACGGCAGCGTGCTCAGGCTGGGGCTGCTCTGGGACGGCAGCGTGCTCAGGCTGGGGCTGCTCTGGGACGGCAGCGTGCTCCGGCTGGGGCTGCTCTGGGACGGCAGCGTGCTCCGGCTGCTCCGGGACGGCCGCGGGCTCGGGCTGCTCTTGCGAAGGCGGCAGGGCAAGGCGCTTCGGTGGCGCCGGCAGGGCAAGGCGCTTCGGTGGCGCCGGCAGGGCAAGGCGCTTCGGTGGCGCCGGCAGGGCAAGGCGCTTCGGTGGCGCCGGCAGGGCAAGGCGCTTGGAGAACCCACGATCAACCACTAGAGTGGTCTCCAGGCCTTGTAGGATGGAGGAAGCCCTTTTCCTCCTTCTCCTCCACTTATGAGGGTGAGGCGGTGGCTTACCCAAAATGGCCTCACTGGCTGGAGCGGACTTACTGACTGGAGCGTACTCTGGAGTGGACTCACTGACTGGAGCAGGCTCTGGATTGGACTCACTGACTGGAGCGGACTCTGGAGTGGACTCACTGACTGGAGCGGACTCACTGACTGAAGCGGGCTCTGGAGTGGACTCACTGACTGGAGCGGGTTCTGGAGTGGACTCACTAACTGGAGTGGACTCACTGACTGGAACGGGCTCTGGAGTGGACTCACTAACTGGAGCGGGCTCTGGAGTGGACTCACTGACTGGAGTGGACTCACTGACTGGAACGGGCTCTGGAGTGGACTCACTAACTGGAGCGGACTTTGGAATGGACTCACTAACTGGAGCGGGCTCTGGAGTGGACTCACTGGCTGGAGCAGACTCTGGAGTGGACTCACTGACTGGAGCGGACTCACTGACTGAAGCGGGCTCTGGAGTGGACTCACTGGCTGGAGCGGGCTCTGGAGTGGACTCACTGGCTGGAGCGGGCTCTGGAGTGGACTCACTGGCTGGAGCGGGCTCTGGAGTGGACTCACTGGCTGGAGCGGGCTCTGGAGTGGACTCACTGGCTGGAGCGGGCTCTGGAGTGGACTCACTGGCTGGAGCGGGCTCTGGAGTGGACTCACTGGCTGGAGCGGGCTCTGGAGTGGACTCACTGGCTGGAGCGGACTCACTGGCTGGAGCGGGCTCTGTAGTAGACCCACTGGCTGGAGCGGACTCACTGGCTGGAGCGGACTCACTGGCTGGAGCAGGCTCTGGAGTGGACTCACTGGCTGGAGCGGGCTCTGGAGTGGACTCACTGGCTGGAGCGGGCTCTGGAGTGGACTCACTGGCTGGAGCGGACTCACTGGCTGGAGCGGGCTCTGTAGTAGACCCACTGGCTGGAGCGGACTCACTGGCTGGAGCGGACTCACTGGCTGGAGCGGGCTCTGGAGTGGACTCACTGGCTGGAGCGGACTCACTGGCTGGAGCGAGCTCTCTGGCTGGAGCGGACTCACTGGCTGGAGCGGACTCACTGGCTGGAGCGGACTCACTGGCTGGAGCGGACTCACCGGCTGGAGCGGACTCACTGGCTGGAGCCTTTCTCCTCCTCTTCCTCCTTTTACGTGAGATAGACGATGTACCCGTGCCCATCTCCTCGGTGGACTCTGGAGCGAACTCACAGGCTGGATTGGACTCACTGGTTGGTAGATCAGGTGAGGTCCTCCGACCCCGATCTTCGAGGTAGAACACGAAACCCCAAAAATCCAGGGTCCGGAGCCCCTCCAACTCACACTGAGGAAGAGGGTCATCCAGGCATCCATTGAATATCTCCTTTTGCGCTGCATCATTATAACGCAGTCCTCTTGCCATTGTCCAGAAAAACTGGGCAAAACCTCCTACCTCTGCTCCCTCCTGTCGCAGAGCCAATACTGCCCGAAACAGAGCCATTCGCTCTCCAATGGAGGCTGGAGGACGAATCCGAACACTCATGCTGCTGGATCCCTTGGTGGTGGTTTATTCTGTCACGGGCACACAATAACAAGATGTTGAGATCCAGTTGCAGCATAAGTATTTATTGGGGAATCCAGAAACGTTAATCCAAAGGCAGGCAAGGGTCAAAATCCAAAATATCCAGTCCACAAAACACAAAGCCAGAGAAACAAAACGGTGCACGTAACAATACAATAAACCACAACCAAGGACAGAAACAACTCAGTATAAATAGACAGACACTAATAACATAATACAAAACAGGTGTGTGTAATGAAGTGATCATGAGATAATGAGTCCGGCAGTGCGTTATGGGTAATGTAGTGAATGCAATGGGTGGAAATGAGAGTCCGGGATGGAGTGCCCTCTAGTGGCTGATAGGGCACTCTCACAGGTGATCGTGACAGGTTTGCACCCGGGATCCACATGGGGGCCAGCCATGGATGCCCAGGTGGGTTTTAAGTGGGATCTGTAAGGGTCTTATGTGGGTCTTAACTGGGCAATTTGTGTCAGACCCATTTGGGCCCCACCTGCCTAAAGGGGTTTAAAGTGGGGTTGCACCAGGATTCAACCGTGAATGCCCATATGGGCTTAAAGTGGGCTCTGTAAGGATCTTATGTTGGTCCTAACTGGGCAATTCATGCAAGGTAAGCCCAACCATTCATTTAAGGAAACAATCTAAGAAAAATTAAAAACGAAGAATGAATGTAAGTACAAGATAAATACAAGACACTTGATGCTTTTGTTACGGTACACAGGAGGCAGACACAGATGTAACAGGTATTGGTAGTTTTATTGACCACAGTAGAGCAAGAGATAACAGACAGGTGAGTGAACTGGATGCAGATGATATAGAACTGGTAGTATGAGGAATAGTTACTGTCCTTTCCGTTGCAGGTAGAGATACGCTGGAGCTTGGAGATCGCTGGAGTAACTTGGAGCTGGCTGGAACACACTCACACAGCAGACGAGGCACACAGAGGGAAGGAGACACGCTGGAGACAGGTGAGTATACGAAGAGGAGTCCTTGAGGTAAGCATAACAGGAAGTATATGTGAACGAGACCGGACATAGAGTGCTGTGTGCGTGTGTGCTTTATAGTGCTGTTGATGAGTGGGGTGATGAGGTGCAGGTGGCGGTGATCAGTACTCTGGAGATAGCGTGCGTTGTGATTGGGTGATGTTGGAACCTGACGTGTCTGTGACAGCTTTGAACTGCAAGAAATATATTAAATTGAACAACAAAAATTATCTTTAAAAAACAATGTCACAACATACGGTAAACTAAAAAATATATTTTAAAAAAATCTCTGAAAAAAAAACTCCAAAAATACAATACAAAATACACTCATTATATAATACATTGAACAACAAACATAATCTTTAACAATTTAAATTAAAGCCTTATCCCAGGAACATCACGGTTGATGCTCATGATGCCAAACCACTCAGATATTCCTGGGAGTCATAAGGCTGATATTAATTCAGCTCCATCAAATCGGCTGTGCTTGTTTTACTTTCATATACTTAAAATGTAGGTAATTATATTATTATTATACAATTATCATTTATTTAGCTCCTTTGTCAGAATATTTTATGAGTTTTAATAATTCTTATATTTTTATAATAAGATATCTGCAGCAATATTTGCTCTTTGGGTTATGCAAGCAAACAAAATTCAACCTTAGTCAATATTTATCCTTCATTTTGTATTAGCTGCTAGTGCAGTTGTAACTGCAACACTACAACTAACGATAGAAGCCAGCAAGATGCACAGGGAGACCGAGGAGACCAACATTATGATGTTTACAAGCCCAAAACATTTGAGACTGTTTGCTTACACATTTAGTTTGATTTGATTTGTTCCAATTTATTCTTAGAGCAAAAGGTATGGAAGTAAATTAATGCCAAATGTTTTTGAAATAAAAAGCTTGTTGAATTGCTCTAACTGAAAAAAAATATGCATTACATTAGTTGTACTTGCATTTAGATGCACTGTATTTTTAAGGCTTGCATTTTTATGGGATGAAATTCAACACAGTCGTATATTTAAGCTGTGAATATTTCAATTAAAAATATTTCACACACATTTTCATTATTAAAAATTAAATAATTCATATTCACATTTCAAATTTCACTTCCAAGATATTTATTCTGTTTAAAAATACAACCTATAAAATTCGACTAGCAATTTTCAGTCCATTTTATTTCACTTTACAAATTCGCTTCCACAAATTCAGTGGCTCAAATTCGGAGGAAAATTCAACATTTCACATCCGGGAACTGCAGGAAGAGCAGTAGAGTGCCGATGCATCATCTCTATCTGCTGTTAGTCTTCTTCACCAGCAGGTGCCGCTAGCGGCTGTTTAGGAAGACCAAAGCAACGCTAGTAAGTCATTCATTCATAAAAACGGATTTACAGAATTAGAGCAAGCGGTAAGTGAATGTGTGATGATTATCAGGGCCAGTATAAATGCAGAAAAGCTGATAAAGACACAAAAGCTGCATTTATGTTTAATTCAGTGTCTTTACGCTTACTTTCCCAGTGTAGCTACAGCTTTCTCTACAGTGAACAAGATAACGTTATTGCCCGATGCTGGTGTATAGATCAAACGTTAAATCTGAGATAGACATATATTTCTCTCTGTTGTTTAGTTTCCTTAACTTTGTATCGCAGCGCTGTGTTGTAATACTAGGGCTTCCCTCATCCGTCATAGCTGCCATCAGGACATATAAACTCTTAACACAGCTTAATGGACTCGTACAGTGATATAAAAGACCAAACTCGCACCTCATTTGTGAGGTGCGAGTTTGTGTTCTAATAGGTTAGATTATATAGGCTCCAAGAAAGCAGATACTGGCATAAAGTTGATTTGACGCTGAACGTTTGATTATGATATTCGCAAATTTAGGGACTGTCTCTAAAGTTACAACATTCTGTATTCACGTTTCTACCTTCTACCAAACTCTTGTAGACACACATGCACATATACATATTCAAACACACCTCACTCAAAGTACATGCATATATACTATTTCTTTTTTTTTTTTTTTACACGTTCATCACACAATTTTTTTTACTTTGTTCATTTTTTATTTTACCTGATCATAGATTATCCTGCTTATACAAATTTTAAATAAAATTTAGAAATAAAATTAACTAAGTAGAACTAATTGTGTGATGAATGTGTAAAAAAAAGAAAAAGTATATGTGCATGTACTTTGAGTTGAGTGTGTTTGAATATGTGTGTGTGTGTGTGTGTGTGTGTGTGAGAGAGAGAGAGAGAGAGAGAGAGAGAAGGGTGCATCACTCTTCGACCTGGCACCTATAGATGAACACTTCACAGGTAGTTTTGGTGATTGTAAATCATTCTCATCAAATGCTATTGAGCTTTAAATTATGGCATTTTTTTGTATGATCCAATACAGTAGTGAAATACATAGCAATCTTTACATATTACTTGACAGTTTATTTGGAAACACTTTACAGTAAGGTTCATAATGTATTAACTAATGTGAACTATCCATGAGCAACACATTTGTTGTTGTATTTGTTAATAAAAATACAGCAGTTCATTGTTCATGTTACTTCACTGTGCATTAACTAAAGTTGACAAATACAACTCTTGATTTTAATAATGTATTAGTAAATGCTGGAATTAACATTAACAAAGATTAGTAAGTGCTGTAGAAGTGCAGTTCATTGTTCATTCATATCAACTATTTAATATAAAGTGTTACCTTTTATTTTAATAAACATCAAAAATCTAAAAGGTTTGCATTATACCTGACACCTAGATGAACAATTTACAGTTGGTTTTGTGACTAAGTCATTCTCTTTAAATGCTATTGAAGATAGAAACGTGAATACAGAATGTTGTAACTTTAGAGACAGTCCCTAAATTTGCGAATATCATAATCAAACGTTCAGCGTCAAATCAACTTAATGCCAGTATCTGCTTTCTTGGAGCCTATATAGTCTAACCTACATCACAAATGAGGTGCGTGTTTGGTCTTTTATATCACTGTACGAGTCCATTAAGCTGTGTTAAGAGTTTATATGTCCTGATGGCAGCTATGACGGATGAGGGAAGCCCTAGTATTACAACACAGCGCTGCGATATAAAGTTAAGGAAACTAAACAACAGAGAGAAATATATGTCTATCTCAGATTTAACGTTTGATCTATACACCAGCATCGGGCAATAACGTTATCTTGTTCACTGGAGAGAAAGCTGTAGCTACACTGGGAAAGTAAGCGTAAATACACTGAATTAAACATAAATGCAGCTTTTGTGTCTTTATCAGCTTTTCTGCATTTATACTGGCCCTGATAATCATCACACATTCACTTACCGCTTGCTCTAATTCTGTAAATCCGTTTTTATGAATGAATGATGACTTACTAGCGTTGCTTTGGTCTTCCTAAACAGCCGCTAGCGGCACCTGCTGGTGAAGAAGACTAACAGCAGATAGAGATGATGCATCGGCACTCTACTGCTCTTCCTGCAGTTCCCGGATGTGAAATGTTGAATTTTCTGCCGAATTTGAGCCACTGAATTTGTGGAAGCGAATTTGTAAAGCGAAATAAAATGGACTGAAAATTGCTAGTCGAATTTTATAGGTTGTATTTTTAAACAGAATGAATATTTTGGAAGTGAAATCTAAAAGGTGAATATGAATTATTGAATTTTTAATCATGAAAATGTGTGTGAAATATTTTTAATTGAAATATTCACTGCCTAAATATACGACCATGTTGAATTTCAGCCCATAAAAATGCAAGCCTTAAAAATACAGTGCATCTAAATGCAAGTACAGCTAATGTAATGCATATTTTTTTCAAATAGTGCAATTCAACAAGCTTTTTATTTCAAAAACATTTGGCATTATTTTACTTCCATAAAAAGGTGGGGACAGTGCAATATGTTGAAGTATGTGTTATGCAATATGTGCAATATGTTTTTATGTTTAAAGCATGAGGAAGGGTTCGGGACGGAACCAAACTCTGAATCTGATATTGACTCAGATGAATTTGAAGTGAAATAATGATGAATATATTTTATATCATATCACCGTTATTGAATAAAAGTATATTGTGATATATTGATACTGAATTATTGTCCAGCCCTATAGCTAAACCAAACCCGCTGTTTTTCCTTTTGGTTAGATTCTACATCAGATTAAACAGCACAAACCAAAAATACAGACTACTGTACAATCTGCAGTGTTATTTTCATGGCAACATAATATTTCAACTTACCTTAATTTTATGGAAATTCGGCGTTGGACGGAAGAAATATGCACTTCACCTCCAAGTCACAGCCAGCTTGCTTTCCGATTCCGAATGGACTGTTAACGTTTTGAGCGCGAAACACGGCCTTTGCATACAGGCCCCAGAGATGTCCGAACTGCCTGACCAAATAACAATTTAATACAGTAAAATTCGTAAATTAAAGGATATGTGAGAGAATTAACAAACGACTTGACTGCTTCGCTGGCTTCATTATGAATGAGCCTAATTAGGTGTTGTTGTGCATAACAGGCAGTGGTGGAGAGTACTGAAAATCTGTAGTCAAGTACAATTAAGTGCATTGCTAAAATATTACTCAATTACGAGTAAAAGTACCAGTGTTAGAGAAATACTCAAGTAAAAGTACAGTTTGTAAAAAAAAAAAAATAATAATAATTTAAAAAAAAACTAAAAAAAAAATTTAAAAGAAAATATTCAGAGTATTAGTTACTTTTAACCACTGATGTCACCGTCACTTCTCCAGACTAGGTCTGGAAATTGTGTGTTTTCCTTTACCAGAAGTTAACATGCCAACAATCTATTAATCATTAATAATTGATAAGATGCAAAACAAGTGTTTTTCCCTCATTTTTTTCTCATTTAAGTTTTTATTTCCTTATTAAGCAAATGTCTCCGGCAGACAAAAAACTACATGAGGAGCCACGACTATTGATTAAATATCCATGAATAAATTTTTAACTGGTTAAATTCTTCATTCAGAATCAATGAAAGATCAATCATTAACGTCCTTTTTTTGTTTTGTTTTGTTTTCCGTCCTCATGACCCGGTTTTCATCGGCTTGTTTGCTATCAAATCACCTTATTGGCTACAAAAATGCAGATAAAAGGTTTGGATATGAATTAAAATTGTACTCAGTACTCAACTATGATTTTAAAAGTAACTTAGTAGATTACATGGATTAATGAATATTACAAGTAAAAGTACAGGCTTGAAAATCTACTCATAAAAGTACAAGTACCCCAAAAAACTACTTAATTACAGTAATCTGAGTATTTGTAATTAATGACTTCCACCTCTGATACCAGAAACCACTCCCCAAGCGGGTCTTGAATCTGGGTATCCGGCGTGGTAGATGGATGTGCAAACTGACCAAAAGCCAATTGGGTAGCAAAATGGGTCCTATGAGGCATCAGGGAGGGATTTACCCAACATTCTACAGGCAACTATATGTTATAAGCAACTTATGTTAAGTTAGCAAAATATTCATACAATATAAATATTGTAAATATTCAAATGCCAGCAGTAGCAATGCTGTCTCCTTTACACTTATCCCCATAAATCTGTCCCAATCTGTCCCCTCTGTCCTTACAGGCCTACTTCTTTAACTACCTCAGCCCCTCCCTTTACCGTCTTAAACCATAAACCATGTATATGTCAATGCATCCTGAAGATCTTCAGATAGCCTAACCAAACAGATCTACTGTACCTTTTACAGCCAACACATCAGTCATTGTTGGTGTATGAGCTACACCTTGATAGAAACACATGCTACTCCTTGGTCCAAGGACATCTAACAACACAGAAGTGGCAGACAGATTGATGATGAGGCCTCCTGCAAGTCCTTTTTTTTCTTTTTTTCTTTTTTCCTCTTGTCCTGTCCAGCATCGAAGCAAGCAGAATGATGCTCTGTCTGCCATGTTGTGACGAGGAGATTTTGCTTTGCCAAGAGGAGCTTGAATGATAAGGCTCCCCTTGATATCCTAAGTTAAGCTTATTTTATTTTATTTTATTTTATTTTTGATGCTTGTTTGTAGATGAGCATTACATAATATTGCTGGACCTGAACCAATCACCCAAACCCATGGCCACTTCCCACATGGAAAGAACCTATATGTGGATATATGCGCATATATGAAACCTATATGCAGTGTATATGTACATATATGCTGCATATATGCACATATATGATAATATATATGCTGCATATATGCGCATATATACTGCATATATGCTATATATATGCTGCATATATGCGCATATATACTGCATATATGCTATATATATGCTGCATATATGCGTATATATACTGCATATATGTGTATATATGCCACATATAGGCAAAATTGAGGTGCATATATGTGCATATACAGGAAATATAGGTCTCCTGTATTGCTTCTTCATATCCATATATATGCCCTATACATACAAGATATGTCTTCTATATAGCTAATGGCAGGATCTGGTCATTTTGTAGCTCATATCTCATTTTTGACTGTCATACATGATGCCCCACATGGAAAAAACCTATATAAACATATATGTTTCAATATAGGTTTTGATATAGGTTTTACATATATGTGACATATATAAAATTGGCCGTTTTCCTATATTATATGTACATATATGTACACATATATGCACACATATATGTACACATATATGCACACATATATGTACACATATATGCACACATATATGTACACATATATGTACACACATATATATATATATATATATATATATGTACATATATGTACACATAATATAGGAAAACGGCCAATTTTATATATGTCACATATATTAAAAACCTATATCAAACCTATATTGAAACATATATGTTTATATAGGTTTTTTCCATGTGGGACCAATTTCACGTGTTCGTGTAGCTTTGTGTTTTCTGCGTTGTGTCGTAATCAAAGACAGACTGCGAAAAATCTTGCCATCAGGTCCTCACTTTATTCTGTATAACACAAATGGCAATATATGAGGACTTGTGCAGCATACAAACAGCATGCGGCAGCAACGCACAACGCTGAGAAAGAGAGATATTAAAAGTAACTTAAGTAAAGAAAAATAATCAACGAAACATCTGAATGTACATCACAGAGGGGTTTTGGATTACAATCATACAAATATATCATGTGAATTCAGCTGTTACATGAAACATGGCCTTAATTGAATCACCACAAAAACTTTGTGCGACCTACCGCTGTGATGTCTCATGCAGACTGGGAAGCAGCAAAGTGCGTCAACACCCCAAGTCAGCATGGCGGCAGGAAACCCCAAATATGGTCATGGCAAGTGGAATCACAAAATAATTGTCTAAATACATAACTGCTACATTCGCACATACATAAGTTCTTGCATAATTTTTTTCGTTAATTCTTAGTTTTTGCCTTGATAATAGAAAATATGAGCTAGGCATCATGTATGACAGTCAAAAATGAGATATGAGCTACAAAATGACCAGATCCTGCCATTAGCTATATAGAAGACATATCTTGTATGTATAGGGCATATATATGGATATGAAGAAGCAATACAGGAGACCTATATTTCCTGTATATGTACATATATGCACCTCAATTTTGCCTATATGTGGCATATATACACATATATGCAGTATATATACGCATATATATAGCATATATGCAGTATATATGCGCACATATGCAGCACATATATTATCATATATGTGCATATATGCAGCATATATGTACATATACACTGCATATAGGTTTCATATATGCGCATATATCCACATATAGGTTCTTTCCATGTGGGGCCTAGCTCATATTTTCTATTATCAAGGCAAAAACTAAGAATTAACGAAAAAAATTATGCAAGAACTTATGTATGTGCGAATGTAGCAGTTATGTATTTAGACAATTATTTTGTGATTCCACTTGCCATGACCATATTTGGGGTTTCCTGCCGCCATGCTGACTTGGGGTGTTGACGCACTTTGCTGCTTCCCAGTCTGCATGAGACATCACAGCGGTAGGTCGCACAAAGTTTTTGTGGTGATTCAATTAAGGCCATGTTTCATGTAACAGCTGAATTCACATGATATATTTGTATGATTGTAATCCAAAACCCCTCTGTGATGTACATTCAGATGTTTCGTTGATTATTTTTCTTTACTTAAGTTACTTTTAATATCTCTCTTTCTCAGCGTTGTGCGTTGCTGCCGCATGCTGTTTGTATGCTGCACAAGTCCTCATATATTGCCATTTGTGTTATACAGAATAAAGTGAGGACCTGATGGCAAGATTTTTCGCAGTCTGTCTTTGATTACGACACAACGCAGAAAACACAAAGCTACACGAACACGTGAAATTGGTCCCACATGGAAAAAACCTATATAAACATATATGTTTCAATATAGGTTTGATATAGGTTTTTAATATATGTGACATATATAAAATTGGCCGTTTTCCTATATTATGTGTACATATATGTACATATATATGTATATATATATATATGTGTACATATATGTGTACATATATGTGTGCATATATGTGTGCATATATGTGTGCATATATGTACATATATGTGTGCATATATGTGTACATATATGTGTGCATATATGTACATATAATATAGGAAAACGGCCAATTTTATATATGTCACATATATGTAAAACCTATATCAAAACCTATATTGAAACATATATGTTTATATAGGTTTTTTCCATGTGGGTTGGCCCATAAATATGCCATTCAAGACCCATATATGTGACCCGTCACGAAAACCAGGGACACAAGTCGGCAGCACAACTCTTGAGCAAAATGAGAAAGAAGCATTTTTTTTCAAAATTGGTGATTTTCGTTTTTTTGCAGAATCTGTTAGTTGAGATCATGAAGAAGCCTTTCCGTGTTTGAGATAGCAGTATTGGTATATTTAAAAGCGTACATTTTGAGGTTGAAATCGGCTTGTTTTTCAGAGATTCTAACACGCAGTAGGGGCGTGTCATGTCTGTGTGTATTTCCATACTGGGAAGCATGGCTACTTACTATGCAGCACTCTGGCCGGCTCTAGCTGATATCAAAATTCAATGAAGAACCGTGGCCGTTACACCGAAAATGTTTTGAAGTACTTCTTCGACAAGCCGGATGCTTATGAACAAGCGCTCACTGATTCTGAAGACGATCTGAGCGACGATGAAAGCGGCATAATAAGACATTACCTCTCTGGAGTCGGGTAACGCGCCGGCGCATTTTGCAGGATTTTTTTTCACATTGCAGCAAAACAGACTTAATATACTCCGTCATTTTTTGTCATAGAGACATAAGTAATATATTAAAACTATAGAATGTCTTCTTTTATTTGTGTACAATCAGAGTAAAAACAAAATGTTGTGCTTTTTGAAAAATAAAGAAAACTAACATGATGTGTGATTTCTCCTCTCCCTCTGAACGAAGTCCAATCTGATAGTTCTCAGAAAATGAACTGTAACTTAGTGAATACTAATCATAAAAAAATTATACTTATGTCTGAAAAAACGTTGAAATGTCAAGTTTTAAAACGTGTAAGTCAAATCGAAAACAAACCTTCTGTGTTTATGTAATCTGTATGAAAAGAGAGCCATGTCAGAAGTCTGTGATTCAGCTCATTATCCGCTAATGCGGCCACGCCCACGGAGCCAGCGCTATTCAGACGCAAATTCAGATACATGCATTCATCGTCTCAATAATGATTTTATTGTCTTGAAAAGTGTTTTGAATAGCCATAGTTAGTGATCTCTGGCCTCTGTTAGTCCAGTTATTTCCTGGATTGCCTATTCTTCTTTAACAGGCTTCTCAGGTGAGAACATTTCATTTCATGATTATAGTGACCAAAATGATCACGGTTATCACAGAATCCTGTTCAAAAAGTCAATTCACCAAGTTTTATGTGGAAAACCAGCAAATAAAAAATAAAATTAGCATCAATATGTACTTTTTCTTTACATAAACATTAAAATAATAACATTAAAAATTATGGGCAGATTTTAAAGGAGTGTCTTGCAACATGTTATCTACAATGCACAAGTTCAAATAGAGTTTTGACAAAAAAGTCACATATTTCAGCCTCTAAATCATTTTTATAAAAGTCAAAAAAGATAAATTACTGACATTTACAATGCACATTAACCTTTATTATTAATAGTATGCGGTCCATGCAGCTTTACAGGGGGTATGGCTTATCTAAATGAGATGTAAATGAGCCCTATTGTCACTCCCAGCAGGTGAGAACAGGCGAGAACTGCAACTTTAGAGGCGTTTTTCTCCCTATAGAGCTTTCTTGAGTAGGCACCTTCAAATGGCCACAACTTCTCCAAATATTATCAGATTTCCATGTGTCACACATCGTTGGAAAGCTTGGAGACTGCACTGTCAGAATCTGCACTGTCAGAATAACTCAAAATGCCCCAGAACCGACTTGTGTCCCTACTTTCCGTGACTGGTCACATATGTGTTCCCAGATCAAACCCATGGCCACTTGGCCCATAAATATGCCATTCAAGACCCATATATGTGTTCCCAGTTCAAACCCATGCCCACTTGGCCCATAAATATATCATGCAAGACCCATATATGTTTTCCCAGTTCAAACCCATGCCCACTTGACCCATAAATATGCCATTCAAGACCCATATATGTGTTCCCAGTTCAAACCCGTGCCCACTTGGCCCATAAAATTTCTATGCAGGACCCATATGTGCATTCCCAGTTCAAACCCATGTCCACTTGGCCCATAAATATGCCATTCAAGACCCATATATGTGTTCCCAGATCAAACCCATGCCCACTTGGCCCATAAATATGTCATGCAAGACCCATATATGTGTTCCCAGTTCAAACCCATGCCCACTTGGCCCATAAAATTTCTATGCAGGACCCATATGTGCATTCCCAGTTCAAACCCATGTCCACTTGGCCCATAAATATGCCATTTAAGACCCATATATGTGTTCCCAGTTCAAACCCATGCCCACTTGGCCCATAAATATGTCATGCAAGACCCATATATGTGTTCCCAGTTCAAACCCATGCCCACTTGACCCATAAAATTTCTATGCAGGACCCATATGTGCATTCCCAGTTCAAACCCATGTCCACTTGGCCCATAAATATGCCATTCAAGACCCATATATGTGTTCCCAGATCAAACCCATGCCCACTTGGCCCATAAATATGCCATGCAAGACCCATATATGTGTTCCCAGTTCAAACCCATGCCCACTTGGCCCATAAAAATTCTATGCAGGACCCATATATGTGTTCCCAGTTCAAACCCATGCCCACTTGACCCATAAATATGCCATTCAAGACCCATATATGTGTTCCCAGTTCAAACCCATGCCCACTTGACCCATAAATATGCCATTCAAGACCCATATATGTTTTCCCAGTTCAAACCCATGCCCACTTGACCCATAAATATGCCATTCAAGACCCATATATGTGTTCCCAGTTCAAACCCGTGCCCACTTGGCCCATAAAATTTCTATGCAGGACCCATATGTGCATTCCCAGTTCAAACCCATGTCCACTTGGCCCATAAATATGCCATTCAAGACCCATATATGTGTTCCCAGATCAAACCCATGCCCACTTGGCCCATAAATATGTCATGCAAGACCCATATATGTGTTCCCAGTTCAAACCCATGCCCACTTGGCCCATAAAATTTCTATGCAGGACCCATATGTGCATTCCCAGTTCAAACCCATGTCCACTTGGCCCATAAATATGCCATTCAAGACCCATATATGTGTTCCCAGTTCAAACTCATGCCCACTTGGCCCATAAATATGTCATGCAAGACCCATATATGTGTTCCCAGTTCAAACCCATGCCCACTTGACCCATAAAATTTCTATGCAGGACCCATATGTGCATTCCCAGTTCAAACCCATGTCCACTTGGCCCATAAATATGCCATTCAAGACCCATATATGTGTTCCCAGATCAAACCCATGCCCACTTGGCCCATAAATATGCCATGCAAGACCCATATATGTGTTCCCAGATCAAACCCATGCCCACTTGGCCCATGCCTGTCCCTTATGGGGCCCATGTAATCAGCTCATATGGGCTTCCTATGTGGGACTCGTACTACAAAACCTACATGGGACCCGCTGATTTCACCCAGCCAAAGCCCATGCCCACACAGTACCCATGGAACCCGTAGTTAACCCATCTGGGCCCCACGTGTCATTGCTGGCTGGGTTGAGTTGTATAATATTAACTGTCCCATGCAAAAAGTTAGGGTAAAGGAAAATTATAAGACAAAGCCATGGATTACTAAAGGAATAGAAAATGCATGTAAAAAGAAAAATATATTATATAAACAATTTATAAAAAATAGGACAAAAGAGACAGAAAATAAATATAAGAAATACAAAAATAAATTAGTTAGTATAATCCGAAATAGTAAAAAGGAATATTATCATAAGTTATTAGATCAATCAAGACAAAATATGTTAAAGATATGGAAAGTGTTAAACAATTTAATTAAAAATACAAATGTCAAACAAGATTGTCCAAGTTATTTCAAAAGGGATGACGTTTTTTTCAGAAATTCAAAAGATATAGCGAATGAATTCAATGAATACTTTGCTAATGTGGGTAATAAAATAGCAAATGATATAAAAGAGTCAAATTACAAGATTAATGGAGTTAATACAAATATGTTTTCAATGTTTGTATCAGAAGTGAATAAAAAAGAAATTCTGCAAATTGTGAATGGTTTTAGAAATAAAAGGTCAAAAGATTGGACAGATATTGACATGTTATTAGTTAAAAACACTATTGAGTGTATTGCCGAACGATTAACTTATATATTCAACCAATCTTTTAAAATGGGTGTATTCCCTAATAATATGAAAATGGCAAAAATTATACCAATTTTCAAAAGTGGAGACCGTCATTTATTTTGCAATTATAGGCCTATCTCACTGCTATCTCAGTTTTCTAAGATATTAGAAAAACTTTTTGTTAAGAGAATGGATAATTTTATAGAAAAATATAATTTACTGCAAGAGGAACAATATGGTTTTAGGGCAGGTAGATCTACCTCAATGGCAGTAATGCAATTAGTAGAGGATATTGCTTCTTCAATAGACAATAAAAAATATAAAATATTATTGAATAAGTTGGAAAAGTATGGCTTTCGAGGGCCCGCTTATTTTTGGTTAGAGAGTTATCTTGACAATCGGTACCAGTATGTACACTTTAATGATGAAAACTCTGAAATATGTAGGGTGACATGTGGGGTGCCCCAGGGGTCTCTGCTGGGTCCTAAAATGTTTATTTTATATATAAATGACTTTTGTAAAGTGTCTGATTTGTTAAAGTGTGTCTTATATGCGGATGATACAACTTTATATTGTTCTGGTGAGAATTTGCACCAGCTTCTTACAAATGTTTCGAGAGAACTACTTCAAATTAAACTGTGGTTTGATGCAAATAAATTATCTTTAAATATTACTAAAACCAAATATATTATATTTGGTAATCGAAAAATACATAATCGTACAAACTTAAAAATTGGTGATGTGGTTTTGGAAAGAGTAATGGAAATAAAATTTCTAGGAGTAATAATAGATCACAAATTATCCTGGAAACCACACATAACACATGTATTGTCAAAAATGTCAAGAACCATTGCTATATTACATAAAATCAAGTATTTCATAAACAAATTTACATTGTATATTTTGTATTGTTCTCTCTTAGTACCATATATGACCTATTGCATTGAAATTTGGGGGCATAGCTATAAGTCAAATACAAAATCTATATTTACTTTGCAAAAAAAAGCTATTAGGATTGTTAATTATTCCTCATTCAATGAATCAACTAAATTAATATTTCTTAAATTTAAAGCACTAAAATTTTACGATTTAGTTAGTCTTAATACAGCTTTGTTTATGTACAAAGTTAAAAAACAAATTATGCCAGCAAATATATTGTGTTTGTTTGAAATTAAGGAAGGTAAATATGATTTAAGAGGAAAGGATATGTTTAAAAAACCAGTGGTCAAAACTAATGTAAAAAAGAATTGTATTTCGGTTCAAGGGGTCGATTTGTGGAACGGTCTAACTGACGAATTTAAGAGAAGCAACTCTATATTTCAGTTTAAAAAAATGTTCAAATCCAAAATATATATGAATTATAAGATGGAAGCTTAAGTTGTGTATTGTAATGTGTAAAATGTTGTAAATTGTGATGATGGAATTGCACACCTAATATCATTTGGAGGGTATGTGGCGCTGTAATAAGGGTAGGTGTAATAAGCTATGGCTTCAGCCTACACCTTTTCGGTTGGTTCTGTTTATATTTTTATGCTTATGTGGGTAAATTATACATTTATATGTTATGCAACCGAAATAAAGATTTTTTCATTCATTCAATTATCGTGTTTCTCCTACTTTCCATGTTTCGCTGCTGAAACCCTCCGGGGGTCCGAGAGGAGAACCAGAGGGAGCCGAGGGCCGTCATCCCCCACCGCTGGTAATCGAGGGCGAGGAGGCTTACCAAGTTCGGGAACTGCTCGATTTCAGGCGTCGGGGTCAGAGACTACAATACCTGGTCGACTGGGAGGGGTACGGACCAGAGGAGCGATCCTGGGTCAACCGGGATGATATCCTAGACCCCACACTCATGGAAGAATTCCATCGGACGCACCCGGAGAGGCCGGCCCCTCGACCACGTGGTAGACCCCGGCGTCCGCCTCCTCGCGTCTGGAGCCGCCCGCAGGGTGGGGGCTCTGTCATGAATGTGGCTCCCTCGTCTCATCCTCCGGACCACCGGAGGGAGCCATCACTGGAATACTGACTCATCCTCATTCGGACTCCATTACCCATAGGCCCTCATTCCTGGGACTGATTGCACACACACCTGCACGGCATAACACACACACTCGCATTCATACATCGCAAAGTCTTGATTTGCTACGGTGGTCATTTCTGAGCGTTATTCCCTGGACTGTTATCTCGTTGTTACTTGGACTGTTACTCTCTGCTGAACCTTTGCTGCCTACCCCCATCTCTGCCTGTGCCCTGGACTGTGTTTGTTTGCCGCCTGTCTTGATCTCTGCCTGTGACCCGACTCTGATTCTCTGCTGCCAGCCTCGACCTTTGCCTGTCCCCGTTTACGGTACTGCTTTGCCCTTGTCTGTAACACTGCTGTGTTTTAATAAAAAGCTGCAAATGGATCCACACTCTGTTGACCCTTCATTACACAGACAGTGTAAACATCCGGGGCTTAGCCCAAATCAATATGTCACGGAAACCAGGGACACAAGTCGGCAGCACAACATTCGCACAAAATCAGAAAGAAGCGGGGTTTTTTTTCAAAATTGGTGATTTTCGTTTTTTTGCCGAATCTGTTAGTTGAGATCACGAAGAAGCCCCTGCATTTTTGGGATAGCAGTTTTGGTATATTTAAAAGCGTACATTTTGAGGTTGAAATCGGCTTGTTTTTTGGAGATTCTAGCATGCAGTAGGGGCGTGTCATTGTCTGTATGCATTTCCATACTTGATAGCCGGCTTTTGTTTCTTTTGTTATTGCCCCCGCCCTCCAAGGAAAGCATGGCTACAAAACAGCAAAACAGACTTAAAATACTCCATCATTTTTTGTCATAGAGACATAAGTAATATATCAATTGAAACTATAGAATGTCTTCTTTTATTTGTGTACACTCAGAGTAAAAACACAATGTTGTGCTTTTTGTAAAATAAAGAAAACTAAAATGATGCGTGATCTGTCCTCTCCCTCTGAACAAAGTTTAATCTGATAGTTCTCAGAAAATGAACTATAACTTAGTGAATACTAATCACAAAAAAAATACACTTATGTCTAAAGACACATTGAAATGTAAAGTTTTAACCCTCTGGAGTCTAAGGCTGATTTGGGGCCTGGAGAAGTTTTGACATGCCCTGACATTTGTGCTTTTTTCAGTTGTTCATAAACATATTAATGACAAAGGTGTCATTACACTGTATTCAGCACAAACTAGGCTACAATAATATGTGAGGAACATGTATGCACATGTTTGTATTTTTGAAGGAATAATGTTTATGCGTGGTTATTGAAAAAACAAAAAGCTTAAGTCACTGAAATAAGGCCAAAAATATATATTAAAACTGTGTTCACAAGACTTCTGGGTATTGGAGGTTGTAGGCTAGAGTTTTTGCTTCAAAATTATGTAAAAATTATAATTCCTACTTGTTCATATAAAACAATATATTGATTTAGTTTTTGTAAGACACTTTTTGTCAAGAAACAGAGTATGCGTGGAGGCGTGAATCATCATGCATAATGGGTCATTTACACCTGAGAAGACAAAAGATTCGCATAAAGAACCTAAAGAACCTTAATGAGGCCTTTCAGTCAGGTAGGCTGTGAAAAAAACCTTCTGTGATGTCTCAAGCTCATCATGGTGTATATGAAACATACAGAAAAATATTATTACAATATAAAATAATGGTTTTATATTATATACTTTAAAATATAATGTATTTCTGTGATGCAAAGAGTCTGAATATAGGCTTTTAGTTTAAAAGCATGCACATTTGGAGAAATATTGGATTCTCATATGTTTATGTCAATTTTCTATACAGAGGAGTAATATTTATTTAATATTCATTGTCATCACTATGAGCGCTGGTGTTTTTAATTCATACTTGCAGCCGGAGGGCGCTCTGAACCTTTAGTCCACAAATTATTCTAAAGAAGAAGAGGACATTTCAGGAATGGTGTTTTCAATTCATACTTGCAGCCGGAGGGCGCTCTGTGCACATTTAGTCCACAAATGTGCACAGAGAGAAGAGAACATTTCAGGAAGTAACGGCATGTCTTCCAGAGGTCGCTAAACATGGCTTTTACATACAGATAAACACTTTTCAAGACAATAAATACACGATTGAGACGATGAATGCATGTATACCCTCTGAATTTGCCTCTGAATAGCGCTGACTCCGTGGGTGTGGCCGCATTAGCGGATAATGAGCTGAATCACAGACTTCTGACGTGTCTCTTTTCATACAGATTACATAAACACAGAATTTTTGCTTTCGATATGACTTACATGATTTAAAACCTGACATTTCAACGTTTTTTTAGACAGAAGTCTCATTTTTTTGTGATTAGTATTCACTAAGTTACAGTTCATTTTCTGAGAACTATCAGATTGGACTTCGTTCAGAGGGAGACGAGAGATCACGCATCATGTTAGTTTTCTTTATTTTGCAAAAAGCACAACATTTTGTTTTTACTCTGAGTGTATACAAATAAAAGAAGATATTCTATAGTTTCAACTGATATATTACTGTGGTAGATTTTTCCCTACGCACCTGACTGGACTTAGTTAACCCGGGTGTCCTAGACACCCATAAATCTATCATTTTATACTCTACTAAGCGTACTTCAATACCTGTTCGAGTCGACCAACGTCTCGGCCTGTTTTGGGGCACTATCACCTGATACTAAGCTCTTTAGTGCTCCTTACCTTCACTAAACACTATCACTATAGTATAGAAGTAAGATCTCTAGTGCTTAGTTTGCTGCGCAGCCTAAAAACCAAACAGACTCCAGACTATGCCTCAGAATATGCTTTAATCACAGCCGGGAGAGTTCTCATCAATTCCAGAGAATCTCTCTCCGAACAAAGGAATACAACAGGTTTTATAGGATTTCAGGTACACTTCACAGTCAGCATGGCATGATCTATTACTCATTATCATCAGTCTCAATATGATTGGTTTAGATTTAAAAAACATCCCAGTTCCTCTGACCCACATAAATTTAGATTAGAACAACTGAATCACAAGGTCATCAAAAAAATGTCTCAGGTTAATAGTTCAGATTACTCAATAGGTTAAAACAACTACTTCTCAAAGACTATTTTTTATCCTCAAAAGGATGCTGTCTAGCCAGCACAGCAGAATGTTTCTGAATCACAACACTCAGTCCTAGTGACTATTTCCCTATTTCAATAGTTAGATTATTATTATTATTAGGCCTGTAGAAGAAAAGAAATGTTAGTTCATTATAGTTCATTATTAATTAGTTCAAAAATTCCATCACATTACTTATGTCTCTATGACAAAAAATGACAGAGTATTGTAAGTCTGTTTTGCTGCAATGTGAAAAAAAACCCCTGCAAAACGCGCCGGCGCGTTATCAGACCTCAGGGGGTTAAATCGTGTGAGTCAAATCAAAAACAAACATTCTGTGTTTATGTAATCTGTATGAAAAGAGAGCCATGTCAGAAGTCCGTCATTCAGCTCATTATCCACTAATGCGGCCACACCCACGGAGCCAGCGCTAATCAGAGGCAAATTCTGAGGCAATACATGCATACATCGTTTCAATCGTGTATTTATTATCTTAAAAAGTGTTGATCTGTATGTAAAAGCCATGGTTAACGACCTCTGGAAGACATGCCGTTAGTTCCTGGTTCCTGTTCTTCTTTAGATGCATTTGTGGACTAAATGTGCACAGAGCACCCTCCGGCTGCAAGTATGAATTGAAAACACAGAATCCAGCACTCATAGTGATGACAATAAATATTGAATAAATATTACTCCTCTGTAGAGAAAATTGGCATAAACATATGAGAATCCATCAATATTTCTCCAAATGTGCATGCTTTTAAGCTAAAAGCCCATATGAAATACCATAGAGGTAACATAATTGTTCAGACACTTTGCATCACAGAAATACATTAAGGCTATATTTTAAAGTATATAATACCATTATTTGAAATTGTAATAATATTTCACAGTATTGCTGTTTTTTCTGTATGTTTGATATACACCATCACAGAGGGTTTTTTCACAGCCTACCTGACTGAAAGGCCTCATTATTATGCAAGTCATTTCAGGTCATTATTATGTGATTCTTTTGTCTTCTCAGGTGAGAAATTTTCATTTCATGATTATAGTGACCCAAATGATCACGGTTGTCACAGAATCCTGTTCAAAAAGTCCTAATGCTACACAATGAAATCAATTCACCAAGTTTTATGTAGAAAACCAGCAAATAACAAATAAAATTAGCATCAATATGTACTTTTTCTTTACATAAACATTAAAATAATAATATTAAAAATGATGGCCAGATTTTAAAGGAGTGTCTTGCAACGTGTTATCTCTAAATCATTTTCAGCCTCTAAATCATTTTTATAAAAGTCAAAAAAGATAAATTACTGACATTTACAATACACATTATCCTTTATTATTAATAGTATGCGGTCCATGCAGCTTTACAGAGGGGAGCTTTACAGGGGGTATGGCTTATCTAAATGAGATGTAAATGAGCCCTATTGTCACTCCCAGCAGGTGAGAACAGGTGAGAACTGCACAAACTTTAGAGGCGTTTTTCTGCCCTTAGAGCTTTTTTGAGTGCCTACCTTCAAATGGCCACAACTTCTCCAAATATTATCAGATTTCCATGTGTTACACATCATTGGAAAGCTTGGATACTACACTTTCAGAATCTGTGAATAACTCAAAATGCCCCAGAACCGACTTGTGTCCCTACTTTCTGTGACTGGTCACATATTTGTCCAATGACATTTTAATTTTCTGTTAACAGCTTTACTGACATGAAAGGAGATTTTGTTGTAGTATTGTTGTTCAGAAAATGTACATTATTTGGAACTGTATTTGGCATATCATGGTTTCGATTTTAGTTTGTTGGTAAAATACAACTTAGAGACCATTTAAGCTTTGTAGGCCTGTGTTTTAAATTTTCGGTTTATGATAAAACGGTGGCGGCGGCACAGGGTCATTGGGAAACACTGAATGAATGTTTAGCTGACAAATGTGCTAAAGTTGTAATATCAGCTGTTCATATCATAACAAAAACCCTTCAACCGGACCGAACGAGAGTCTCTAGGCCTGCCGCTGCGCTGAGTGAGTGACAGAAAGGCGTGTCTGTGTTCAGCTGCGGTGTGCGTGAACGCGCTGTTGGAGAGAAGAGAGAGAAAGCGCTGCCGGTGTATGGATGCCTGTATGCAGTATATGCAAAGCCAAAGCGCAATGAAATAAAGCAACTTATGATTTCGGGGGTTTACATAGGCTATTGTCCAGTTTCATATGCTCAGTGACAGTCATTACATTCGGGGCTTGACTCAAAATGAACAAATGAATAAATAAATAAATAACAGCCGCTTTCACATGTGAAACCCAATATCCTACACTGATGTAGATGTGGTACATCACCTGTACAAGCATTAGACTTGTTTGAGATCCGCCTCGCCTGAAATGTGTTATGCTGAAAGATCCACTCAGATAAGAAGTACAAAAACGTTATGCTGTTTTTCTTGTGTGATAACAGCCTAACTGGAGTTCACATTTACTATGCCAATGATATTCTGTGACTACTTTTCACTGAGATTGGACAACTATATGACTCAAAATTACTGTCCTTACTATGATCACTGCAGAAGATGTAAAATATCATGGCATCCACGACAGCTTCAGTGTTGGATGAAGATCCACTGAATAAACAGAAAAATCTCTGTTTAAACCCACATTTGCACTGAACCAAAATGTAAAGTTTCACCAAAATGCAAAGTTGCATCTCCACACAGTTTTTAACTCTGCATGTGTAACATCACTGAACATCAGATGTATTATGTCCTTCAGCATTAGTGGTTATCAGTGTGACATTCAACAATTAACCCTGCCTGTCCACATTTTCCAAAACAATTGTGAGGAGCGGACAGAGCTTTTGTTCAGTACTTGTACAGTTTCACATGCTTTTTCATGATGCTTTTTGTGTATATTAATATATTTCAGTGATGTCTGTGTGTGGGTCTGTTGACAACAGACAGTGATTCTCCACAGTTCTTCAAAACTGGTTCTATTAGTTTTCTGAGAAAGTTCTGGTCTAACAGGTTTAAGTTCTGAAAAAAACTTCCCCCAACACATTCCTTTATAAAAACACAGTCCTGTAAGAGTTGCTCAAGACACAAGTTCAGTGGAGGAACAACAAACATCCGCATCGTCATCATTCATGGTTAGTAAATACTACTTTATAAAATACTGACATATTTAGATTTAAATGTGCCATGTATCCATTCACACTGATCTAGACGTTTGGAATTTCATTGAGTTTGGTGAAAACATGTTCAAATGTTTACAAGCCAAAATGACTAGTGGCTGCTGTTTTTATTAGTGCTTGACACGCAATTTGCTATTTCAATTCATAAGCTTGTGATTTGATTCTGATCTTGATTGAATATTGATTCATTTAGATTAATATCAGGTACAGTACCTACATGTTCATTTTTCTCAAGGCAAAACTCTGATACTGCCAGGGAACCTATCAGCTGGTATTTTTATTAAAGCTTAAAATGAACAACTTTTTAAAATAAAAACTTTGTATTTGTCATGGTACGTAGTAGGAATAGCAGAAGGCAGGCAGACAAACAGACATCACGTAGCATTAACGAGAATGGACAAAGAACACTGAAAACACTAGAACTAATATACAGACGATAATGAGGGTAACACAGCTGAACGTTGTGATATTAGTAACCATACTTTAACCAATGGATAATTGAGGTTAAACTCTTGTGCAAATCTTTAGGATTGGTAAAAAAAAACAAAAAAAAAAACAAGAAAGCCCTCAAGTTGATTTATCTAATTTTTTGAACATATATTATTTTGTTTATTTATTTATTATTTGATCTTTTTTGTCAGTTTGTTTTATTGTGATCTCTGTTGGTTATTAGCTATGGCTGATCATATGTTGTGATATTTAGTGATTTCATTATGTAACTTGTTTGTTGTTTGTTTGCTTGTAAGTGGTTACAGTAAAAAAAATAGTAACCATGACAACAAAGGAGTAGCGGGAAAACTGAACAAAGGAAAACAGGAACTGATGAATACAAACTAAATCCGGGTGCACACTGTGTGATTTATAACAGTCCTTTACGATTGTTGCTTGTCAGACTGTACAAACATGATCCTCATGTCACACTGTGGGATCTCAGCTGTCATTTATTCAGACTGTACGACAGTTAAAAACGGACATGTAAATAAAATTTTTACGTCATGAACCCACATGCGTTCAGTGTCTGTGAGCTGCATTACACACAGGACTGAAATGGTGGCTAACAAAGACAATTTTGATCACGGCTTATCTTGAAAAAACAAACACAAATGATGTTTTATCAACAAAATTCGGGAGGAGCAAGTTCAGATAATTAACCTAATTAGCACAGGTGGAGAGCATTCAGTTAATCAACTCAACCAATGTCAAAGGTATAAATTCAGCAGACTGACTTCTGTTCATCTGAGAGTTTATCAGCATTAGGCCTCGCCCTACGTTCCGTCAAAAATCGAGCTCTCGCCGTCTGTCCGATGAAAAATTCTTCGTTCTCAAGGAATCTTACCTCAATTTTCTGGCCTAAAAAGTGATTATCCTCCACACCGCACCACCGCCGATCCCTCGGCGTTGTCTCGCGGGTCTTGGCGGTCTTGGCCCAAACAAACCGGCCCAGCATGCCGAGGCCTACCACGGGCAACATATCCGCGATCTTTTTCCCCGTCTTTCTCATCTCCAACTCATTCAATCTTTCCGGCCATAAAGAAATGGATAATAAAGCCCCTCAAACACCAAGCTCGTGTCTCGGGCAATGCTGCCCTCTTCCCGCAAAGGAGTGGGCCTTCCTCCATAGTCAGGCCGCTGCAACAGGCTCTCAACAAGCCGCGCCGCTGATTCATTGTCGGCCAGCTTTCTCTCCACCCCGCTGGCTCAAAACCGTAAAAAACACAGCTCAGATCCTTTTCGTTTTCCCTGGTTGAACTTGCTTCGCTTTGGTCGCTAAATCACGAGAACAGTTCATGCTATCTGGATACTCAATTTTGATCGGAAGAAATATGTTTTGAAATTTGAACCGTTTTCATAGATTTGCCGTTTCTAATCTAAGGCGCTGTACAAACAGCTCGAACATCATATGCAGTCAGATCGCACACACAGTTGCAGAATTAATAAGAACTTAACGTCAACGCTGTCCTGAGATAAACATAAAATATAACGCTATATAATTTTCAGCTCTAATCGATTTGTTTCTGTTTTGAAGTAACTCAAAACCCAGCTTCCGTTAAAGAGACGCTGCACAGACTGGTAAGACAATTTCATACACTCACTAATGGATTCAAATAAATTCCACGACTGTATCTGTATAAAATAATTAATGTTAAGACTCAGATAACTGATGAAAATAACTGTTGAGGGTTCCTCCTAGTGATGGGAGAAACAAAGCTTTTGAATCAATTGAACCGCTTTGAGAAATGATTCGGTTTCCCTCGAATCGTCACACGCTGGTGATGTCTACTGGTCAGAGGTAAATGCACCGTAGTCAGTTCAAGCATGCATGGAAAGGAGTCACGTGATGCGCGCGAGGTAGTTAGACGTTACCATGAGAGCTCTCTAGAAATCGTTTAATATCTTTTTGATACAAACACTGAAACGTTCCCCAATAGTTTTTAAAGTCTGTCTGGTACTTGTGAGCAACCGGGAATGATGGAGCGTCGACCGAAACCAAGGAAAGATGAACATAGAACCGCCGAAACTGAGAGAAAGTCTCCGCAAAATGGCGCCGAGGGTAAAGTCTCTGAGGGGGAAAGTTCAGCGGGGGTTATCGCCGCCGCGCTGAAAGAGTTTCGCGAGATCATTGGGAGTGTTAAGCAGGAGCTGATCTCTCAAATGTCAGACCTTCGCAACTCCATTCAGGGATCAATTGACCGTGTCAGTTTCATCTATGCAAGGCCGGATCTCTGTGGCTGAACAAAGGATAAGCGATGTGGAAGACACAGTTTCGGGAAATGAGAAGTCCCTCAGTCTCCTAAAAAAAGACAACGAGGTTCTCAGAAATAAGTTGGAATATATGGAAAATTACAACAGACGAAATAATATCCGCCTGATTGGATTGAGTGAAGGAGTTGAAGGTCGTGACACGGTCGAATTCTTTAAGACATGGCTACCGAGAGTTTTGGGAGAAGAAAACTTTGGCGCTCCACTTGACATCGAACGCGCCCACCGCATTCCGGCGGCGCGAATCTCGGGGAGGGCCCCACGGCCCATCCTAATTCGACTTCTGAAATTCCAGGACCGCGAAAGTATCCTACGTATCGCCCGAGATAAAGCTCCAATTTCCGTTGATGGGAAGAGAGTAAGTTTCTTTCCGGATTTCTCATCGGACGTGATAACCCGGAGAAGAGGAATGATCCCAGCGCTCAAGGCTTTAAAGGAGAAGAATGTCAATTGTCATCTCGTTTATCCCGCTCGCATTCGAATCCTTACGGAGGATGGTGGAACACGGTTTTGTCACACGCCGGACGAAGCATTCAAGTTTCTGTCGGAACATGCCTGAGAAGTTTGCTGGACGTGGCGGAGTCCGGTGCACTCCGGGACGGACGGATGGGGTTCATACCCCAAGTTGATTTGTTAGATCTGGTTGGGTGAGTGACTTGTCGGCCTGATACTTTGGGAACTCTCTGGTCGCTCGGGATTTTATTTGAATTGGTATTTTGGTTTATTTTCCCCTCCTCATTTAAGGGGTTGCAGAGGGTGTCCGCATTATAATAATAATAATAATAATTATTATTATTATTGTTGTTATTATCTTTTCTATCACTTCAATTTTTTGTTGTGGGACTTCATCGGTTTACGGGCGGACTATTAGTTTTGGATTTGAATTTAAACGTTTGGGGATTTATTCTTAATAATTACTGTTGCATCAGTGTGTTTATATGTATAAAGAGAGCTCGTGGTTAGCCTTTCATTTTTTCTTTGGAAAGAAGCACGAGCTAATCGTTTCTCAACGGATTTCTTTTTTCTCTCTCTCTGCTGCTGTATAGTTCTGGTTCAGCAGCTATGTTAGAATTTCTCTGTTTATACATGTTTTCCTTTATTTTGATTATTTTGTTTTCTGAAAGATACATGTTAACATTTCAAATCGGTGGTTATGAGGGCATTTTATATGATGTTTTGGATGTTATAGATATTAGATGATAAAGCCTTTGAAATTTGTGACATTTAATATAAAGGGCCTACATAGTCCTGTTAAAAGAAAAAGAGTCTATATGTATCTTAAGAAATTGGGGGCAGAAATAGTTTTCCTGCAGGAAACACATTTAACAGACTTGGAGCATAAAAAATTAAAAAGGGATTGGGTAGGCCAAGTGTTTGCATCCTCGTTTAATTCTAAGTCAAGGGGAACGGCTATACTGATAAATAAAAATATCCCTTTTACTGTTACAAAATCGGTATTCGACCCCTCAGGAAGATATGTAATGATACAGGGGCATATGTACTCTGAACAGTGGACAATGTTAAATATATATGCTCCAAACATTGATGATCACTTATTTATACAAAATGTTTTTCTTCAAATCGCTCAGTCATCAGGCTCACTTTTGGTAGGTGGAGACTTTAATTTTTGTTTGGACAATGTACTTGATAGATCTTCATCTAAACCTTTACCTCTTTCTAAAGCAGCTAAATCCACCACTGCTTTTATGAAAGATTTAAATCTAACAGATGTTTGGAGACAGGAACATCCACAAGATAGAGATTATTCTTTTTATTCACATCCTCATGATACACACACCCGTATCGATTATTTTTTGTTATCCACCCAACTTTTATATCGTGTACTAGATGTTGAATACCTCCCTCGTTTATTGAGCGACCATTCTCCCCTTGTAATGTCATTGGCTATCCCAGAGAAAATAAGACAGACTTATAGGTGGAGACTAAATCCTATTCTTCTTAAACAATCTGATTTCCACAAATTTATTAGAGAACAAATCGATATTTTTACTTCTACAAACAAACCTTCCTGCTCCAATAGCTTTATATTATGGGATACCTTAAAGGCTTATCTTAGGGGTCAATGTATTGCATATACTAAGGGGTTAACAAAAAGAAAAATTTCCAAATTGAATGAGCTAGAATCTGAAATCTCAGCACTTGAAAAAATATATCATAAAGATCAGAATAAGGTGGTTTATCGGGAATTGCTCAGCAAAAAAATTGAATATAATAAATTGAACACCTACCAGGCAGAGAGAGCTATTATTAATTCTAATCAGCGTTATTATGAGCTTGGCGAGAAAGCGCACAAAGTCTTGGCCTGGCAATTAAAACGAGATGAACAGAAACGAACGATAAACGCAATAGATGCTGGTAATGCAGAAACATACAACCCTGTAGAGATTAATGATGCATTAAAGCGTTATTATACAGAGTTATATACTTCTCAGGCTAGTATAGATCATTCCCAAATGGATTCTTTCCTATCCTCAGTTCACTTACCATGTCTTTCGGAGGAGGATAGGTTTAGTCTGGATCAACCTTTCTCTGCCTCTGAGTTGATTGAAGCTATTCGTCTATTGCCTAATAATAAGTCTCCGGGTGAGGATGGCTTCCCATCTGAATTTTATAAAGAATTTAAAGATTTGTTGGTACCCTATTTGATCGAAGTGCTTGAACAGTCAAGGACGGACAAATGTTTTCCAGACTCCTTCTCCAATGCAATAATTTCTGTATTATATAAGAAAGGTAAAGATCCACTGAAATGCGCCTCCTATAGGCCAATTTCACTTCTTAATGTGGATTATAAATTAGTTACAAAAATGATAACCAAGAGATTAGAAACTCGTCTTCCACTGTTGATAAACCCAGATCAAACTGGTTTTATAATTGAAAGACTATCAGCAAATAATCTGAGGAGATTTTTCAATGTCATCCATATTGCTAAAGAAAAGCGCGTACAGGGAGTAGCTGTTTCCCTCGATGCCGAAAAGGCTTTTGATCGAGTAGAATGGTCGTATCTTTTTGAAGTGCTGAAAAAATTTGGATTTGGAGATGCATATATTGACTTAATTAAGTCACTTTATAAATCTCCCAAAGCAAAAATTGTTACTAATGGAATTATTTCGGATGCATTCCCCTTATATAGAGGATGCAGACAAGGTTGTCCCCTAAGCCCAGCTCTCTTTGTGCTGGCTATCGAACCCTTAGCCGAGGCTATAAGATGTAACCCTGATATAAAAGGCTTTGAAATCGGCCCTGAAATACATAAAATATCATTGTTTGCTGATGATATTCTTTTATTTCTTACTAACCCCATAGATTCTTTATCTAATTTACAGAATGTGTTACAATTATATAGTACTTTCTCTGGATATAAAGTTAATATCGACAAAAGTGTTATTTTGCCATTATCAGGGTTTGATTTTACTGCACTAGATAGTTTTTCCTTCAAATGCTCACCTACTGGTATTAAATATTTGGGTATACAGGTGGATGGCAATTTAAAGAATCTTTATAGTCTTAATTTGGCTAGTCTTTTAGAGAAGGTTGGTAGAGATTTAACAAATTGGATGGATCTACCACTCACATTGCTTGGAAGAATAAATGCAGTCAAAATGAATGTTTTGCCCAAATTTTTATACATGTTTCAATCTCTTCCTATATTAATTCCTAATTCTTTTTTCACTTCTCTTAATGGGTTAATAAGATCATTTATTTGGCACCGTAAAACCCCTAGGGTCAGTCTTGATAAACTGGCTTTAGATTATAATCAAGGAGGATTGAGATTTCCCAATTTTAAATTGTATTATTGGGCAGCCCAATCTAGGTATCTGGCCCAGATGTTTGCCGTTACCCCCTTTCCCTCCTGGCTTTCTATAGAGAATTCTGAAATAAAAGAAGAGATCCCTGCCAATATTTTATATACATGGGATGACAAATTGATCAAAAGTAAAACGAATAACCCCATGATTATTCATTCAGTTCGGACCTGGTATAAACTGAGATTGATGATGGGACAGGATAATTTTCTTTCCCCTAAGACACCTTTATGGGGAAACAGATTGCTACCTATGTGCTACCAAAACAAAAATTTTAAGATATGGGCAAATAAGGGAATTACACATTTGGAGCATTGTTTCGATAAAGGAGTTTTAATGTCGTTTGAACAGTTAAAAAATAAGTATAATTTGAGTAATAAAGAATTCTTTAGTTATCTACAACTACGTGATTGTTTAAGGGTCAAAGTTAAAACCTTTCCTAAGATACCTGATTTGACATGTATTGAACAAATCTGCTATTCAGATAAACCACTATATAAAACCATCTCTAGAACTTACGAAGCCCTGATTTCAAATCAATCTTTAGATGACCCTGACAAATCCAGAGGTAGATGGGAGCAGGATCTGGGGGTAAGAATTGATGGGGACCTGTGGGGTCAACTGTGTAAAGATGGGGTCACCTCAACCTTGAATTCTAGGTATAGACTAATTCAATTTAATTTTTTACACCAGCTTTACTACACTCCATCTAGATTACATAAATTTAATAACAGTATTTCACCCCTTTGCTTCAGATGTGGTACAGAAGAAGGAACATTTTTGCATTCTACCTGGTTGTGTCCTAAAGTGAAGGTGTTTTGGGCGAAAGTATGTGAAAGTATATCACGGATTCATGGAATTGATTTTCCAGTGGATCCTGAGGTGTGTTTATTAGGTAATTTTACCAACTCTGACCTCCGAAATAGACAAGCTATTAAACTTACAGAAATTTTGTTAATAATAGCCAAAAAATGTATAGCTTTGAAATGGAAAGCAGACTATGATGTGCCAATTGGACTGTGGTTGTCAGAGGTTTGCAGCTGTGTACCTTTAGAGAAGATTACATATTCAGTGAGGGGCAGGGGTGATGTATTTTATAAAATTTGGAATCCCTTTTTGAATTATATAAATACAGTGCCACATGACTTGATTTGATAATTGTTGTTTTTCTAACTGTTTTACATGTATCTTTTTTCTTTTTTTTTTCTTTTTTGTGTGTAATTTACTGTTTATTTTTGGTTTATTTTTCTCTTTTGTGTTTTGTCAGATGTTTGTTGTTTGTTATATTTGAAAAAAGCAAAATAAAATTTTCAAAAAAAAAAAAAAAAGCATGCATGGAAAAACATTTTTCCAATCAGCTGCAACTGTTTTAAGTGTTAAATGCTATTAACAAATTATCTATACCATTAGATAATACTTTAGCTGATGTATCGCGGTAATGCAGTATACAAAATGGACCGAATTTTCATAAATGTATAAAACAGACCAGATTTTTCTCTTAATGCTTCATTAATAATGAGAACAGGCTTTGTTACCAATCAATGAATCATTGTAAACGCATTCAGCAGTGTACATTCAGCAGAAGCTGCCTCAAGTTACATGGAATTTATGCATTTGCACTTCAATTATAATAAAATAATAACTAAATAAATAATAATAATAAATAATAATAATAATGAAGCGTTTAGTGAGTCAGCTACTCGTCTGACTCGTTCAAAACAGATTCATTTAGAAACTAAACAAAAACAACGCTCTTGCTCGCGTCACGAACTATCAGCAGCATTTTTTCTGGCATGAAATTTCCAACCTAGACTGGAGAGCAGTACTAAAACTTAATACTATGTGTATATATATATATGTATATATATATATATATATATATATATATATATATATATATATATATATATATATAATATAAAGTAAATAAAATAACGAGTGCAAAGCTGCTATATTGATGAATGGAATTGCATTTGTCTGAATCGTCTTAGCAAATATGTTTTTATAAATAATTACACCTGTTCCAGAAGTGAAACTTTATCTTAAAAAGGTGCAACTTTATCTTATTGCAAGATTGGGGAACAATAAGGCGCTACACAACATTAACCACAGTGGGCACAGTAGACAAGCAATGGCAGTCTCAATTTAAAGATTTTGCAGGCATGCGCGTTCAAACGAAGTGTACCTGCCACTCATACTACATTCCTTATGGTATTACCGTACCGACTTACTACCAATACAATGGCATTGCCAGTATTTTGAAGCTTTAGCATCGCAATACTACTGTAGTACCGATACACTCTGCAACCCTAATATGAAATGTCGGTATTGTGTGTCATTTTATTAAATTGTTGTTACAGTCATCTTGTTTTGTTTGCTTTATGAAGGTCGCCAGCAAGATCAGAGCACAGATTTGATCTGAAATTCAGGCCGCTGGCTCCAAAGGTGGACCCTGACCCAACCTATTCACTTTTCCAAATATTTGTTACGCACAGGACAGCAACCAATTCAAGTCAGTTTTGTAGAGCTTTTTACATGCAGGCTGTGTCGGGGCAGCTTTACAGTGAAAGCAATATAACTTTGGCTGCACAGCAGCTCTAGAAGAAAATGGTGCCATTGTGCAGCTTAAGTAAGTCCAGTATTGATTCATTCCATCATAAAACTACTCATTCATAGTTAATTTATCTATACAACAGCTCTGGATGAAAAGTGATGTTATCATCCAGGACAGTTCAGTTTGCATACAATGGTGTGCAGTGAAGACAATGAAGGCAGATCAAAACATTGTTGAATATCAAGTGTCCACAACTAAGCAAGCCAGAAGCAACAGCGGCAAGGAACCACAGCTGCCCCAAAAGGCCTCTCTGAGCATCAGAGTCAAACACTCTAGTCGCTGGCCATCAGAGGTTTTAAAGATCTATATCCTATCTAATCCAATCGCTTCCATGTTAAAGAAGCTCCGCAAACCCTTACCAGCCAAATTCTTCAGCTTCCGCTTGTTCTCTCGCTAAATCCTACATATCCACCTCAATTAACACCATCAATCCACTAAAATGGTCTCGGTGCAGCAGCGTCTTCTCACCTGATTCCGCAGGAGCCCACTCTGTTCTTACATTGCCGCTCCCGCAGGAGCTCCTTCCCTGGCAAACCTTGCCTTCACGGCGCAGCAACGTTATCTCCATGCTCTCGCAGGAGCTCAGTTTGTCTGGCTGATCTTTCCACTGCAGCTGCAACAATGTCCCCTCCACTCCCATAGGAGCCCAATTCTATAGCAAAAAAAAAAAAAAAAAAATTCTCTCCACCGCTGATGAGGCTTACCCATCCAACACAGTGAGTCTTGATCTCCCGTCGGATGCAACGAGAGCCCTCCCGGTCAGTTTCCATCTTTTTAACTTTTTCCGTCCAGTGAGGCTTACCCATCCGATGCTGCGAGTCTGGATTTCCCATCGGATGCTGCGAGAGCCCTCCCGGTCATTTTCCATCTTTTCTCCTTTGTCCGACGAGCCTTACCTGTCCTATGCCATGAGTATTGATCTCCCGTCAGATGCAGCGAGAGCCCTTCCAATCATCTTTTTAACATTTTCCATCCAGTGAGGCTTACCCATCTGACACAGTGAGTCTTGATCTCCCGTCGGATGCAGCGCTCCTGGTCAGTTTCCATCTTTTCTCCTTCTTTGTCCGGCGAGGCTTACCCATCCGATGCCACGAGTATTGATCTCCTGTTGGATGCAGCGAGAGCCCTCCCGGTCAGTTTCCATCTTTTTAACTTTTTCCATCCAGTGAGGCTTACCCGTCCGACACAGTGAGTCTTGATCTCCCGTCGGATGCAGCGAGAGCCCTCCCTGTCAGCTTCCATCATGCTATCCTTCTCTGTCCGGCGAGGCTTACCCGTCTGATGCCACAAGCATTGCTTTTCTGGAGCCTTCGTCTCCCATCTGATGCCGCGAGAGCCTCCCGGTCAGTGCTTCCTTCCTCGTCCGGCGAGGCTTACCCGTCCGAGGCCTTGAGCATTGGTCTCCTGGAGCCTTGGTCTCCCGTCGGATGCCGCGAGAGCCTCCCGGTCGTTCTTCTGTGCTTTACTTTCTGCCCGTCTACCAGCGAGGCTTACCCGTCTGATGTCATGAGCCTTGGTCTCCCATCTGATGCCGCGAGAGCCTCCTGGTCCGTGCTGCTTTTCTTGTCCGCCGAGGCTTACCCGTCCGAGGCCTTGAGCATTGGTCTCCTGGAGCCTTGGTCTCCCGTCGGACGCCGCGAGAGCCTCCCGGTCGAGCCTCTGCTCTTTACTTTCTGCCTGCGTGCTAGCGAGGTTTACCCATCCGATGCCATGAGCATTGGTCTCCTGGAGCCTTGGTCTCCCATCGGATGCTGCGAGAGCTCTCCTGGCCAGGCATTCCAATTTCTTTCATCCCGCCATCAGCCAATGGAACCCACTCACCTGTTGCCGGGGGCTGCTCCCGGCTGAGGCTGAGTGGGCCCCTGTTGGCTGGTCATTCTTAAACCACGTCGCCCCTCGTCTTTCGGTTGGTAGGGCTCACCCGTTTGACACTGAGCATTGGTCTCCTGTCAGACGTAACCAGAGCCCTCCCGATCGGCCGCTCCAAATCACGCGCTCCCCGTCAATTGGTCGGTAGGGCCCGTCTACCTGGCGATGCACGATCCCGTCAGAGGCAGCACGGACCCCCCCCGCTCAGACGGTTTAAATCATATTGCTCCTCATTTATCGGCCGGTAGGGCTTTACGCATCTGATACAACGAGCATTGGTCTCCTGGAGCCCTCACGAGCCCTCCCGATCGGTCGTTCCAAATTTCAGCTACCCATCATTTGTCGGCTAGTAGGGCCCATCCGCCTGGTACAGTGATGCACTCCTGTCAGTGGCAACATGGGCTCTCCTGGTCAAGCGACCAGGCTTCTTGAAACGCCAGTCCGCCAATTCTCGGCGTCTTTTGGGGGTTTCTAGTCTGGCGGCTGTCCTTTTTGCTCTTTTGCTTTTTGGGGGGAGTACTCTGGGTTCGGGCCAAAATTCCGAGCTCGGAGCCCTCTCCCCGGACAGCACGCCAAATACGCAAAACTTTACTCCATTTAATTATATGGATATGTGAACTCGTGAAATGATGTTTTATTAACAAAATTCGGGAGGAGCAAGTTCAGATAATTAACCTAATTAGCACAGGTGGAGAGCATTCAGTTAATCAAGTCAACCAATGTCAAAGGTATAAATTCAGCAGACTGACTTCTGTTCATCTGAGAGTTTATCAGCATCCCTCCTCCACCCCATCTCCTCACTTATAGTTCTATCTACTTTTACCACACCGGGGGGAGTACTCTGGGTTCGGGCCAAAATTCCGAGCTCGGAGCCCTCTCCCCGGACAGCACGCCAAATACGCAAAACTTTACTCCATTTAATTATATGGATATGTGAACTCGTGAATTTGACGTTCATTGTAGGAGAAGTCACACTGCAGGACTGTGCGCCAAATCTTCTGACACTGCCAGAATTTCGGCGGAGGTCAAATTTGATCGCAACGATCATTAACCCGCTGTCTGTGAACGTCAAACTAGCGATCAAAGACTAGATTTTTGCCTGGGATTAAAGGAATCTTTTAGGATTTGAAAAATTTGTCTCAGACAACCAAATTGTGTCCAGATTCGCACAGTGTGCACCCCCATTTAGTGTGTTTCTCAAACAGTAGGCTGCATCCTACTGAGACTGCGTCCTTTCTAGTCCAGTCCTTCTGAGGCTTGTAGGCTAGTGTTCTCTTCAGCAATTAAACACTAGAACAGGGGGCCCGCGGGCCTCATTTTGTTGACATCAACGTTTAGTGTTAGTGCGGCCTGCGAGTTATTCTGAAACGCACCTTTTTGCTGAGTCGTTGCATATGCCGCGCTCGCCGCACTTTTGTTTTATTTTGTTATCACTTATGGGCTACCATAGATCTCGTGACAGCTTTTGGCGGCGTTTGTTGTCAACGGTTGTCAAGCCAACCGCGAAGTACTTGGACATTCCGGCTCTTTTTTGTGAGCCGGCTCGTTTGACTCAGCTCTCTAAAAAGACCCGGCTCTTTTAGCTCACAAATGGCTCTTTAAAAAATAAATGTTTTAACTATGACTTTGACTATGACAGGTGTGAAAACAATTCTAATTAAATTATTAAATGAACTCATACTCACAATGTCTCACAATATCTTTAAAAATGCATTGATTTGTTATGAAAAAAGAATACTATTAAACATTTGCATTTAAATTACAACTTTTTAATGTATAGAAACAACATTCAAAACAAATACAATCTGAATCTGAACAACATAATGGAACCCATATTAAAGGAAAATAAATTAAACTGATCCCTCTTTTTCTCTCTTCCATGTTATAACCAGCATGCATGTTATGCATGTCACTAGTTAAGTATAATAACTAGCACGCACACACACACACACACACACACACACAATGCTGACCTTATTTTTATTTTATGAGATATTTGCTCGCTCATGCAGTATAACTGGTTGACGCCGCGGGATTGACAGGAACAGAATGTGAGGCTGATCAGACAGTCGAAACGAATGTGTGCGCCTTTAGGCCTATATCATTTTTTTTTATTATTGTTCTTTGAATTAGTATATTATTTTAAATAAAATTAAAATTATGAATTATTTCATTATTACATGATGATTTTTTTTTTTTTAAAGAGTCGACTCTTCAGATATGCGAGCCAGCTCGCAACGTTCACCCACCAGCCGGTTCATTCACGAACGACCCGTCACTTGTTGAAACGTGTGACACACCAAGTGAACGGAAAATATATGCTATCACCCAGTTCCAGTCATGTCGCTCTCAAAACGTGCTGTGAAGAGAAAGGTTGGTGAGGAGCACAGGCAATTTCAGGAAAAGTGGGAGACGGAATATTTTTTTGTTGAACACAGGGGCACCCCTACGTGTCTCATATGTACAGAGAAAGTTGCGGTGTATAAGGAATATAACATCAGACGTCATTACTCAACTAGGCATGCTGAGGAGTATACAAAATACCAGGGAGATGAGAGAAAGAACCGGGTTGCCAATCTTAAAAAATGTCTATTGAGGTAACAAGAGTTATTTAAGAAAGCAAAAAAAGAGAATGAAGCAGCAGTCGAAGCTAGCTACATGGTGAGTGAGATTATTGCTAAGGCCGGAAAGCTGTTCAAGGAAGGCGAGTTCATCAAAAAGTGTTTGTTACTAGCTGCAAGTAAAGTCTGTCCAGAAAAGAATGATCAGTTTAGCAAAATCAGCCTTTCAGCTAACACAGTGGCAGAGCGCATTTCTGATCTGTCAGAAGACATATATGTTCAACTTCATGAGAAAGCCAAACGTTTTTGTGCATACTCTGTCGCTCTTGATGAGAGCACGGACAACACTGACACTGCGCAGCTCGCAGTATATGTCCATGGTTTTAACAACAATTTTGAAGTGATCGAGGAGTTGCTCGCTGTGATTCCAATGCATGGTCAGACCACCGCTCAGGAGATATTCCACCTGCTGTGTGGTGCTATTGAGGATGCCGGTTTGCCATGGAAGAGGTTTGCTGGAATAACAACCGATGGAGCGCCATCAGTAGGGGAAATGTCTAGAAGAGGTTTTTTGAGTTGCGTGCAGAAGTGAAAGCCTTCATGGAGAAGGATGGGATGGCTGTTCCTCTGTTAAGTGATTCCAAATGGCTCATGGACTTTGCTTTTCTTGTTGACATCACACAGGAACTGAATGTACTGGACAAGAAGTTACAAGGCCAGGGGCAGCTTGTCAGTGCTGCCTATGACAATGTGAGAGCATTCTCCACAAAACTTGTGTTATGGAAAGCCCAGCTCTCTCAGACAAACCTCTGCCATTTCCCTGCATGCAAGGCACTCATGGATGTGGGCACACCATTCAGTGGTGAGAAGTATGCTGATGCCATTATGAAGCTACAGGAGGAATTTGATCGAAGGTTTGTAGACTTCAAGACACACAGAGCCACTTTTCAAATTTTTGCTGACACCTTCTCCTTTGATGTGCAAGATGCTCCTCCTGTACTTCAAATGGAGCTCATTGACCTGCAGTGCAATTCTGAACTCAAAGTCAAGTTCAGGGAGGTGAGTGGAAACACAGACAAGCTTGGACAGTTTTTGAGAGAATTGCCACCCACCTTCCCTGAGCTCTCCAGGATGTTCAAGCGGACCATGTGCCTTTTTGTTAGCACCTATCTATGTGAAAAGCTCTTCTCCACCATGAACTTCAATAAGTCAAAGTACAGGTCCAGACTTACTGATAAGCATCTTCAAGCCATACTGAGGGTTTCAATTGTTTCCTCCCTCAGCTGTGTGAGAGGAAGTGCTGCCAGGTCTCTGGCAGCAAGGAGTAGGCAAGAGAAGCCTATGTTCCGAAGAACCGTTCATGTTCATGAAAAAACGTTCAGAAAGGAATGTTCAAATTCAGAGGAACAGTTCATGTTTGGAAGAAACGTTAATGTTGAAGAACTGTTAATAATAAAGATTGAGATGATTGGATCAGTTGTGCTCCTTTTTTGTGGAATACTTGATGCGGCCCAGCCTGACCCAGACTCTACCTCCAGCGGCCCCCAGGTAAATTGAGTTTGAGACCCCTGCACTAGAATGAGACGTCAGGTCTAATAAGTGTGCATGGCTGCGTCAGAAATGTTTCCGACCCTGCAGTCACATCACGAAAGTACTATGTTGGAAAAGTACTTTATATTACAAATCTTTATATTAACTGGGTTTTAATACAGTAAAAGACAATCGCCTGCAGTCTCCCAGACTCCGAATGAAGGACGAGAAACGAAGGCTGCCTTCCAAGGATCCTTCAAATTGAGATGGCCTCTCTCTCTCTCTCTCTTCTTGTGAATAGAAACACAGTGCTCTCAGTAAAGTGATGGCGAGTAATGTGGCTCCACACAAGAGATTGCATTACATCAAATACAGGGATGCTGTGCATTGAGCTGAACTGAAATAGTACAGATTTCAGATGGAGAGGAAAACTCTAAAGTGCTCAGTCAGAGTGTTCAGCGAATGAAAATATATCTATGCTCAGGAATGGGCAGCATTTATGATGCATGTATTTCAAATACGAAATATTTCAAATATAAAATAGAATTTTGTCATTTGTATTTGATAGGGTTGATGAAAATGCAGTGTAACTGTCAGTAAGAGCTGTGTGTAAACCTCACTCCCCTGATCTCAAGAGGTGCTCTAGCAACTGATCCTAGACACTGTCGTTTTTAGCCTCCTTGTTAGAGCGCCCGCCTCCCATGCCAGAGACCACGGTTTGAGTCTTGCTCAGAGCAGGTTACTAAGACTGATTACATTTATATAATTTATACATTTGATCATTTAATTACATTAAAATTATTATTATATATGTGTCATTTTGTTTTTAGATTTTATATTACTTATTTCACTTATTTCCTTGCTCTTGCAATGCTTGCTTTTGTTGTTTAATCTTATGATTGTGTGGTTTGAAGTGGACATCCCTGTGCCCCCTATGGACCGAGGGAGACAGACTTGATAGCTTTCTCACTCAAATGAACCACTGTGTCACAATTACCGTCAGTTCCTGGACTCCAATTCCCATAATCCTCCTTGCCAGTCACATGCACACACTCCACACCAATCACCAATTGACACATACAGCTGAAGCTCATTATCTGGACTATTTAAGACTCACACAAACACCACCTCATTGCGAAGTCTTGTTAACCTGTGTTGCAGTTCCGAGTCCTGCCTGCCTGCCTGCCTGCCTGCCTGCCTGCCTGCCCGCGTGGAAATTGGTTCACTTTTTACTGTGAGTGTCGCGGAGAAATGCAACACCGCACTGAATCATGTAATGGCCGTCGCACCAGAGGACACTCACAAAATGGCGGCCACCATCACAACAACACCAGTCCATGTCCCAGTTGATCTTCATAAGCCAAGTTAAGTCACAGTTGATCTTCATGAGCAAAGTCACAGTTGACCTTTATGAGCAAAGTCAAGCCACCGTTAATCTTCATGAGCAAAGTCACGTCACGTCTCCGCTGATCGCCCAGAGCCACGTCACGTCTCCGCTGATCGCCCAGAGCCACGTCACGTCTCGAGATCCATCCGAGAGCGGAGAGGATTGTTATCCAGTGTGAACGATCCTCCACTGACTTCAGCACGTGCAGCTGGCCATGCCATTTACGTCGCAAGGACGCGCCTTCCGGAAGCACATGCACACACTCCACACCAATCACCAATTGCCACATACAGCTGAAGCTCATTATCTATTAAATTAAATAGATTATCTATCTATTAAATAGATGTGTGTGAGTCTTTAATTATCTATTAAAGACTCACACACATCTATTTAAGACACACACACACACCACCTCATTACGAAGTCTTGTTAACCTGTGTTGCAATTCCGAGCATTTATATCCTGTCTGCCTGTCTGTTACCAATCCTGTCTGTTTACCCGTTTACGATTCTCTGCTGCATACCTTTGGGCTGTGTATTGTTTCCTGGAATGTGAATGATATCTGCCTGCCTCGATCTACTGCCTGTACCCTGACTACAATTCTTGCTGTCCCTTGGTGTTCCTGTTTGTTCCTGTTTGACCCTGCCTGTAATCCAAGCTCACTTTCAATAAAGCTTGCAAATGGATCCCTGCCTGAGTCTTGCTTCATTACACACTGCCTGCTGCTGCTTCTGATTGCTTTTAGAGGGAAAAGCTATTCATAACTGCTGGTCTAGGATCTGTTTTCTTCATAATAATATCATATTATTAGAGGAAAAATAGTTGGCAAATGATCCAGAATATCTGTGTTTGCGCTCTGGAGAACGCCAAATAATTTAATTTCCAACACATCGGTGAGCAATGTAGCCAATCACAGGCATGTTTGCTGATTTCTTGAACACAACGGCCAATCACAGGTGTTTAAGTTAGAATTCACTCACCATTCGAGTTGTCCAGTGCAGAGTTCTGAAAGCTTAAAAATCTTCTCTAACAAAGTGTAGACTTTATGTAAATAAGAGATTCATTTTGTGGTTATCTTCACTGATTAATATTACAGAACTTTTTACAGATTGCGTTCAATGAATGAGTGACAGCTTTTTAGTGATTATAAAGGTAGCAATTGTGCACTGTTTAGGCGATATATAATAATTAATATTCAGAATTTGGATAAAACTTGTTTTCCATGCTCTACAAGCGGCCACATGCATATTTCAATACATAGTCCCATCTACATATAAATGCAGGATTCACTCTTTCAACTGCGATGACTGACTCAGTAATCATCATATAGAAAAGGAAGAGAAATACCCTCACTAATTTCAGAAGCAGCCGTTTTGATTCTGCAACCAGGCCTATGCTGCATTAGGTAAGGCAGTTGTTATTTATTATATGTTTTGGCTGTCATGCCAAATCACACATACAGTATAGTAGTGCTTGCTTTCATGTTAAAATTGACAGTGGTTTGTGGATGTAGACGCTTTAATAAAAAATCACCAGTGTTAATTCTGGGACTTGAAACAATTTCATGGAAATCTATATCCTGTAATTTCAGATACATTGTTTATGGATCTTTTGACAACAGACAGTGATTCTCCACATAGTTTCACTCTTGTGTCATGAGTCCTTTTGAAAACTGTTTCTATTAGTTTTGCAAAAAAGTTCTGGTATAACAGGTTTAAGTTCCAAAGAAAACAAGCTGATGTTTTATGAGTTGTTGGCAGAGTATCTGAGGAAACACTTCTGGAAAAGGGCTGGGGAGCAGCAGCTAATTTGCTAGGGTATTGCTAAATGGTTGCTAAGGTGTTTCTAGGGCATTCTGGGTGGTTGCTAGGGTTCTCATTGCTAGCATGTTTCAGATAGATGCCATGCAAAAGGAGTATTTTAGGACCCCTTTAACAGATGGATGAGAGTCCTGATCTGATCACAGGTTCATTTCATAATCCAAATAATATTTGAGTGCTTAGGTCCACATGTTAAAATACTTCAGATCTTTTTCTTTTTATCCTGCAGCTGTGAATCTTTGAAGGGTGATGGCATCTGTTGAAGAACTTCTTGAGGAATCACTGAATGAACTGAAAATAGCTGAACTGAAGAAGTTTCAGTGGCACTTAAAAAATGACCATAAGCATATATCAAATTCTGACATGGAGAATGCAGATATCTTAGACACAGATAAGATGGTAGCATGTTTTGGACCAGAAGAAGCTGTGAAGATCACGGTGGACATCCTGAGGAAGATGAAACAAAATAATCTAGCTGAGCAGCTGGAGAACAATCACAAGCCAGGTAACATTTAATTCACAGTGACTGTAATGTGATTGACTGTTGACCAGTGTGATGGTTTGACTTAATCTTTGCTCTTCGTTCTGCTGTGATGTGATTTTGTGATTTATGTTTCCCAGTGAGTGATCCTCTCTCTCACACACACGCAGGTCAGGCTGAAGTCAATGTAAAGACATCTGCCACTGTTGGAGCTCATTCAAAAGAGATACGGGGTAAATAACAATCACTGGTTGTGCATGGGAACAAGAAAAATATATCAACAAGCAACAACTACAAAGACAGAACAGTGACAGATCTTATGCATGTCCATTTAATAGAACAGAGTGTCTAGCCATGATTTTACAAATGGTTTACAAGGGTCTTACACCCTGAATTAAAACTTCTGCAAGTGTAGCCCCTCCAGTTCGAACCACCTGCTCTAAATGAGGCTCAAACCCAGGCCCATCTACATGGGAAGCGGGAGCTCTAACAAAGAGGCTAAAGACTGTGGTCTCTAGTGTCAGAATATTGACTCAAATTATGCATGTACTGTATAATATCTAGTATTACTATAGCAAAACTGAGCATCTATGACAGTGGAGTCTGTAGAAAATATTTCAGTAAAGTCACTGAGAAAATGTATTAGGATTTGCAAACTTGTAGTTTTCTTTTCTCTCTCACAAACACAACACAACACAACATCATGCGAATATGTGTAAAGAGTACCAAATCGATACACAGAGGTGTGACCTCTTGGTTGAATTAAAAAACAAAAATTGTAGTAAAGTCAAGTAGATTGTATATTTTGAATATACTGCTTGTTAAATGTTGAATTCATGTTTATAAAAAAGACTCAAAGCGTGTCATCATATCACGCCGGTTACAGTGTCTGAAGAAATTTTGCATGCTCAAAGTCATGTGTCCACAGTTTAAATCTTAATTTCTGATTTGTAGAATATGACTTGTGCACCAGCAGAAAATAATTTGAAAATGTTTAACTGTTGTGTTGTTTGTAAGATAGAAAGAGAGAGAAAAGTTTGCAACTTCTAAAAAAAACTTTTTCTCTGACTTTAAGTGTCCTGATGTGTGACTATTCTTTACAACTACAAATCTCACTGTCACAGGTGCTCAGTTTTGCTATAGTAATACCCTCACAGAACATGGTAGTAATCAGCCATCCATGCAAAAGCAGAGGTCAGTGTGGTGTACTGTTGGTACATCTGTCCAGGCCAACATCTGATATCGCCTTCAGCTGGGGATCCCAGAGACCCTGAAATAAAAATAGTATAGTTCAAAATCCATTGTACATGCCCATTACAAAGTATCACATCTGGTAACACAAATTAACATTCCAGGTTCAATTTAAATTTAGCTCAATAGACTATATTTGTAGTATAATATTGCTCAAAAGAAACAGTTTTGACTTGCACTCTGAATATTCCTTTAATATGGCATTTTGTGAGAGGCCCTTGTCACATTTTCTTCTATATGTAATTTTATACAGAATTAATGATTAATGTAAAATATAAAGAATTCATGCATTTACAAACCTCATTTGGATAAATATGATGTCAGTGATGTGCTGTAATGAAAAAAAGACACATAACACAATAAAACTATTTTCATAGTGAGTCATTTTATAATAAATTAATTATGTTTTTAAAAGATCTTGTTAATAAACTTGCTTAAAAATGTTTACTTAATATTAGCTTTACCTTTCCAGTCTCTGATGTTTCTAGTCAAATTAGCATATTTTCCAGGCTAATAATGTAACATTATACCTATCATAATATATTAATACAGATTGAAGCCTGTTGTGTTCAGTCTCTTGATCTGGGATAGTGGCAGCTATTGGGGAAACTCACCATCTTCATGGCATCAAGGCCTTGTCCTGAAGAATCTCAGCACCAAACGTTAGGGATTACATCTGGTAACAAGAGCATAGACATAACTCTAAGAGCTCTAATGACATCTTTACCCTCTGATATTGTATTGGAGATTTAATTCAAACATTTTAGAGAGTATGAGCAGTGAGTGAGCTGACCAGATTTATGTGAAAAATAACGTACTCGGTTACTAACGTAACCTCGGTTCCCTGAGATACGGAACGAGTACTGCGTATAGAGGAAAGGTCTCCTTTTTCCCCGCTGCTGAAGCCTTTGTCAATAGCGCAGTGTAACTGCACGGCCATTGGTTCAAACTTGAGAACTTTTTGAACCAATGTCCGCGAGGGAACCAGCGGACAAGTGAGAGGGCCGGAGCCGTCGAACCCATGTGTTACACTTGCAAAAGGGGAGCTAACTCCCAAAGTGGCATGAGGCGGAGCTCAATAGAGGCCGCTGTATCATACCGAGAGGACCCGAGCTTGTAAGGTCGGGATATCCAAATTATAAAATCTGACAAAAGTGGACGGCGAGGACCAGCCGGCCGCCTCACAGATGTCTTTAATAGAAACTCCACTGGACCAGGCCCAAGAGGAAGCCATTCCTCTAGTGGAGTGAGCTCTAACTCCTAAGGGGAAGTTCAAGCCCATAGAGGAGTAGCAAGAGCAACAGCATCAACTATCCAAGGCGAAAGACGTTGCTTTGAGACCGAAGACCAAAGCAGATAAAGAGCTGATCGGATTGCTGGAAAGGCTGTGATCGCTCAACATAGGTCCTCAATGCCCTGACAGGGCAGAGTAATTCCAGCTCTCACTCGTCCGACGAGGGAGGAAGCGCTGAGAGAGAAATGACCTGTGCTCTGAATGGAGTCGAGAGCACCTTAGGAACGTAGCCATGCCTAGGTTTCAAGACAACTTTGGAGTCGTTGAGCAGGGCTCACAGAGAGGGCCTGCAAGTCGCCAACAAGCTTGACCGATGCTAGTGCAAGTAGCAGAACGGTTTTGAGCATCAGGGGCCTGAGGTCAGCTGAACGCAGTGGCTCAAAGGGGGGCCCTTTGAGAGCTCTGACGACCAAAGAGAGGTCCTAGGTGGGAACGGTGAGAGGACGAGGTGGATTCAAGAACCTCTCAAGAAACGCACCACAAGGCTGTTTCGTCTTATTGACTGGCCAGCGATAGGAGCGTGAAACGCTGCTATGGCTGCTACGTAAACCTTGAGCGTTGAAGGGGTGCGACCCATATCTAAACGCTCCTGGAGGAAAGACAGTATCGGTGATACGTCACACTCCACAGGGTCTATGTTGCGTGCAGAGCACCAGTCAACAAAGACTGACCATTTCTGGGCATAGAGGCGTCTCGTGGACGGGGCTCTTGCCTGAGAGATGGTATTTAGCACGTTCCCTGGGAGGTTTGCAGGCTCCCATCAAGGGACCAGAGGTGCAGAGCCCAGAGTTCTGGCTGGGGATGCCAGATCGTCCTGTTTGCCTGAGAGAGGAGGTCCTGTCTCAGGGGGATCGGCCACGGGGCTTGCGTGAAAAGCCTAAACAGCTCCGAGGACCAAACTTGGACTCTGTGCTTGTCTTCCCTGACTCGTCTGATGACCTGAGGAATCAGAGTGATAGGGGAAAATGCATAAAGGAGGTGGCTGGGCCAATCGTGGACCAGCGAATCTTCCTCCTTCGAAAAATAGATTGGACTCATCCCAGTGCGTACTCGGTTACCAACCCCCAATGTTCCCCTGGACCAGGGAACCATCGAACGTTCCAGCAGTCGACTACTGGTTCCGAGAGAGCGAGAGGGTCTGGGACACCACCGACTGCAGCGGGCTCTGCGCAGACGCAGGATGACAGCAGACCTTCGTCGCTCCAACGCTCCCCCGACACCTGCACCTCATCAGCACCAGCATAAAGAGCACTCACACACACCACCACATTGTCCGGTCTTGTTTGCATTTAACACTCTGAGGTCTGAAGGTATCGCCGGCGATACCACCGTGGTTTTTTCTTATCAGTGTGAAAGAGACTCAAAATACTCCGTCAATGTTGCACATACAATTAAGAGTTATACACCATTTTAATCTGTGGAATATCTTCTTTTATTTGTGCACACTTAGAGTAAAAACAAAATGTTGTGCTTTTTGTAAAATAAAGAAAACTAACATGATGCGTGATCTCTCGTCTCCCTCTGAACGAAGTCCAATCTGATAGTTCTCAGAAAATGAACTGTAACTTAGTGAATACTAATGACAAAAAAATTACACTTATGTCTAAAAAAACGTTAAGATGTCAGGTTTTAAAACATGTAAGTCAAATCGAAAACAAACCTTCTGTGTTTATGTAATCTGTATGAAAAGAGAGCCATGTCAGAAGTCTGTGATTCAGCTCATTATCCGCTAATGCGGCCACGCCCACGGAGCGAGCGCTATTCAGACGCAAATTCTGAGTCAATGCATGCATTCATCATCTCAATCGTGTATTTATTGTCTTGAAAAGTGTTTTGAATAGCCATATTTAGCAATCTCTTGCCTCTGTTAGTTCCTTGATTGTCACATGATATGCCTCTTCTTTTACTGAGGCATTTGTGGACAAAAGGGGCAGAGCGCCCTCTGGCTCAAGTATGAATTAAAAACACAGCATCCAGCGCTCATAATAATGACAATAAATATAGAATAATAAATATTACTCCTCTGTATAGAAAATTGATATAAACATATGAGAATCCATCAATATTTCTCCAAATGTGTATGCTTTTAAGCATATTAAGAAATTATGGTCAATATAAGATTTTAAGAGTCAAAATGTGAAGCTTGAGTCTTAGATCTTTTTAATGATGTATAGTTTGTCAACTGCACATCAACATTTAGGCTCTATAATATAACAAATATAGTAGCCTATATGAAATGCCCTAGAGGTAGGAATGTTCAGACGCTTTGCATCACAGAAATACATTATATTTTAAAGTATATTAAAATAGAAAACCATTATTTGGTTAGAGACTTGAGACTTCTTTTAAAAACATTATAATGGCAATGTGTTCAATCTTTTGACTGGTAGTGTAATTTAACATAGGCCTATACAAAATTTTCTTCATATCATGTGCAATAATACGTGCATGCATAAGATCACAAAAATCATGTTTTTTTTTGTCCTGAGTGGACTTTAATCCTGTTATCAGCATGATCACAGAGGGTTTTTTCACAGCCTACCTGGCTGAAAGGCCTCATTAATATGCAAGTCATTTCAGGTCATTCTTATTCAATTCTTTTGTCTTCTCAGGTGAGAATCACCCATTATACATGAGGATTCACGCCTCCCCGCATACCGTGTTTCTTGACCAAAAGTGTCTTAGAAAATTTAAATCTCTCTATTGTTTTATATGAAGGAGTAGGAATGATAATTTTTACTTCATTCTGAAGCAAGAACTCTAGTCTACAACCTCCAATACCCAGAATCCTTGTGAACACAGTTTTAATATATTTTTTTTGGCCTTATTTCAGTGACTTAAGTTTTTTGTTTTTTCAATAACCACGCATAAACGTTATTCCTTCAAAAACACAAACATGTACATGCATGTTCCTCACATATTATTGTAGCCTAGTTTGTGCTGAATACAGTGTAATGACACTTTTGTCATTAATATGTTTATGAACAACTGAAAAAAGCACAAATGTCAGGGCATGTCAAAACTTCTCCAGGGCCCAAAAAAACCTCAGGCCCCTGAGGGTTAAACTCAAGGACTCCTAGCGGTCTGCTTACCTGTCTTCAGCATCTCCCGTTCTCCTCGTGTGTATTCCAGGCAGTGTGTGAGTGTTCTCCGTCTCCTACGTCAAACTCCTTCAGCGCCATTCAAGATCTTCACTTCTACAACCACAAAAAGGACAGTATTACTCATCTGCACTTCAGTCATCACCATTGCTTCATTTATACTCACCTGCACTGCTGTTTCACTCTGCTGGTATCAATTCCTGTCTCTGACCCTTCTGTGTTGTTACAATTCTCAGAATAACTATACATACAATACAACTGTAATGTAATTATTCCATCACAAATAAATCTTTCAATGAGTAAAACTGGCTGTCTATGGTGTTATAGACTACACAACATTATAATATTATTTTCAAATTACTTTGTAAATTATTATCATTTTAAATTATTGTCCCTGGATAAGTAGAGTACTCTTGAAATAAATTAACAGTGGCTGGAACAGATCTTAAGTATCAATTCCACTTAAAAAGATGCAATCTAATCCTGTTTACATGAAATAAGCCTGCTCAGAAGCAAGTTTAAGCTTACGGACCTGTTGCCAGCAAGTCCAGGATGAGTGTCAGAGAACCGAACAATCCAAGATCATGCCAAATCTTCAATCAATCAAATCCAGGTAACCAAATTAATGGCGTACGAAGAAGTTTAGATCTAGCCAGCTCCAAAACACCAACCTGGAAGTTTCTAGTAATCCTGATGACTTTGATTAGCTAGATCAGATATGCTTAATTAGGGTGGAGCTAAGCTCAGCAGGGCAGTGGCCCTCCAGGAGCTGAGTTTGAGTCTACTGCAGTAAATGCTACTCCACATGAACTCCTGCAAGTGAGTTTAGGCCACTCATAACATGGTTCTGAAAATCCAACTTGTGCAAAACATTTTCCCAATTTTGTAATGAGAATTGTTTATAAATCTTCTCAACAATTAAGTCGCTGGTGTTTTATTGTCATTAGCTCGCTGAGGTTTTCTGTTAAAATATATGCTATGTTAAAAATATAAGCTGTTATGTTAAAATATAAGCTTTAGTTATTTTAAATTTAGTATTTGAAGATATTTTAGAGAAACAAAGAATTTATTAACAACTACAATTTCTATAATACAAATAAGTATAAATGTGTCTGATGACTTAACACTTTTACTCTGGTACACTCCCATAGACATTTTTTTGTTACTTTTGTGACTGAATCTACAGAAAATAACAGTTGCAAATACAAACAGCACAGGTCAGTGTGTGATAGTAACTAATCTGATTGCCAAACTAATGTAATGTGGACTATTGCTGTGTGTCTTTGTAGATTGTCTGGCTGTATGATGACAGAGGAAGGCTGTGGTTATCTGTCTTCAGCACTGAGTTCAAACCCCTCACACCTGCAAGAGCTGGATCTGAGCTACAATCACCCAGGAGATTCAGGAGTCAAGCTGCTCAATGACAAACTGAAGGATCCAAACTACAGACTGGATAAACTAAAGTATGTAGAACAGGAAGAGTTTTAATTGAACAACTCCAAAAACTAGAGTTGAATTTTTATATAAAAAGTAGAATTTTTGCTTCAAAATGATGTGAAAATCATCATGCCTACTCATTCACATGAGAAAATATATTGATTTAAATTTTGTAAGATATTTTGTTTAGAAAGACAGTATGTGCGGAGGTGTGAATAATCCTGAATAATGCTGTGATTTGCGCCTGAGGAGACAAAGACCCACATAATGAGACTTTTAGTCAGGTATTTGAGGGAGAAAGACCATCAACAATTATATTAACTTTAATGTAATGTCCCATCATTTTTGTGATCTGATGCATGCACATCATTTGAAGAAAATTTTGTATAGGCCTATTATATTTTAAATTATATACAGTACCAGTCAAAAGATTGGACACATTACTATTTGTAATGTTTTTGAAAGACGTTTCATGCTCATCAAACCTGCATTTATTTGATCAAAAACATAGAAAAAACAGCTTTTACAGATTGGAATAATGGTCCTTTTTTATTCATTGTCAGCTGTTTTCTATAAATATGTTTGTATTGGCTAACCTTTAATCAGTGAATGTTTGTCTTGTTCAAAGACAGCACGTTACAAATAGAAACCCTTTTTTTGTTGGGATTTAGTATCGTATTTGGATATTGGAATAATTTAAGTATTTTAAATGAATCACATGTAAACTCAATGTTTACTGTTTTCTAAGGGTTTTTTAATTTTAGACTAGTTTTCATTACAAAACCTGTATAAAAGACTCGACTGTCAGGTTAGTTGTATGTAAATATAGCCTACTTGAAATTGCAAACAAATTTTTTTAGTCCATATTAAATATATAAATGCGATTAACTTGTTGTTGTCAGTTTGTATAATCACACATTATGCAATGCAATATTAATCATGAATTAAAAAAATGCTTTTGAGCAGGTGTAGTGAAATTTTTAATTGTGTCAAATAAAAAAAAAACTTTAATAGTCAAAATTAGATGAATGAAGATGGATGTGTGTGTGTGCTTTGTGTATTATATATATAAATGTAAAAAAAAAATATGTAAAAAAATGTGAAAAATTTGAGTTTGATAGTATGCTCCATGGCTAATGGCTAATGCTACACTGTTGGAGAGATTTATAAAGAATGAAGTTGTGTTTATGAATTATACAGACTGCAAGTGTTTAAAAAAATGAAAATAATGACAGTCTTGTCTCCGTGAATACAGTAAGAAACAATGGTAACTTTAACCACATTTAACAGTACATTAGACACATGCTAACGAAACATTTAGAAAGACAATTATCACTAAAAAATATCATGTTATCATGGATCATGTCAGTTATTATTGCTCCATCTGTCCTTGCTTGCTTACCTAGTCTGATGATTCAGCTGTGCACATCCAGACATTAACTCCCTCGGATCGGCGGTCACGCCGGCGTGACCACCTCGTTTTTTTTCTTACCAGTGTGAAAGAGACTCAAAATACTCCGTCAATGTTGCACATACAATTAAGAGCTATACACCATTTTAATCTGTGGAATATCTTCTTTTATTTGTGTACACTCAGAGTAAAAACAAAATGTTGTGCTTTTTGTAAAATAAAGAGAACTAACATGATGCGTGATCTCTCGTCTCCCTCTGAACGAAGTCCAATCTGATAGTTCTCAGAAAATGAACTGTAACTTAGTGAATACTAATCACAAAAAAATGAGACTTCTGTCTAAAAAAAAACGTTGACATGTCAGGTTTTAAATCGTGTAAGTCAAATCGAAAACAAAAATTCTGTTTATGTAAACTGTATGAAAAGAGAGCCATTTCAGAAGTCGGTGATTCAGCTCATTATCCGCTAATGCAGCCACACCCACGGAGCCAGCGCTATTCAGAGGCAAATTCTGAGGCAATGCATGCATTCATCGTCTCAATCATGTATTTATTGTCTTGAAAAGTGTTTATCTGGATGTTAAAGCCATGGTTAGCAACTTCTAGAGGACATGCCGTTGGTTCCTGGTTCCTGTTCTTCTTTAGATGAATTTGTGGACTAAAGGTGTACAGAGCGCCCTCCAGCTGCAAGTATGAATTGAAAACACAGTATCCAGCGTTCATAGTGATGACAATAAATATTGAATAAATATTATTCCTCTGTACAGAAAATTGACATAAACATATGAGAATCCATCAATATTTCTCTAAATGTGCATGCTTTTAAGCTAAAAGCCTATATGAAATGCCATAGAAGTAACATAACTGTTCAGACACTTTGCATCACAGAAATGCATTATATTTTAAAGAATATAATAGAATACCATTATTTTAAATTGTAATAATATTTCACAGTATTGCTGTTTTTTCTGTATGTTTGATTTACACCATGATGAGCTTTGAGACATGATCAACAGAAGGTTTTTTCACAGCCTACATGTCTGAAAGAGCTCATTATTATGCAGGTCATTAGAGCTCTTTATGCGATTCTTTTGTCTTCTCAGGTGTAAATGACCCATTATTCATGATGATTCACGCCTCCACGCATACTGTGTTTCTTGACAAAAAGTGTCTTAAATTTAAATCTCTCTATTGTTTTATATGAACAAGCAGGCAGCATAATTTTTACCTCATTTTGAAGCAAAAACTCTAGTCTACAACCTGCAATACCCAGAAGTCTTGTGAACATAGATTTAATATATATTTTTTGGCTTGATTTCAGTGACTTAAGTTTTTTGTTTTTTCAATAACCATGCATAAACGTTATTCCTTCAAAAACACAAACATGTACATACATGTTCCTCACATATTATTGTAGCCTAGTTTGTGCTGAATACAGAGTAATGACACTTTTGTCATTAATATGTTTATGAACAACTGAAAAAAGCACAAATGTCAGGGCATGTCAAAACTTCTCCAGGGCCCCTCAGACCCCTGAGGGTTAATACTGCCTTGTATAATGCCTTGAACATGGACTGGAATATGCAAATATTGGGGGCGCACATATTAATGATCCCAACTGTTATGTAACAGTCGGTGTTATGTTATGATTCGCCTGTTCTTTGGAGGTCTTTTAAACAAATTAGATTTATATAAGAAGGAGGAAACAATGGTGTTTGAGACTTACTGTATGTCATTTCCATGTACTGCACTCTTGTTATTCAACTATGCCAAGGTAAATTCAATTTTCAATTCTACGGCACCTTTAAGTATTGAAAGCAAAAGTACATAAGTAAGTAAGTGTAAAATATAAAAGGAAAAAAATATTATTAACAATTGTGTTATACATTTTGAGCAGCAAGATTGTGTTCAGTTTTAAATCTTTCTTACATTTTGTTTCTTTGAATTAAAAAAAAAAAATGTCTAAATGTTATGGAAGCCCGTTTCCGCCACTAACCCCCCCCCCCCCCCCCCCCCCAAAAATAAAACCGCCATTAAAAAAAAAAGATTAATTGCGACTTTTTATCTCAGAATTCTGACTTTTTAACTCGCAATTGCGAGTTTATATCTCAGAATTGCGAGTTTATATCTCAGTATTCTGACTTTTTATCACACAATTGCGACTTTGTATCTCAGAATTCTGACTTTATATCGCGCAGTTGCAACTTTATATCTCAGAATTCTGACTTTATATCACGCAATTGCGACTTTGTATTTCAGAATTCTGACTTTATAACTCGTAATTGTGAGATATAAACAGGCAATTGCAAGTTAAAAAGTCAGAATTCTGAGATAAAAAGTTGCAATTAATCTTTTTTTTTTTTTAGTGGCTTTTTTTTTTTTTTTTTTTTTTGTGGCGGAAACGGGCTTCCATAAAATGTTTATTGTAGTTTTTAAATATAAAAAATACTAATATATTAATTATTCATTGCTCATTCATGTTCATTCATAGTGCATTACAACTAACGTAAGAGACAACTTTGAAATGTAAAAATGTAAATGTTGAAATTAACAATGAACAATACTTGAAGAGAATTGAAAAATCCAAACAGTCATGCTTAAAAATTGCCATCTTTACACACAAAGGCATAGCATAGGTCTAATATATGTATACTTTCACACATGATTTGCCTTTATTTTAGAAAACATGATAATTATCTAATTGAAATATGTGTTACAGTGCTGATAAAAATGTTCTGATATATGTTTCTTTCACTGCATGATGAGAATACAGTTTAGATATGCAACTTCGCTGGATAACGAATGCATAACAGCAAACAAATGGAAATAAACTAATGCAAATGAATGGTAACAATAGTGACATTAAACAGTTGGTGTTTTTGTCACATTGTTTTAACTGCTTGAGGTACTACTAATGTTAGCATCCTCTCAGCCTCGACTGCAAACATACTACTGTTCTCCACTAATGCAGCCTTTTAATCAACAAACTAATTACTTTATAATGATATTAAAACATGGGTAACACTTTATAATAACTGCACGCTATGAAGCATTAGTTAAGCATTAGTAAATAGTAAAACATTAATAGACATTAGTAAGCAGTTTATAAATACAGCTATAAATGCTTTATTCTTGATTTATAAGCATATCTATAATATGTTTAATAATTGTATTTTCATACTTTAATAATAATCAATTTATCATTTCTAAATTAAATATTACATTATTTAAAAAACAGTTATTTAGGAGTTGTCAGTGATTCATAAGATCATTTAGGAAGTGTAAGCAAATGATTAATAAACTATTTAAACATTCATTTATACATCTTATTATTTAGACATATAGTAGTAGTTACTTAGTGTGGTAATAAATGCTTTATTAACACATACTCCTACTGCAATTTATGATTAATTCAGGTAATTATAAAACATTTAGAAGTGGTCAGTTTACTATTTTTGTGAGCTCATCTAAAGTGAGGACTATTTATGCTTTATAAAGCTTTTATAAATGAGATTTAAAGGTTCAGTGATCTTTACTGCTGTTCTCTAATGTTTTAAAGTTAGTACCGAGGTAGTTTTGACACTAGGAATATGTGTTAATAAAGCATTTATTAACACACTAAGTAACTAATACTATATGTCTAAATAATAAGATGCATAAATGTACATTTAAATATTTTATTAATCATTTACTTTCACTTCCTAAATGATCTTATGAACCACTGACAACTCCTAAATAACTGGTTTGTGAATAATGTAATACATAATTTAGAAATTATAAATTGATTATTAATAAAGTACGAAAATACTATGATTAAACTCATTATAGATAGGCTTATAAATCAAGAATAAAGCATTTATAGCTGTATTTATAAATGCTTACTAATGTCTATAAATGTTTTATAAATGATGAATTGACTATTTACTAGTGCTTAACTAATGCTTAAATAATGCTTATAAAGTGTTACCAAAACATGTACTGTAGTGTACACTGTATAACATACCGTTTTGTTGTCTATATTTTAAATCCTTTTTTGAAGTGTCCCGCTCTGTGCACGCACACCCACGTATATTCACCTCTAGAGGTCGCTCTCGTACTGTATAATGACAGCGTACTCTTCTCAGCCGCTCCAGCAAAGGATGCAACCCAGAAAATAAAATCAACCTCAGTTGTGCGAGCACTTGTTTGCACATGCTTGCTTGCAGTCTCTGTTCTTCCCACTTTATATTGTAGTAAGTAATGAAAATGCTTTGGAGTAAAAGTATACATTTTATTTAGGAAATATAGTGGAGTAAAAGTAAAAATTGACAAATATAAAAACTGAAGTAAAATATATTCTCCCAAAAAATACTTAGGTATTGTAACGGAGTATTATTACCTTGTTACATTACACCACTGTTTTTACTACCCCACATGATGGCACAAAACACCACATTTTACTATTCATTCATTCCCAAATATGTGCTGCAGCAGCAAATATCACAAATCATCTCTAAACACTCCAAGCCATCGAGCGTGTGACGCATCTGAAGGCATGCGAATTCATCACTCATTAAAAAAATTGTTAAATTAGCAACAAATAATAACAATATAGCCAAGCCTTACCTTGCGATAAACTTTATTATTTAATTTGAAAAGCAATCAATAAATCCAAAGGGAAGTTGAGGTATTGCACAGCTGCAGATGCTTGCTTGTGGTCCTTTTTCAAGAAGTACATGTCCTTTTCATTATTTTTATTTATTTTTGCCCAAGTATTTGATAATGCATATTAACCATGTTTAATTATATCTGGATTGGACAAACACTTCCATACTCATTTCATGTATTTTTTATAGAAAATGTGTCAATGCAGGCAGATCAAAGCATTGTTGAATATCAAATGTCAAGTCAAGTGTCCCCAACTAAGCAAGCCAAAGGCGACAGCGGCAAGGAACCCAAACTACAACAGGTGACATCAGGTGGCAAACGTGTTAAAATGGAGAAGAAGAAAAAAACCTTGGGAGAAACCAGGCTTAGCTGGGGGGCCAGTTCTCCTCTGGCGAACAGTGCTTTGTTACGATTCAGGTAGCTATCATAAGTCTGATAGGATCGCATCATTCAAAAAAATTATTTATTCCAGTTCCATCCAGTTGTGTTGTTGTTTGTTATGTTATTTACTGTAACGCTTGTCTATACATAGGTTTTGTTACCGCCGGCGCTTACTGGAAGACATTTTCCAGCATTGCTTGAGATCTACAGCAAACTACAGCAACTCATATAGCTAAAAATACACAGCACTTCTTTTCTTGCAGTGGTTCTAAATGGTATAATTTTGTATAAAGTTAGAAAATAATAGAAATGATTTAAGTAGTATTTTGTGTGCTTTATTAGGCCATTTCAAGGTAAAAGTAATGTTTTTATATTTAAATACACTGTTAATTACAATAACTACTAGCTGAAAAAAAATATATTGATAAAAATAGAACAAAAAAGACTTGACTTGGACTTCTAAAGACTTGAGACTTGACTTGGACTTGATGGCAGAGACTTGTGAACATGTCTGTAATCATTGGCTTGATCAAGCTGATCCTCAAAATGAAATTGAAACTAGTCATGCTCTTCCTCTGAGATAAATTCTCAGAGAACCAATAGTTGTCAGAAGAACCTCAAGTAAATTATATATATTATTTTGTTTGGTTGTCTATTGTCCTCTCTCCTTAAACAAAAATACAGATTAACTGGCATAAATTAATCATAAAGAATATATAATATCTGGCATATTATAAGCCTACTGTTTCTAATATTAAAATGTACAGTCTTACAGAGTAGGATGTTAAATATAATCTTACATACCAGGGTGAAGTCTTTATGTACAGTGGGTACGGAAAGTATTCAGACCCCCTTAAATTTTTCACTCTTTGTTATATTGCACCCATTTGCTAAAATCATTTAAGTTCATTTTTTTCCTCATTAATGTACACACAGCACCCCATATTGACAGAAAAACACAGAATTGTTGACATTTTTGCAGATTTATTAAAAAAGAAAAACTGAAATATCACATGGTCCTAAGTATTCAGACCCTTTGCTGTGACACTCATATATTTAACTCAGGTGCTGTCCATTTCTTCTGATCATCCTTGAGATGGTTCTACACCTTCATTTGAGTCCAGCTGTGTTTGATTATACTGATTCGGACTTGATTAGGAAAGCCACACAACTGTCTATATAAGACCTTACAGCTCAGAGTGCATGTCAGAGCAAATGAGAATCATGAGGTCAAAGGAACTGCCTGAAGAGCTCAGAGACAGAATTGTGGCAAGGCACAGATCTGGCCACGGTTACAAAAAAATTTCTGCTGCACTTAAGGTTCCTAAGAGCACAGTGGGCTCCATAATCCTTAAATGGAAGACATTTGGGACGGCCAGAACCCTTCCTAGAGCTGGCCGTCCGGCCAAACTGAGCTATCGGGGGAGAAGAGCCTTGATGAGAGAGGTAAAGAAGAACCCAAAGATCACTGTGGCTGAGCTTCAGAGATGCAGTCGGGAGATGGGAGAAAGTTGTAGAAAGTCAACCATCACTGCAGCCCTCCACCAGTCGGGGCTTTATGGCAGAGTGGCCTGACGGAAGCCTCTCCTCAGTGCAAGACACATGAAAGCCCGCATGGAGTTTGCCAAGATGGTGAGAAATAAGATTCTCTGGTCTGATGAGACCAAGATAGAACTTTTTGGCCTTAATTCTAAGCGGTATGTGTGGAGAAAACCAGGCACTGCTCATCACCTGTCCAATACAGTCCCAACAGTGAAGCATGGTGGTGGCAGCATCATGCTGTGGGGGTGTTTTTCAGCTGCAGGGACAGGACGACTGGTTGCAATCGAGGGAAAGATGAATGCGGCCAAGTACAGGGATATCCTGGACGAAAACCTTCTCCCGAGTGCTCAGGACGTCAGACTGGGCCGAAGGTTTACCTTCCAACAAGACAATGACCCTAAGCACACAGCTAAAATAATGAAGGAGTGGCTTCACAACAACTCCATGACTGTTCTTGAATGGCCCAGCCAGAGCCCTGACTTAAACCAAATTGAGCATCTCTGGAGAGACCTAAAAATGGCTGTCCACCAACATTTACCACCCAACCTGACAGAACTGGAGAGGATCTGCAAGGAGGAATGGCAGAGGATCCCCAAATCCAGGTGTGAAAAACTTGTTGCATCTTTCCCAAAAAGACTCATGGCTGTATTAGATCAAAAGGGTGCTTCTTCTAAATACTGAGCAAAGGGTCTGAATACTTAGGACCATGTGATATTTCAGTTTTTTTTTTTTTTATAAATCTGCAAAAATGTCAACAATTCTGTGTTTTTCTGTCAATATGAGGTGCTGTGTGTACATGAGGAAAAAAATGAACTTAAATGATTTTAGCAAATGGCTGCAATATAACAAAGAGTGAAAAATTTAAGGGGGTCTGAATACTTTCTGTACCCACTGTATATTAACAAGGATTTGGTGGACAAACTTGAAATATAAATTCTCAAAGAATGCATTTAATACCAACATATTGAACCGTATGTTTATATATTCATAATGCCTTTCTAAAGGAGTCCAGACAATAGAAAAATGTCAGTCTATAAAATCGTTTTATATTTTAGATGAGGGAAATATACATACTTTACGGACGTGACAACATAGTTTAAGAATTCTGTGGATTACACTACGTGAACAAAAAGTAATACTGCCCACCAAATAAAGAGGGGTTGGCTCTCAACGGAGCATGAAATAATAATAATAATATTATTTAATTTTTCATTTTTACATTTGAGGAAAAAAATATGTTATGGATGTGACCGCTCTGTGTCATGATCACCGTCATTTCCTGGACTACATTTCCCATAATCCTCCCTGCCAGTCACATGCACACTCCACACCAATCACCTGTTGCCACATACAGCTTAGCACATTACCTGGACTATAAAAGACACACACACTCACCACCACTTGGCGAAGTCTTGTTTACCCTGGTTGCAATTCTGAGCATTTGTATCCTGTCTGCCTGTCTGTTACCGTTCCTGCCCGTTACCTGTTTACGATCCTCTGTTGCCTACCCCTGACCTGTGCTTTGTATACCGACCTGTGAGTGATAGCTGCCTGTCCTGATCTTTGCCTTTATCCTGACTACGTCTCTGCCTGTCCCTTGCTGTTCCTGTTTGCTCCTGTCTTGACCCTGCCTGTACGACCACGCTCACTTTTAATAAAAGCTTTGCATTTGGATCCCTGCCTGAGTCCAGCTCTGTTACACTCTGAAAGCGGCACTAAAAGACTGCTTTAAAACTTTTACAGAGACCTCAAGCGGGCATTTAAACCACCAAATATTGAAATCTGTGATACCAGTATGGTAAGACTGCACAAATAATCAACTTCATACTAAATAACTGTATTGCAAATGGATTATTTCTCATGTTGACAAGCGGGTGCATTGTTCAAGAATCAACCAAATCAAGAATCAAAAGAACGAACTGCTTGCTAAAATACATGAACAAATATTAACATTTATCATATATAATATATTATATGAACTGATTGACACTATTGTCCAGGTATGAGTCGCACTCGCAATCATGTCAGTTTTATGTTTTGTGTCTAAATGTTCACACGGTTTTCGGCTAGTTTGTGCAGTTCAAAGCAAAGTTGCAAAGTCAAAATTATCACATTTTGACCCAAAAATTATTGCAATATTATTATTATTTTGTCAGCTTGATTGTGGGATTATGATTAATAGAAGCCTATTCATGTAAAAACGTGACATCCAGAGAGAAGTGTCCTATGAGACGCAATGCTCTTCTGTAAGTTGTACTGTATCATAAAGGCCTACCTTCTGATGTTCATTTTTCATTCTGTGACTGCCAAAGAGGAAGAGAAGATTGGTTCATGTGCGCTTGATCTTCCACTTACACCGAGGTGCTGCAGTAATCTGTCACACGCTGTATTAAAAAGCTACAAACCCGATTCCAAAAAAGTTGGGACACTGTACAAATTGTGAATAAAAAAGGAATGCAATAATTTACAAATCTCATAAACTTTATATATAACTTTATCTCTATATTTTATTCACAATAGAATATAGAAAATATATCAAATTTTGAAAGTGAGACATTTTGAAATGTCATGCCAAATATTGGCTCATTTTGGATTTCATGAGAGCTACACATTCCAAAAAAGTTGGGACAGGTAGCAATAAGAGGCCGGAAAAGTTAAATGTACATATAAGGAACAGCTGGTGGACCAATTTCAGTCCCTCCAGAAAAACGCGGGATTTTTTTGTGATTGTTGCGGGCTAAAATGCTTGATTATGCGGCACGTTTTCTTAAAAAATGCGATGGAATATGCGGGATATTTTTGCAATTTTATGCGATGAAATTGCGGGAACTTGCAAAAACTGCGGTTTGATGAAAAAACAGAAAAAAATAAAAGGTGATTCCCCCAACACCCTGTTCTCACTAGGCTACTACTTTAATGTAAAGAGTAATTTCCTTTTACTTCCAATGATAAGCAAGCATACTAAATCACAGAATATTTAAGTTCTCCTTCTGTTTTATTCCAGACCTTAACACATGGCTCAAACTTACAAAACATTGAGTCAAACAAGTTCTGTAGCTTTACAAAAGGAATATTCAACAACTTCTGTAAAAATTAATATATAAAATATATATAAAAAAAATGTGTGCTTCCTGTTTTACAGAGGTAGCTATACAAAACAGACATCTTCTATTAAATTAAGTGCTTCCAGTGCACAAAGTGCAATTTCTTACTGCAATGTAAATATACTTACAACTGTAAGGTTTTGGTACTGTTCTGTAACAAAAAAGTGCAATCTTACAACTGTAAAGTTGCATCAACGTCTGAATGAAACTACAACAGTCCACTGTGAAAATGAAAACTATAACTGCGTAGCCTCTAACACTGGCCTATCATTCGCCATCCTCATCCTCCATCCCCTCTCCCTCAACATCCATCTCCTCCCCCTCCACCATCTCCTCCCTCTCAAATGCTCCACTGTTGACTCGTTGGTTGTGGTAAAGGAAGCCAAAAGCTTTGATTTTTTGGTTGGTAGTTGATCTTCTTCGGTTAGACAGCACCAGTTTGTAGATGCTGTTGCTGCGTTCAGCATCTGCTGAGTTTGAGACAGCATCTTTGTACTGTTTGGCCAAAGAACTCAGCACAGGAAGTCTCTCCTGTAGGCCATCCCAAAACACATCCAAATCCACCACACCATATGGTGCAACTCTGAGTGCTGCTGGACCAAGAGTCTTGAAGTAAGAATCAAATTCATCACCCGGCACTTCAGTGAAACCTGGAATGGCCTTGTAGCTTTCTACGGAGTCATCTAGGAATGCGATGTTGCGAGGGTCAAACACCCTGACCTCCTGGAGAAACTCAATGGCTGGCTGCCCATGTGACATGTACTTGGTGAGCTTTTCTTCAGCGTTTTCATATGCCTGACCAACTGTGCAGAGGATCTGTGTCTTCGTTGTGTGTGGCAAGTCAAACCCTTCAAAGTATTCGGCACACGCCTCATACTGCAGCTCTTTGTTGGCAGCGAAGACCACCTGCAGATCCTCCAGGTAAGTGAAGATCTTTGTGGTCACAGGACGCCTGCTCTGAAAGACATCGAGTAGACTTAGGAAGTGTTTGCACTTTTCAGCCATGATGTTAATCTGGACATTCAGGGACTGAGCTAGGTCTGGGTCTTGAAGCATCTCATGGAGTCTCTCCACAGAATGTGGAGCACTTCTGCTACACACCTATAAATAAAAAATACAAATAGAAAGAAAGGAATTAGGTCAAACATACAATATTTATTTTCAATGCATTAAATTTTTTGCTTTGATCTTACTAAACGATTCATGTTTGTATGTGCAAAGGGGGTTAACTGATGAAGAAAAGGAAGTGTTAATTGTATTGAGGAATTATGTGAAGGAAGTTTTTACCTCGATTTCCATCTCTATGAACTCCTTGTACAGTCCAAAGTGCTCTGCATGGTACTGCACTGCAGAGAACCAGGAGTTCCAGTGTGTTGCACAGGGGTTTGGAGGCATGACTGCCTTTTTTCTTGGCAGCTTGTTTGTCATGAAGCAGAGGTACCTTCTCTTGCGTGATCCAGCATTGAAGAACATCTGGGAGAAACTTAGCATGAAGATGTTCAACTGAACAAAAGGTTTGCGGAAGGCATTGCCAATAAGATTAATTATGTGTGCCATGCACGTGATGTGTAGTGAGTTGGGGAACAACGATTGCAGAGCTGCTGTATATGCCTTCTTCATGTAGGCTGCATTATCAGTGTCGAACACAATCACATCCTCGTTGTTAATGCTGTATTCTTGAAGGCACCTTACAACAGCCACAGATACTGTGGAATGATTGCACTGCTCGAGAAAAACTGTATCTGCAAGGTAGGCCAAGATCCTCCCAGAATGATCCTTCTCAAGTGGTGCAAGGAGGATATTCAGGACACATCTCCCCTCGACATCTGGAGTCTCATCGAATATCACAGCAAGAGGTTTTCCTGCAAGAAGTGTCTTCAGCTCCTCTTTTTCCCTCTCATATACTGCTCCCAAGTACATATCTTTCTCATTCTCATTCAGAAATTTCCTCAGTGTAGGGTGGTCACTCTTAGACAGTGGGATGTTAATTGCAGTGCAGGTGGCAACCCAGGTTTCACAAATCTACAAACAGAAAAATACTTTTGTATCATTAGGCTGCATTGTGTACACAAACACACACACACACACACACAAAGTCCAGTGTAACCTACAAAAACTGCAGTATAAAACTGAATTATTTACAGCAAGCCTTTCACTGAACAGTAGTGTTTCTGCAAATAAAACATAATTCTTGCATGGCAAAATCAATCATCTTGCATGGGAAATTACACTACTGTTAGGCTATCTAACCCTAACGTTAACTTACATCCACACACAACATACTTGGAAATCTCATTAACACTCACACACACCTCTCTCTGTTTCATTCTGTTTTCAATTTATCTATCAACCTTTTCATAATTTTACAAGCTTTAATCTAGTATGTTACTGACCTTGATTCTTTCAGCCCTAGCAACTGTTTTGGAAGTTGAAGCCTCGGTGTAGGTGAGCTGCTTCTTCCTGCCTGCTTCCGCTGCTTTAACCATCCTCAAATGTTTGGCGGTGGCAAAGTGGTTTTCCAGCGTCGACTTCCGTCTGTGGTCCAGCACGCAGTTGCACGGAGTGCAAAATAATTTGCCCCCACTGTCATGTAACACAGTAGGAAACTGCTTTGCGCGGTCTGTTGCACTTATTTTTGTTGGCAAATGAGAATTATTTGCATGCTGCTTCATCATGGTTTCACCGCGGGGTTTGCAGATGATGTTCACGTCGCGTAATTACGTCACTTCATAAGGTTCCCATGGCAATAGAGGGAAAATAATGGCGCTTTACTTGTGTTAAGTAAACGCAACATTTTTCAACTTTCTGCTAAGATATATGTGACTTTTTTGCAACGAAAATACAGGGATTATGAAATCATGCTAGCCCCGCATATTTTGCTTGCTGAAATCGGCAATTTATGCGGCGAAAGTGCAGCGTATTTGAAAAAATGCGACCCCCGCATGAATATGCGGACTTTGGCTGATTATGCATGAAATCAGGTGATCGCATAATCGCGTTTTTCTGGAGGGACTGCAATTTGCAACTTATTAGGTCCATTGACAACATGATAGTGGAGCAATATCAGAAAGGTGTTTCTTAGAGAAAAATTGCAGAGTTTCAAGTTATCATCATCTACAGTGCATAATATCATCCAAAGATTCAGAGAATCTGGAACAATCTCTGTGCGTAAGGGTCAAGGCTGGAAAACTATACTGGATGCCCGTTATCTTCAGGCCCTTAGACGGCACTGCATCACATACAGGAATGCTACTGTAATGGAAATCACAACATGGACTCAGGAATACTTCCAGAAAACATTGTCGGTGAACACAATCCACCGTGCCATTAGCCGTTGCCGGCTAAAACTCTATAAGTCAAAAAAGAAGCCATATCTAAACATGATCCAGAAGCGCAGGCATTTTCTCTGGGCCAAGGCTCATTTAAAATGGATTGTGCCAAAGTGTAAAACTGTTCTGTGGTCAGACGAATCAAAATTTGAAGTTCTTTTTGGAAAACTGGGACGCCATGTCATCCGGACTAAAGAGGACAAGGACAACCCAAGTTGTTATCAGCGCTCAGTTCAGAAGCCTGCATCTCTGATGGTATGGGGTTGCATGAGTGCGTGTGGCATGGGCAGCTTACACATCTGGAAAGGCACCATCAATGCTGAAAGGTATATCCAAGTTCTAGAACAACATATGCTCCCATCCAGAAGTCGTCTCTTTCAGGGAAGACCTTGCATTTTCTAGCATGACAATGCCAGACCACATACTGCATCAATTACAACATCATGGCTGTGTAGAAGAAGGATCCGGGTACTGAAATGGTCAGCCTGCAGTCCAGATCTTTCACTCATAGAAAACATTTGGCGCATCATAAAGAGGAAGATGTGACAAAGAAGATCTAAGACAGTTGAGCAACTAGAAGCCTGTATTAGACAAGAATGGGACAACATTCCTATTCCTAAACTTGAGCAACTTGTCTCCTCAGTCCCCAGACGTTTGCAGACTGTTATAAAAAGAAGAGGGGATGCCACACAGTGGTAAACATGGCCTTGTCCCAACTTTTTTGAGATGTGTTGATGCCATGAAATTTAAAATCAACTTATTTTTCCCTTAAAATGATAAATTTTCTCAGTTTCAACATTTGATATGTCATCTATGTTGTATTCTGAATAAAATATTGAAATTTGAAACTTCCACATCATTGCATTCTGTTTTTATTCACAATTTGTACAGTGTCCCAACTTTTGAACCCACACGTTCCTCAATCCATGGGCCTTGGGGCTGAGAAAACACACTGAGGGTGCAGGGTTTACCTCTTAAGAAAAGTATGGACCATTTTTATATTTTGCCCAAAGCAATAAACTACTAAAAACAAACAATGTACATAATCTAATAATCAAAAGTCTTATCATGAGGACAAAATAACAAATAAGTTAACTAGTAATTTAAAGTTTTTGTCTACCTTGCCATCTGTAAATAATATTTGTCCAAATCTAACATTGTTTATTATGAAGTGCTCTTTATATGCTGATAAATAATGCTAAAGGCATGGAAAAAAAAAGTCTGAAGACTCCACACGTTAACGTGTCTCAAACCTGGTTTAGTTCAAAGGTCAGAGAAATCTTTATGACAGATCAAAATAATTGTATTTGCTGCATTCTTGTTTTCTGCAGTGTATTAGCAAAAGTATCTATTTTGCTGCTCACTGTGTTTCTGATACTGTTATTAAATTAACAGCATTATCTGCAGCTTAGTTTAGCGAGGGAGAGAGAGAAGCAACATGCACGTGTTGCACGCTAGGAATATGTTGAATATGTTACGATTTACATTTTATGAATCGGATGTGAATTTTAGTTTTGAAAGGGGACTATATCAAAATTACATCCTAGTTCTATTGTGTTAAATGATTTTGACTGACTTTGCTACCGAGATGTCGGAGACAACGCAAACATAAAACAAATCAGCAGACAATAAGAAAGGATGTTTGGTTTGATGATGATTGTGCAAGTCTCAGAAAAGAACTAAGGAGACTTTCTAACAAAAAGCACAAAGATCCATCCAGCCAGACGTTACGACTTATTAATGCTGACTGTCTGAAAAATTACAAGAGACTAATGTGGAACAAAAGAGAAAATTATTTTAAAACCAAAATTGATGAAATTGATGAATCAGTAGATCAAAATACTTTCAGGAATCTATATAAAAAAACTTGAAAAACCCAAATCAGAAATATCACTAGAGTGGCACAAATTGGAAAACTTACTTTGAAAATCTTTATCAAAAAATTTAACATACTGACCTTAACCAGCTTCAGAGTAAAATAAAGAAAACACTAGTAGACTTGGAGAAAACAATTAAAAATGATCAAAATCCATTTATAACAATATCTGAAATAACATATTAAAAGACTTAAATTAAAGAAAGCATGTGGCCAAGATGACATTAGCAATGAAATGCTTAAACTCAGCAGTCCCAGCATGAATAAAGCTCTGGTCCGGTAACTTCCCTGAGATCTGGTCTGAGGGACTGATCACCCCCATATTTAAAAAATGTGATCGATTTGACCCCAATCATTATCGTGGCATCTGTGTGGGAAGTGCGTTAGGAAAACTGTTCTGCAGCATCATAAACAGCCGGATTGTCACACACATCTCCACACACAACATTTTAAATAAAGCACAAACTGGATTTTTACCAAAACAACGCACATCCGACAACATCTATTCTCTTCACACTAATTAACAAAAATATCAAGGACAAACAAAGGAAAATATTTGCATGTTTTGTAGATTTAAAAAAAGCATTCGACTCAATTTGGCATGATGGTTTACTGTACAAACTCCTACAAATTGGCATTGGCTGGAAAAATTTTGATACTATACAATCCCTGTACACAGTAAATGTGCGGTGAAAATCAATAACCACTGAACAGCATTTTTGCGGCAGGGACATGGAGTGAGGCAGGGATGCAGTTCGACTCTTTTCAACATCTACATAAATGATCTGGCATCAGTACTGAAGCGTTCTACCGCCCCTGACCTCACTCTACACCACACAGAGGTCAGAGGTCACTCTGCTGTACGCAGATGATCTGGACCTGTTGTCCCGCACACCTGAGGGCCTTCAGCAGAGTCTGTCACTGCTGGAGCAGTACTGTCATGAGTGGGCCCTGACAGTCAATCTGGACAAAACCAAACTCATGGTGTTCCAGAAGAAGGTCAGATCTCAGGGAAAAAAACACCAGTTCACTTATAAAGGCCAGTGCCCGGTTGCATGAAACTCCTTAAGCTAAGAAATCCCTTAAATATAAGGTTAAGGGTACCCTTAGTGAAACTTGGGTTGCAAGAAAAAAAACCTAAGGGTTTTCTTAAGGAACTTAAGGCTGTTATTAAGTTTTTCCCCTTAATTATCTAAGAGTTTCCTTAAGCGTTGCTACAAAGTCCTTAGCGACCATTTCACCTTAATAAATTTAAGGGACCAAAACAGCTCCCTTAAAATCAACTGACACTCAAAATACGATGGTTGATTTAGTGTTAATTGAAGAGGAGGAAATACCAAGGCGTGTTTTTAATGATCGCAATAATCCTGATGAATGATATACAGTTATTGAGAGAATATCGGTTTGACCGCCAGTCAATCCTTCGTCTCACCGCGACACTAGAACATGACATTGAGCACCAAACCCGGCGGAGTTACGCAGTTCCAGCACTCTGTCCAGTTTGGTTTAACGTTACGTTTTTTGATTTCTGTTATGTTTGTACTCTCCATAGCACAAATATATTCATACAAATGTGGTTTTAGCGAGGATTTGGCTTTGTGGTTCGTTATGTTCTGTTTACTGTTAGAGGTAGTAACTATAGCAACCGCTGCGATCATTGCCGTATATTGTCAGAAACTACCGTGAAACACTTAGTGTAAACACTTAGGTAAGGGTGAAAGTTAAGAAGTTTGTTGCAACGCTCTTAGTGAAATCCCTTACCTCAGGGATTTTTTCTCCCTCAGGGAAACCCTCACTTAAGGAGTTTCATGCAACCGGGCACTGGTCCTTCAGCACAGCACCAGCTACTGTTATCTGGGCATCGACGCCAGCACTTCAGGAAGCTTTGGTCTGGCTATCAAAACACTGAGCGGAAAGGGGCTCAGAGGGCTTTTTATGCTTTAAAGTCACGATTTTGTCACTTAAAATTACCCATTAGAACTTGGATAAAATTTTATAATTCAATAATAAAACCAATTCTTTTATATGGATGTGAAATTAGGGGATCAGTACAAAATTTTAGAAATTGGGATAAAACTTCAGTAGGAAAACTACAATTGGAAATTGCCAAAAACATTTTAGGGGTTCACAGAAGCACATCCAACGACGCCTGTAGGGCTGAATTAGGCATGTACCCGCTGAACATTGAGATCCAGAAGAGACGTGTTCAGTTCTGGCATCACCTCCATCAGTCTGATCCTGATTCAGTCCAATATAAAGCCCTCCTCACCAATGAAACCTCAGCAGAATCTCATCCTCTAAATACACTCGCTCTTCAACTTGTCCATGAAACTCAATTCCCAATTGACCACAGCTACAACCCCAAAACTATTATTAAGGAAATTGAAAAAATCTAAAAGATACTCATGATGAATCACTAAAAGCACATTTTGAGATCCAAAATAAATATTTCTCAACTCTAAATAGAACCACTGAATTGGCAAATGATCTATTAATGAAACAATTTAAAGAAAGATAAATCCTCTCCAAATACAGATTAAGTGACCATGATCTGGAAATAGAGAGAGACATAGACAAACATGGAAAGCGAGAGAGCAGAGGATCATAGACACTGTGAGGATGAGAAACACTTTCTACTCAACTTGGGTAAAGTTGGTTTTATATTCGCACATTCGGACTTCTGATAAATTCAGACTTTCCAATAAATGTGCAATAAATTAATGTTTGCGAATTTTAAGCAGCGACATGATATCGACAACCAACGATTGTCAACTTACAACATTTTTCACAGTCGATCAAAATAGGCAAGTATTGTTTAAATGGCATATTTACTTGTGAATGTCCAATGTAGTGTGATTAACAAGGCTATTGAATACGGATGTCCGAATGTGCGAATATAAAACCAACTTTACCCAAGTTTCTACTCATCTGTTCTGAATATCACAATGTAAGAGAAATATTTCTCTCCATACTTAAAACACTGATTCCATCATTCATTCAACTGAGTGATACTGAGAAATGCCCTTCATACTTGGTGAAGATGATAACACAGCTACACTAGCTGTTAGCCATTCACAACATTAGAGATGGGTAACTCTCTAGAGACCTGCTTTATTTATTCATTTACTGAGATGTATTTATTTACTATGCTACATATGACATAATGTATACATATGTTTTTTTTTTTGTTTTTTATATATATATATATATATATATATATATAATATGTTAATGCTTTGGCAACATTGTGATTCACAGTCATGCTAATAAAGCTCAATTGAAATTGAGTGAGTGTGTGTGTGTGTGTATGAGAGAGAAAGAGTGAGTGAGAGAGAGAGAGAAAGAGAGAGAGAGTGTGTTTACTGATTAACTGTGACACTGTGTGTGTTTTGTAGTGTGGATCATGGAGGAGAGATCAGGATTACAGCAGGATTACGCAAATGTATGTATACACACACACACACACACTCTCTCTATCTCTCTCACGTTTGTTGGTTGCTTGTGTAGCGTGGACCGGTCACTCTCACACTCACACAAGGACCACACGACCACTTGTTGAGATTCAGCACAGGATATTTTTCCCGGGAGAAGCAAAAAGCACATGCGTCATCTGCCTCATACACAAGCAGACTGTAATTAATGGAAATAATCAGTGGAGCAACGGGGCGACAGCTTCTCCCTCTCTGGTATACTAGAGCATACTGGATATTTTTCCGGGGAGAAGCGAAAATCACATGCGTCATCGGCCTCATACATAAGTAGACAGACGGTGCGTTCCAAACGGGATATATCGCCCTCCGAAGGGCACTTCGGAGTGAAAACAATCATTGCCGCCATATTGAAGGGTCGTTCCAAACCGAAGTGCTCAAAACGGCCACTTCAAAGGGCCCTTCGGAATGAAGGATTTCGAAGGGTACAACTGATGGACACTTCGGGCCCCCGTGATCCTTTGCACAGGGAAGTTGTTTGTCGTCACAGAATAGGTACAGGAGGCTCAGAGTACGCTTTTAACTATAAATGTATGTATAGTATTTTTAGTATTACTGTAATATTTATACGAGTTAGATTTAGTACATTTATGGTCAAAACGACATTGTACTTAAACAAATATACTTTATAGCTCCCTTTAACAGTCCATACAAATGTTTAAAATACATAGACACAATATACATTATGGTGCGATAAACCAAAAATAACTAAATATATAAACTAAATTTAAACAAAGGGCGCAGCTTGCACAATCTACTCCTCTTTGATCGTCTCGTTAAGATGACGCAGAAGTGCGTTCCAAAAAAGGAGTATTTTTGACCCCTACACCCTTCATCCCTTCGAAGCTCTCCCTCCGGAGGGTAAACCCTTTGAAGGGATTAGGGCATAGGGATGAGCCCTTCCGAATGGAACGCAGGGAGAGGCAACCCCGCAGGTGTGTTTCACTGATAACGTTCCCTCCCAACAAATTCCCAAAGAAAAGTTCTGCTACCTTAGCGTTATTTTCACGTAACTTGTGAACGATAATATAGGAACACATTTTCGTGAAGTTCACTATACCAATTTTTACAAATGTAGAAAAATATCAGCATTTATAAACCAATTTAAGAGAAGAAGAAAGATAAAAATAATACAAATACAGAAAGAAATAAAACAAGTCAGATTAAATCAATGTATTTTTCACACTAGTTACACTTGGTAACAGACCTGAGAGTTGAGTAGCCTACTGAACTCAAGATTTCTACAGATACAGATAAAATGAGATTTTGTAAGATCGGATAAGAATCAGATTTGTTTCTGTAATACAAATTAGTAAAAAATGTAAAAAAAAATCCTAAATTAACTGGTCAGATCTGAACTAAAGAGTGAAGATAGAAAGTTTCTATAAAATCACTTTTACAGTGTACAATAAAATATCAGATTGATAATTCCTGATTCTGATGTGTTTTATCTCCATCAGATTCCCATCAGTTCACTCTGGATCTGAACACAGTGAATAAATACCTCCAACTGTTTGAGAATAACAGAGTGATTACTGTCACTGTCACAGTTCAGTCATATCCTGATCATCCAGACAGATTTGATGATCCTCAGGTGTTGTGCAGAGAGAGTGTGTGTGATCGACGCTGTTACTGGGAGGTTGAATGGAGTGGACGAGTGTCTATATCAGTGTCATATAAGAGCATCAGCAGGAAGGGACGGGGTTATGAGTGTTTGTTTGGATATAATGATCAGTCCTGGGGTTTGTACTGCTCTTCTGACAGATATTCATTCATTCACAATAAGATAAAGACTGAACTCCCAGTAAAGCCCATCAGCAGCAGAATAGGAGTGTATGTGGATCACAGTGCAGGAACTCTGTTCTTCTACAGCGTCTCTGGAGACACAATGATCCTCATCCACACAGTCCAGACCACATTCACTCAACCGCTCTATCCTGGGTTTTGGGTTTATGGTTATGGATCATCAGTGAAACTGTGTTGATGAATCTCTATAGACTGGAGAGATTCTACCAATAATGCTTTGAGCTCATAATAAATCAGTAACAGTCACACACTGGCTTGACTAGATGATCCATGATGAGAGTCTCGACACAGAAAGACAATGAACACTTATATTTAATAAACACCAACAGCAACAGTAACACAAGACAATGAACATGAGATGACTGAGGGTCATGGTTACAAATGAGGGTTGCTATGGGGATTAATGAGGACAATGGAAACACAGGAACCAGGAACTGAAAACCAGAAACAACAAGGCAAAAGGAATTCAAAATAAGAGTCCATGAATACAGACATACAGGTAATGGTGACAGTAACAGTGAAATGTTAGAGAGTCTCTTCATTACATTAATACTACAGCTGAACTCGAGTCGTATTGGTTAAACGATGAACTTTGTAAAGTTGCTGTAAAGCGTCCTTGAGCTTGGGAAAGGCGCTATATAAATTTGAAGGTTTAAGGATGAGTGGTGGAAACAAGGTGAAGATCAAGAGAAACCCAGAAAAACAGTCAAGGAAACTAACTGATGAGACAGGTGAAAACAAACAGGATGTTGTGAACATCCAGTTTGGTTCGCATTTGGTCCAGTTTATAAACATCCCATAAATTAACTATGATAAAAGGATTTTATGCAAACCTTTTTTTTTTCTTCCAGATTAACATTACTATGATTTCAGTGCAAATAAACCATAAAATATGTCTATTGGATATGGTTTTACTTATAATAATAAAAAAATTACTATGGAATAAATTACATTTTTCTCAATATTGGTTTAGAAACGACTCAATATTCTGTAAAACATGACCTTTATATTAATCCTTTACTGCAGGGATTCCCGGTGGTTCGTAAGTTGATGACAAGCAATTAATTAAATTATAATTAAATCATTAAAATTCAAACAAATAGACTAAATAATATTCAAACAAAAATTCTAAATAAAACTTGCTAACAAAAATTAATATTATATTTCACTTCACCCATTTTGCCTCAACTTTGGCTGATAAGATGATGGAGGAAGATTTGGTCTTCAAGTGAAATGTAAAAGCGCCTATTTAAGCGAGTTTGTGTTGTTGTGTTTTTCATTAAATATAATATTACCCATCATTAAAATGTGTTGACAGGCGTTCATAACAGTGCATGTACATTGCGTGAGCATTTTACTTTCATAAAATTTTACATACTTTTTGAATTAGCGATTTAGTTAAGTTATGATATACTGAATTATGTTTACATTTTCTTTGAATCTATTATAAATTAAGTGGTATTTTTTCTAATACTCCTAAATAGTGTTTAATTTACTATTTGTGCCTTACGTTCAACAAAAGTGTTATGTGCATTTATTGAATTAATTATTTTCATTTGGCATACCTGCGTCATGACGTCAAGCACACACGTGATGCGCTTCATTTAAAGTTAATATGTCATCACTGCAGCGCTCTTCTTTAATTTTTCTTTATTCATCTTTATTGTACTTCTCAGGTAACTGCAAAACAAGATTTACAAACTTATGTAAATATTAACACTGTGTAATGTGATATTGATGATTTAAGTGTGTTGAAAGATTCAAAGATTCAAAGAAATTTATTGTCATATACACAGGTAAACAAGTTTAAACTATGCAATGAAATTCTTACTTGCTTGTTTCCCTTTTACAATACAATAATAGTATAGTTACCTATACTAAAAGGCAAAAGACCATACAGTGCATAAACACAATTGCACTAATTATAGTCGCTGATTATTTAAGTGTCTTATGGCTTGTGGAAAAAAACTATTGGTGAGCCGTGTTGTTCTCGACCTGATGCTTCTGTAGCACCTCCCAGAGGGGAGTAGTGCAAACAGCGAGTTTTGAGGATGTGTCCGATCCTTTATGATGTTCTGGGCCCTCCTGATGACTCGAATCTTATAGGAGTCCTGTAGAGAAGGGAAGGCCGCTTCACAGATGTTCTGTGCAGTTTTAATCACACGCTGGAGCACCTTTCTCTGGAAGGAATTTGAAAGTTGTTACCCTCTCTACCTCCGTCTCTCCTATGTAGATAGGTGTGCGCTGCACTCTCCTCTTCCTTGGGTCGACAATCATCTCCTTGGTCTTGTTGATGTTTAAATGGAGATTATTTTCCCTACACCAGACCTCGAGTGATGTCACCTCTGCCCTGTACTCTGTCTCCTCTCCACCGGTGATCAGCCCAATGACTGTGGTGTCATCAGCAAATTTAATAGTGCTGGTGTGTTGATGAGATGCCACACAATCATGGGTAAAGAGAGTATAGAGCAGGGGGCTGGAGACACAGCCTTGGGGGCAACCAATGCTGACAGATCTTGTGGTTGATGTTATATTCCCAATACGGACAGACTGGGGCCGGTCTGAGAGGAAACTCAGCACCCAGCTGCAGAGGGATGGTGTCAGTCCCAGGAGGAGGAGCTTGTCACACAAGCGTTGAGGGATGACAGTGTTGAATGCTGAAGAATAGTCAATAAGGAGCATTCTATCATACGTGTCCCTCCCCTCCAGATGTCTGAGAATGGTATAAATGGCAGCATTTACTGCATCATCAGTGGATCTGTTCTGACGATATGCATATTGATAGGGGTCGAGCATGGCTGGAATACATTTCTTAATGTGTGTCATAACTATCCTCTCAAAGCATTTCATGATGACAGGCGTTAATGCTATGGGTCGATAGTCATTAAATGATGTAACCGGGGTTTTCTTTGGGAGGGGCACAATAATGGTGGACTTAAAAAAGGCGAGGTACAGACACCTGTGCCAGAGACAGGTTGAATATGTCCATGAAAACGTCAGCCAGTTCAGATGAGGCTGGCTGCCTTCCTGGGGTTAATCTGGCTCAGGACCCGACCCGACCCGCCCATATGGCTCGTGCCCTCAGTTGGTACAATTACTCTCCGCTGGATGGAGTCCGGAGTCTCAAAACGAGCATAAAATTCATTAAGCTCATCTGGCAGTGTTGGCCGGCTGATTGTGGGTGGGGGAGTCCTCTGCTGATAGTTGGTAATGTGTTGCAGCCCCTGCCACGTGAGTCGGGAGTCACAGATGGTGGTGTAATCCTCAAGCCTCTGAGTATATTGTCTCTTGGCTTGCGCGATGGATCCACGCACATCATAACGAGCCCTTTTGTAGCCAGTTGAGTCTCCAGACTCAAATGCAGGAGAGCGGGCTCGCAACATAGATCTTCACTTTCCAATTCATCCACGGTTTATCATTGGGGTAGACCTTGTAGGTTTTTGTTTGGATTATATTGTCTGTGCAGGTGCTTATATACCCCAAGACAACCGCAGCATACTCCTCTAGATCCTCTAGATAAGTAGAATGGTCTGCACTTCACCATCAACAGTTCGATGTCAGCTGAACAGTGTTTCCAGACTACCTGTACATCACCTGTTCACAACCTGAACACAGGCATCAAAGCTGTTCATTTTACTATACTGATAGTGTGTCATGAGTTTGAGCACATGGTTAGCATGGGTGCCTCGTGATTAGTGCGATAGCTGCTACATGTGATAAATGGTCAGTATGTCTCGGTTATTTGAGTATATAAAAGTTCATGATGTTGTTTCAGATTTATGAGTTATCTTAAACTTGCACGTTTAGGTAATTTAACCCCTTTGTGCCTAAGTTATGCATTACATTTATCTTAATTAATCTTTTATGTGTCTTTATTGTATGAAATACATCAGATTGAACAGCGTTTAAAAATGACCATGTGGTTAATATCCCAGCTATATTGTTGTATTGTCAATTTAATTATTTTATTCCATTTTTGAGAGTAAAAATTAATATGTTATACAGTCATTACTGGGAAAAAGTGACATGTGTTGATACTGTAATGTACTGAGCTTAATATGCATATGCTTTCATTATTCATTCAGAATAAATACGCCATCACTGCAGCGCTCTTTTTTTTATTTTTCTTTATTCATCTTTATTAAACTTATTTTCAGAAGTACTACATTGTCACATGACGATTAACAGGTAGGAAAATTTCCTCACCGTCACATCCCCTAGTCAAATGTGTAATAATAACAATAGCTATGTAAAATACTACTGATAAAAACTTTAAAAAAGATCATTTGTAGGCCAATTAATGTCAAAGAAATGCGTTAAATTCACAGAATAATTCCACAATGTGTCCCAGAGTGGATAAATCTGAAAACACCCTTGCATTTTCGTGTATACAGCCAATCCATATGTTTTGTGATGTCATCACCCCACTTGTCGATCCTAGTCAGACTACGTCACATAACAGCAACAACAACAACAATGGCGGACTACATGCTTGTGTTCGTGATGCAGAAGCTACTGAGCCTATCAGCTTTACTAAAATAAAGCTTTATTTCTAAAGTTTGTATACTGCGCACAAGGTTTAGGTGCATGCATCAGGTCTTATTCTCCGTTTTTAGTATAAGAATTACAGTGCCACATACTGGTCTGGCATGTATACTACATCATTTTGAGTTGGTTTCAGTGGTTTAGTTTGTCGCCGATATTTCTTGAGACAAGGGAAAAAAAGTTTGGATAGGGAAAGCTCTGGCATCATGTGGATATAGCCTTAAATATCTCAAGATTTGCCCCACCTCCGCACAGCGCACTGTCAGCTAGCGGACTTGCTACAGACTCTTGGCGGATTCGTTGATCGAACGCACCTTTTTTGAACCATCGCTGGATTCTCACGAGTGGAGAAGGCAAGGCAAGGCAAGGCAAGGCAATTTTATTTGTATAGCACAATTCATACACAGTGGTAATTCAAAGTGCTTTACATAAAAAAGAATAATAAAAATAGAACATAAATGCAACTGGAAGCCAGTGCAAGGACCTGAGGACTGGTGTGATGTGTTCATGTTTTCGGGTTCTTCTCAGCGTTCTGTACGAGCTGCAGCTGTCTTATGGTCTTTTTGGGAAGACCAGTGAGGAGTCCATTACAATAATCCACCCTGCTGGTTATGAAAGCATGAACAAGTTTCTCTAAGTCTTGACTGGAGACAAAGCATCTAATTCTTGCAATATTTTTGAGATGATAATATGCTGATTTAGTTATTGTCTTTACATGGCTACTGAAACTCAGGTCTGACTCCAAAATCACACCAAGATTCCTGACTTGATTTTTAGTTGTTTGACCCCTTTTAGTTGTTTGAGAAGCAGGCCAAGCCACAGTAAGTACTGTAAAAAATATGCTTTATTTGTAATTTTGCCTATACCAGTAACTTCACCATTAATAGATAATGTTGTAGTAGTTAATGGCTTATTTGTTTGCTGTTTTAATTATTGTGGACATCAAGTTAGCTCATTAAAACACATTGCATTATTGTAGATTTGAGTTAAACGTTAACAAAGCCTTTGGACAGGATTTCTTTCTTTTTGGGAGGATGGTAGATCCTTTAAACACACATTTTAATCCAGTCCTGAGCGCATATGTAGGTGATTTTTATCCCCTTTCAAGTAATAATTGCAGGCGAAATTAAGCTAACACTATACCTTGTTACCTATACCTAACTTGTTTAAAGCTGCAGTCGTAAAACTTCTCTTGTGTTCAATATGTAAATAATGAATGAATAAATCATGAATATATTTTCAAAAAAGTTTATATTGGGACTATTTAGACCGGTCAGGTCAGCATTGCTGTGGAGTAGCACAGTACGTGCGTGATTCGTAGGGTTGTGACGTGGCAAATTTTTACTACCGCGGTGGTAAATCACCAACAACCGCCGGTGTTTATATATATGTATATGTGTGTGTGTGTGCGTGTATACATATATATATATATATATATATAGGTGGTTGAAATGTAAGCCGGATTTTTTTTTTTTTTTTAACTTCAAATATTAGGCTTAAAAAATATTGAGTTGTTGTACTGACTCTTGATTTTCCAAAAATATTTGTGTTTTTTTTAGATTTTGTATTGGAAATTGGATTTATTCACCAATTTGTTTCATTTGTGCCTAAAATTGTCATATGGTGTGACATCAAAGTTATTCCATATAAAATGAAAATGAGATATACTCTCCCTATGTACGTAACTAACTTAACCATAAATCTTTATCATTACTATCTCAAGATTTAACTTTTTTTTTTTTGTGTAGATCCATTAGACTTTGTATTATTTTTCTAAATCATCATGCAAAATAGGACATCTCTAATCAGCCTTTCCAGATATTTTAGATAAATTTATAACAGGGTTTGTCAGAATTAAACAAAATGCTTGTGTCTCTTACTAATACTATTTCTCTTTTGTTCCATTGACTTTTTTATGATTTATAACTAAAAAGGTCTTTTTAATGTCACAATTCTGAATGTCACACCAAATGATATAGTGTCACACTATATGACGAAATGAACCAAACCACAATTTGTCAGTGCAAAAAAGTGTATTTTATATGCATTCAATATTCAGTGAATTCAATTCAATTAACATTAATAGAACTAAAAAACATCAAACATACTAATATCATTTTAAAACTTTTAAAATTGTATTTATGAAACTCAGAAATATGACTAAATCAAACTCCATCTCATGTCAAGCAACTAATGAACATTTTAAAATTAGAGGAGAGTGTGCATTGTAACAACAATTATAAATGTTAAACAGTACAAATATTAATTTACAATTAGTCCAATGTTAAAGATTGAAAAATTCATAGACATTTGTAGTTTTAGTAATAACAGATACCCATGGGATAATAACGGATAACAGATTCACATGGGATCTTTAAACATCAGTGGAAGCTGAAAGACGAAAGTATTTCAGACCATATTAAACTTCAGCCAATAAATCTGAGAGATCTTGGCTGACCTGTGAAGAGGTTCTGGCTCAGATATTGTGAAAACTATTTGATCACAGCTGTAAAATATGCAGTCTGGGTTATTTGGCCAGATGAAGATATTCTTGTCACCAACTTGCTTCATGCAATTAATCTCTGCCACATTGTGACATATCTTCATGATCTGGCCCACATATAGTCTATCATCGAAGTTGACAATGACAAACTTTCCAACAGTGTAGCTGGTGTCATCATCGGAATCAGTGCATTCTGCCTCAGCTGGGTTGGTTGCTTCTTTTGGTTGCACACAGGTAACATCTTGGAGAAGGGCACTTTGCTGTTCCACATTGGCTTTGCCAGCTTTAGAAGCAGAGACATCAATAGGTAGTTTCTTTGGCTGATAACAAAGACACATCTCTGGGTACTTGCAAAAGCAACTCAGGCATCTGTATAGTATTTCCCCAGGTGAAAAGGAGAGCACTTGGTGTGTTCGACACACTGATTCATCTGTGCTCTGATGCTTCCTGAAGCAGTGTTTTGAAATCGGCCATCACTAAATAAGTCGTTATTTTGTTTTTGTTTTTGGCGCTCCAAAAATATTCTCGTTGCTTTATAATATTAATATTGAACCACTGTACTCACATGAACCGATTTAAATATGTTTTTAGTACCTTTATGGATCTTGAGAGAAGAAGTGTCCAGGCCTCACGGAGCTATTGGATTTAAACTAAAATATCTTAATTTGTGTTCTGAAGATCAACGAAGGTCTTACGGGTGTGGAACGGCATGATGGTGAGTAATAAATGACAGAATTTTCATTTTTGGATGAACTAACCCTTTAAGCTTGCAAGCATAGTTTTCACTGAAATCAATATGAAGGACATTTCATTGTTTTGCAGGTTCTCTTTGAGATGTCTGAACTCTCTAACTTGGTGAATCCAATTGTAATGATGAGTACCCAGTTCCTCAAGGTCTTTCTGGAACACTTCTAGCAGTTCTCCAATTGACCCCGCTTTGGTTCTTTTAACCCAGTTCTTGTAGTTTTTTTCTCTGACTGTAATAGGTTCTCTCTGCCACTGTTCCCATATGACCCTCTCAGCAGGATTATGCTCTCTGAACTTAAGCTCCTCAAAACAACATAATGTGCATTGCCTCCTCATGCACAAGTCATTATCCGTTCTGTGGCATATGGAAGAGAGCAGTGTTGAAAGACTTTTTGTTGTGATTAGTCCTCTTTTTGAAAGCGTTGCAATCAGAAGCCTCATGTTTTCATGTTGATGGCATGCACAGGTGTTGCGATCGCATGATTTTGGTGGAGTGATGTAGAATCTCACCACTGTAATAAAATAGTTTGCATACATTTGATATAGACTGCAATAAAGCAGGACAATCCATTTAAAAAGGCTATTATTCACCTGTATGTGCTTGAAGTCTTCGACATAGACAGCATTTTAATCATTTGTTTATAAATTAAGCATAACCTTTACTAATCGATTCGTGCAGTGTGAACCCACTCCTGTCCTTTACATAATCACCAGACGATCTCTTCTCGATGAACTGCTGATGAACTGATAAAGCCGCAAGATGCGTGATATAACAATAGATGGCGGTAATGCACGGTTTTAGTTTGTGATCTGAAGACGCTGTGCTGCTACAATGCATCGCACAACGCAAAACGGAATGTAGCTTGAAGCTTTTGGTCGTGCTACACCGCTACTTGCTGGAAAAAGTAGTTAACTACTGGAAAAGCTACACTGTTTCAAAAGTAGCTGAACTACATACAAGCTACTGAAAAATGTAGTTAAACTAGTAGTGCCGCTACATGTAGTTAACTTCTCCCCAACACTGCATATGGGATCCCTGTAGGTTCACACATATGTTACCCAGCCTTAATCTGGTTCTCAAGACATGGAAATTAGAGAAATTATAACAGTCCCTGCGTTCCATTCGGAAGGGCTCCTCCCTATGCCCTAATAACTTCAAAGGGTTTACCCTCCGGAGTGAGAGCTTAGAAGGGATGAAGGGTTTAGGGGTCAAAAAAACTCTTTTTTTGGAATGCACTTCTGCGTCATCTTAACGAGACAATCAAGGAGGAGTAGTGTAACGGATGGGATGGAACAACGAAGTTGTAGATCCACGTGCAATCTTTATTAATGTGAGCGTAGTCGTACAGGCAGAGGTCAAACACCACCAAACAGATACAAGAGGGTTCAGAATTCAGAAGGCTAGGCAGGGAACAAGGAACACGGAGACAAGGTCGGATACAGGGCTAAACAATGCTCAGCAAAGTGTGTGTGTTTGAGTTAGTGATGGCCGATTTCGAAACACTGCTTCACAAAGCTCCGAAGCTTTATGAATCTTTTGTTTCGAATCATTGATTCAGAGTGTGTATCAAACTGCCAAAGTCACGCAATTTCAGTAAACAAGGCTTCGTTAGTCATAAATGTTTCAAAACAGTTTGGAATTTCAATGGTTCAAGGGCGATGATAAAGTGAACCCATGAATCATGGAGATTCACTGAGAACAATTGAAGTGTCTATGGCAGGGATGGGCAACTTCAGTCCTGGAGGGCCACTGCCCAGCAGAGTTTAGCTCCAACCCTAATCAAACACACCTGAACCAGCTAATCAAGGTCTTCAGGATTAGTAGAAAGCTATAGGCAAGTGAGTTTTTATCAGGGATGGAGATAAACTCTGCAGGACACTGGCCCTCCAGGACCGGAGTTGCCCATCCCTGGTCTATGGGCTTTACTCTATGGTTTTATCAGATCTCTGATTAGTTTTATACATTTGTAGATGTTTTAATTAGACATTAGAATAATTAAAATGAATAATTGTAGTTATTAATCTCTTATTGGCCTGTTTGAGCCATAGAACAAAGAAAGCCCTGAAAATTGATAAAAAAAAAAACACATACAGACACTCTATAATTAATCTTATTAGATGGTTAATTAATTGCATTTAATAGATTTAACTTTCAATAAAACTTTAGCAATAGATTTGTAAAAGGTGTTTTTATGCATGCTTAGTGTGAGTTTTGTTGCATTTACACTGTTCTGACCACTAGGGGTCACCGTGGAGACCGGTGTCAGATTGTTTTGAAGCCTCGACACATTACAGTATTTCACAATTGCTAAAACACATTTCTTGAAACCATCACTCATTTTCTCAAAACATTAAACACAAATCCAATCTTCAAACTAATTTCACAAAACCTCTGACTCTTATGGCAAAATCAAACAAAGCTTTCAGATCATACACACATTTAACAATATATAAACACATACAGATCATTCATTAGACACTACATTAAAAAATGGAAAACACAACATCCAGAACATGAGGTTACAGAAAAAAAGTATATTGTAACACAGTAAACACATTTTGCCATTACATAAAATGTAATGAAATGTAGAAATCACAAGTAATGTGAATTTAGAGTATACTGTATGTACTGCAAATACAGTATTATATTCAACATTATATAGTATTGAATGTCTGTATATACAGTACTTACATACTGCAAACATACAGCAGTCTAAATGCAAATGACTAAAAGGTCAAAGAAAAGTGTAAATGAAAAGCATGATACAGCACAAAAAAACAAAAACAAAACAAAAAAAAGTTCAGAGTCAGTGAGAGATTCATTCTGCTTCAGCATCACGTCTTCATGTTGGGTCCGGCCTAAATCAAGTCAAGTCACCTTTATTTCAGTTGCAGTTTATACTACACAGATACTAGTCTAGTCTAGTATTGTAAAGTTTGGAATAGATTGGTTCAGGAATGTGCTAACAGGATGGTGTGTCCATTAAAACACAGTGGATCTAGTACTCAGTCCATGATCTTTATTTGACATTTGGAGGCATAGGAATTGAGCCATGGCAACATAAGTTTCAGACAGAGTTGTATGGTGTCTAAAAACCAAAACAATAAAGAACAAACAAGTCTTAAATACAATTAACAATATAACTCAAACAAATCATATAATCCAATTAGCACAACAAAGTTTAGCAATCAAATGAGCACTAATGCATATGAATTAAATCACATAGAACTCAAACATACATAGCTTCAAGAAATAACATTAAATACCAAAATAAATAAACTGGCAATGTCGTCTCTTGCCAGGCAAAGGGAAAAACCTGTGCCGGATCCAGCCTTGTCTCCACACCCCTTGCTCTTTCTCCTCATCATCCTCTTACACATACTCTTCCTCCTCTACTTTTCAGATTGTTTCCATCTATTGTTGGTATCATCATTCAGCACCTGTGTCACCTGTGCACTCTGAACTGACCTATATTTTATACAGTTGATTTGATCACATCATTAGAAATAAGTGTGAATAATTTTGAGTCATTGTGTTTAAAGGATGACAACTGTGTTGTAGTTGTGTTTAACTTTTGCCACATGTATTCACCATTTTGCAACACAGTGCAAAATGTGTTTTAGTGAGTAAGAATGTGTTTAGAGTTTTGCAAAAAGAGTGGATGAGATTTGCAAACAGTGTCTTAACTACCTGAACTTGTTCAAGGTTTTGCCTACTAAGTGACTGATTCGACAAATGGGTTTAGGCTACTGAGCATTGGGTTCAGAGAATGGGGTTTAGTGTTTTAGCAATTGTGAAATACTGTAAGGCACATTTGCTTCAACTGTTTTAGGCTACGTCCACACGAAGCCGGAGCTTACCCTAAACCGATATTTTTTTTTCCTTGTCTCAAAAAATATCTGCGTCCACACGAAACCACTGAAACGACTCAAAACGATGTAGTATACATGCCAGACCATTATGTGGCGCTGTAATTCTGCCGCAGAAATGCACTTAAAGCAGCGAAGAAGACTTGGAGCATGCGCATAAACCTTGCGCGCTGAATACAAACTTTAGCAAAGCTTAGAAATAACACTTTATTTTGGTTCAGTAGCTTCTGCAGCATGAACGCAAGCATGTAGAGTCTGCTATTGCTGTTGTTGGTGCTGTTTTGTGGTGTTAGCGCGTCTGACTAGGGTCGACACGTGGGGTGATTACATCATCGTTTCAGAAAATATACGGAATGCCCCGTCCACACGACAATGGCAAGCCGGCGTTTTCACATTTTTCCACTCTGGGACCCGGTTTCAAAAAATAGTGGTTTCACCTTTCGAAAACGGCGGATCCGTGTGGACGAAACGCCTATCCGATAAAAAATTTGTGCGGTTTCACTGAAACGCGTCTCCGTGTGGACGGGGCCTTAGTGTTTCACGAAGCCTCGATCTGCCCATCACTATACACCCCTCACACTCACTCGACAGATGCCCAGGCATGCGCAGAGAGAGAGAGAGAGTGTGTGTGTGTGTGTGAGAGTGAGAGAAAGAGAGAGAGTGTGTGTTTACTGATTAACTGTGACACTGTGTGTTTTGTAGTGTGGATCATGGAGCAGAGATCTGGATTACAGCAGGAGTACGCAAATGTATGTATACACACACACACACACACGTTCGTTTTTGTGAATTGTGGGGTCATTCCATAGGCGTAATGGTTTTTATACTGTACAAACCGTATTTTCTCTCCCCCTACACTACCTCTACCCCTAAACCTAACCATCACAGGAAACTGTGCACACTTTTATTTTCTCACAAAAACTCATTCTGTTTGATTTATAAGCCTTTTGAAAAGTGGGGACATGGGGTAATGTCCTCATATTTCACCTCTTTTTGTAATACCTATGTCATTATACACATTTGTGTCCTGATATGTCACAAAAACGTGCACAAACACACACACACAAACTCTCTCTCACATTTTTGTTGGTTGCTTGGTAACAGACCTGAGAGTTGAGTACTGAACTCAAGATTTCCAAACTTCAGATAAAATGAGATTTTGTAAGATCGGATAAGAATCCTAAATCAATTTCAGATTTGTTTCTGTAATAGAAATTAGTAAAAAAAAAAATAAAATAAATAAAAAAATCCTAAATTAACTGGTCAGATCTGAACTGAAGACTGAAGATAGAAAGTTTCTGTAAAATCATTTTACAGTGTACATTAAAAGATCAGATCAGATTGATAATTCCTGATTCTGATGTATTTTATCTCCATCAGATTCCCATCGGCTCACTCTGGATCTGAACACAGTGAATAAACGCCTCCATCTGTCTGAGAGGAACAGAGTGATTACTATCACTGTCACAGTCCAGGCATATCCTGATCATCCAGACAGATTTGATTATTACGCTCAGGTGTTGTGTAGAGAGAGTGTGTGTGATCGCTGTTACTGGGAGGTTGAATGGAGTGAACGTGTGTTTATATCAGTGTCATATAAGAGCATCAGCAGGAAGGGACGGGGTAATGAGTGTTGGTTTGGATATAATGATCAGTCCTGGAGTTTGAACTGCTCTCCCTCCAGTTACTCATTCAGACACAATAACAGAGTGACTAATCTCCCAGTAAAGCCCATCAGCAGTAGAATAGGAGTGTATGTGGATCACAGTGCAGGAACTCTGTCCTTCTACAGCGTTTCTGGAGACACAATGATCCTCATCCACACAGTCCAGACCACATTCACTCAACCACTCTATCCTGGGTTTAATGTTTATTATTATAAATCATCAGTGAAACTGTTGATGAATCAGAACAGACTGTAGAGAGACTCTACCCATAATACTTTGAGCTCATGATGAATCAGTGACCGTCACACACCAGCTTGACTAGATGATCCATGATGAGAGTCTCGACACAGAAAGACAATGAACGCTTATATTTCATAAACACCAGCAGAAACATTAACACAAGACAATGAACACAAGATGACTGAGGGTTTAAATACACTAGATAACAAGAGGGTGATGGTGATGAGTTGTCATGGTTACAAACAAGGGTTGCTATGGGAATTAATGAGAGCAATGGAAACACAGGAACTGAAAACCAGAAACAACAAGACAAAAGGAATTCAAAATAAGAGTCAATGAAGACAGAAACATACAGGTGATCATGACGCATAACCTGATAATGCTGAGTTCAACATGTTCCTGGGTCAACATTTTTGTTGATCTTGGAACAACATTCAAATCAACCAATCAGATTTGAGGGACAAGTTTACAGATTATGTCAAGTTTAGGCTTAAAATCATGAATTGGTGCTTCTACATCAGTGTTATTCATCCATCATTTCCCTGATTTTTGGGATAACTTATGGGTAGGGTTAGGTTTAGGGGTAGGAATAGGGTTAAGACTAAATTTTCAGACTAGAATGTTGTTCCAGGATCAAGAAAAAAATATGTTGACCCAGGAACACATCTAACTCGGTAATATCAGGACGTGCCATCATGACAGTAATAGTGAGATGTAACAGAGTCTCTTCATTACATTAAAACTACATCTGAACTTCTGATCAAGCGCTAGAGTCGTACTGGTTGAGTAAACGATGAGCTAAATAAATAGAAAAGTCAGAGAAGGTTTAAGGATGAGTGACGGAAACAAGGTGAAGATCAAGAGAAACGCAGAAAAACAGTCAAGGAAACTAACTGATGAGACAGATGAAAACAAACAGGGGATGTTGGGAACGTCCAGTTTGGTTCGCATTTGGTCTGGTTTATAATGTTAGCTGGAATTTTCCTTAAGAATTGTGGTTATTCCTTAACTAAACATCCTTTAACTATGATAAAAGGATTTTATGCAAACATTTTTGTTTGTTTGCAGATTTACATAACTATAGTTTCAGTGCAAATAAACCCAAAAACATGGCTATTTGTGGATATGGTTTTACTAATAAAATAATTAATAATAACTATGGAACAAATATTATTTTTCTTAATATTGGTTTAGAAACTACTCAATATTCTGTAAAACATGACCTTTATATTAATCCTTTACTGAAGGGAGTTTGTAAGTTGATGGCAAGCAATTAATTAAATTATAATTAAATCATTAAAATTCAAACAAATAGACTAAATATTCAAACAAAAATTCTAAATAAAACTTGCTAGTAAAAATTAATATTAATTTCACTTCACCCATTTTGCCTCAACTTTGGCTGATAAGATGATGGAGGAAGATTTGGTCTTCAAGCGAAATGTAAAAGCGCCTATTTAAGCGAGTTTGTGTTGTTGTGTTTTTCATTAAATATAATATTACCCATCATTTAAATGTGTTCATGGGCGTTCATAACGGTGCGTGTCCATTGCGTGAGCATTTAAATTTTTTTTTTTTTTTTTGCGCACATGATGCGCTTCATTTAGAGTTGATAAGCCATCACTGCAGCGCTCTTCTTTAATTTTTCTTTATTCATCTTTATTGTATTTCTTTTCAGGTAACTGCATAACAAGAAGTACAAAACACACTTTTATGTAAATATAAACCCTGTGTAATGCGATACTGAATGTGGAAGCACTTAGAAGGCGATCATTTGTTTATATAAAGCATATACATTTACATTTATTTTTTTTTTTTTGAAAATGAGTGATGGTTTCTCTAGATAAGACTCTTATTCCTCGTCTGGTTTGGTTTAAAGCCCTTTGAAGCTGCACTGAAACTGAAATTTTGACCTTCAACTGTTTGGTGCCCATTGAAGTCCACTATAAGGAGAATAATCCTGGAATGTTTTCGTCAAAAACCTTAGTTTCTTTTTGACTGAAGAAAGAAAGACATGAACATCTTGGAGACATGAGGGTGAGTAAATTATCAGCAAATGTTATTTAAAAGTGGACTAATCCTTTAAGTACATGCTATAACTGAGAATAAAACAACTGCCCCCTACTGGTAATCTACTTCATGTGTCAGATGGCAGGTCGTGGGATCCCTTTCCTTGTGATGAGCATTCTTAATCTGTATGAAGCACTGTGAAATAAATGTCTAAATGTGTAACCGAACATTGTCACTACAGACACAAAAAGTTTCAAATTGTTAAAATAATTGTGATGTCAGAGATACTGGTGCGAAAGCAAATTAAATAACAGTTGTCCCAATAATGAAATTCCTCTCATCATTTACTCTCACGTCTACCACATCGGTCTGACCTGCATTGTGCTTCTGAATAATACAAATAATTTCAGAAGAGTATCTCAGCTCTGTAGGTACAAAGTGACCAGAGTTTAAAATGCATCACAATCTTTATTTACTTATGATTTAACACCAAATAAGCAGCAATGGCTATATTCATGGCAATCAGCAATATTGAAATTTTTATTTTTAATTCAGCTATATCTATAACTAAAGTGAATCCAAGTCTGCTAAAGTGATCTGATATGCTTGGAGAAATAGACCACGCTTACTTTAAAATATCGATATGTCACTTAAAGCCCGTCCACACGGAGACGCATTTAGATACATGAAAATTTTGTATTGTATCGCCATTTCGTCCAGATGGATCCGCCATTTTGGGAGCCTGTAACCACTTTTTTTTAAAAACTGGTCCCAGAGTGGATAAATCTGAAAACGACACCCATTGCATTTTCATGTGTACAGACAATCCATATATTTTGTGATGTCATCACCCCACGTGTTGACCCTAGTCAGACAACGCTACATCACAAAACAACAATAGCGGACTACATGCTTGTGTTCGTGCCGCAGAAGCTACTGAGCCTATTAGCTTTACTAAAATAAAGCTTTATTTCTAAGCTTTACTGAAGTTTGTATACAGTGCACAAGGATTATGCGCATTGTTACATAACTACCTGTCTAGGGCTGGGGAGCCAGTAACAAAATAAGAAAATAAGTACAAATAACTAAAGAAAGAAAATCTTGGAGAGAGAACCAGGGCAATCCAACCTCCTGTCCCAGAATCAACACAAACACCAATTCAAATTAGGATCTTTTAATTGAAAGAATCTCAGAATATTAACAAAGGTATTGGGAAAAAAACTTCAGGGGAGGGCTAGGCCAACATAACAAACAAAACCCAAACTAACTAACCCAATAGTTTTCTAACTTACCTGGACAAAGATAACCCAAAAATAAAATACATAAACCTTTCTCTCTCCCTGAGAAAGAGAAAAGGAGAGAGAGAAAAAGCAAACAACCAAATCCAACACACACACCCATTATAAACACACTGAATCCGTCTTTAGACGTAACAGCATGCTCCAAGTCTTATTCTCTGTTTTTAGTGTAAGAATCACAGTGCCACACACTGATCTGGCATGTACACTACATCGTTTTGAGTCAGTTTCAGTTGTTTTTTGTGTTGCAAATGTTTCTTGAAACAAGGAGAAAAGTTTGGATAAGCTCTGGCTTCGTGTGAATGTGGTCTTAAATATCATAAAATTCTGATTGAAATATTATGCTTGCATTAAATTTATATATTAGTTATGGGTTAGATTATGGCTCCTGAGGTGTGCCTCATCCCAGTCCTCTTAATTGGCAATTGAATGAACAATCTCAGCGCTAAGGGAGAGTATAAAGTCTCATTTTTTATTTAGCAAGGTCAGAGATTATTTAGAAAGGGGTGTAGTATAGATTTAACCAATGAGAGAGAGAATACATCATATAGCTCATGGTATAGGAATGTGATACATATAGAAAAACAAGTCTAAATATGGTAATCTCCTGGTCAGGTACCCTTGCTTTCCTGGGGATCCTGAAGACCCTCTCCTATACTTGCAATACAAAAGCAGCCCCATTCCCTGTCTCCCATTCAGTCCTAGCAGAGCCTTGTTCCTTATATGGAAATGGTTCTGGTACATAAAGAAAACCAGATGTTACAATATAGAATACAGCTTCAACAGAGGACAAAAGATCCTCTGTCTACTTTCCTTCAATGCTGAGTCCAACATAAAATCTTTCATTATGGAAAAGTACTAAAAATACTACCCATTAAAAGTCCGCTGAACTAATGGGATCACTGGGGGGTCCTGAAGGAGACCCAAAGTCTGGGGTGACTCGATTTTTCATAACACTGGGCCTGAAGGGTAGCCGGCCGCCGGGCCCTCCCGCTCCACCGACACAGCGCACCCTTTCCTGGATCACGCGGTGGGATTAAGCGAGTATGACACTTGTTGCTTCTTACTCTTACTCTGTACCCTTGACCTGACTCACCCGGTCCTTCTTGTGTTTCTTTTTGCAGATCACCTCATTGAGGTGTTTCGGGGGCACCAGGAGGGTGCTAACCCCTCACCGAAGCTCATAACAATGCGGCCTCCAAAATATTTTGCATTAAGAACTTAATTGCGTACATGTCCACTGGCTAGCTTGACATTTTTAAATCGCACCTCCAAAATGAGGGCTTGGCTAAATGCAGATTTCCAAAATTTCTGTGCCAAACATTCAAAATTATTTAAAGAATGTGGCTCAGTTTTGTCATATGCGAGACCCCACTGCCTGCCTGCTGACTCTCCCGTACTGCCATGGTCTCCCTGAGAAGAGAGATGGTGGTTCATGAGGTGGCCCTCAAACAGGCCAAGACTTGCCGGGATTCTGGGTAAGTTTTCGACTCCTCTTGCCTCTCAGGCTTTGGCATCCCATGTGCCATTTAACGCTTCTCTCTTTCTCTGTGTAGATCGGCTTAAGAAGCACAGCGAGAAGAAAGACCAGTGGTCCTTGTACGGACACCTCACAGTGTACTGGTTTTAAAAATTTAAAAGGAGGCCTGGGCTGGAACAGGCCTGTCCAGAATGCCCACCTTCACCGATTTGAGCACCTTTATTGCCATCCATATAATCATCCCTGTGCATGTTTCTGCTGTGTAAGAAAAGGCGGGCATTTGGGGATAAATTTGTGTGAATTTGTCCATTTAGGCACAAGGAGAGGTGAAAGATAAATAATTATTTGCACACTGTCCGAAACCCGCAGCTGTGAGCATTTCGGGTGTGCTCACAAACTTCTCACACAGCACGTGCAAGTTCTCTTTCGATTGAATGCTTAAATCGGCAAGGCTTGAAAATGCATGCCAATGATAAACTTTAGTGACCATGCATTGCGGGCCCGGCCAGGACACCTTCAGTTCCTTCAACTGTCCAGAACTTTTTACACTGAAAGGCACACCTGCATCCACCATGTCAAGCAATGAATGAATGAAACAGTGCCTGCTATAACATCACGCAAGGTAAATAAGAGGATTGATTCGTGGCAACCACATTTTAAAAAACGATTTATCTAAAAAAAAAAAAAAAAATTGCCAAGCCCTAATTAATATTTAGCTAATACCTTTCTAATAGTGTTTCCATTTGAATTAATTTATTTATTTACCACATTTTTATAGTTCAATGGGTTTTTTTTCTTTGCTAATAATGCTCTTTTTTTTTTTTTATCTAGTATCCATTTGATCTGTTGATTAAACGGAAAGTATGGTCCAACTTAGGTATCGGTATCAGTAAAAATCCAGTTGAAAATCAGTTGACCTTTAAAAATAGATAAATAAATTGTGGACGTTCTTGTTTTTATATGATTCCCAATTATTTATATTCACGATTTATAGTAGTTGTGCAGCCTTTACCTTTTTATTTCAATGTTGTCACATGATAGCATTAAAGTTTCTTAAGCATAGGTGTGATTGGCAAAGGACAAAAAAGCAGGAAACTATACGGTGCACTTACCATGGGGGCGTGGCTTTGTTATGGGGGAGGGGCTTATGGAGGGGCGTGGCTTGTTTTTGTACTGTTTTTTATGATAAAGTTATGTAAAATAACTGCTCAGTGCTGCAAAACAGACAACTCCGCTAATGCTAACTTAATTCTATATAAACTATTAGGGGTGTGACGAGACAGGTATCTCTACAACTTTTGACCTCCTAACTGAACTCCTTTCCACAAACTGATCATAGAAATAAAAACAGTATAAATAAAAATGGTAACACTTTACAATAAGGTCTCATTTATTAACATTAATGTATTAACCAACATCAACTAACAATGAGCAATATCTTTGCTGCAGTATTTATTAATCTTTGTTTATGTTAGTTAATAAAAATAGTCATTCATTGTTAGTTCATGATAGTTCACAGTGCATTAACTAATGTTAACAAATGAAACCTTACTGTTTGTGCTTAATAAGATTAAGAGAAAACTGTTATTCATTTTTATGGTAACACTTTACAATAAATGCAACCAAATAAGACCAATTTTTTCTTTGATACAGAGCTAAGAGATGGTTACAGCTACACAGCCCAGCCTAAAATAGCTTTCATATTGAGAGATATCTGCATTCGTCAGGGAGCCGCTTTCAAAAGCTGGGTATTGAAATTGCGTTTGAATGCGCGCTCGCGTTTACTTTCACTTTCGTGATCGCGCGTACTCTGTGAATATGGAGCGGCGGCGACCGTTATCCAACTGAATTAAATGTTTTTTATTTAAATACAAAGCAAAACGATAGTGGAGGCGCAATGTAAACGAAGCGGTGGCATATTCTTTCCTAATCATCCTAACACTCTGTCATGGCAACATCACGAGACTACTTTTCGCCTCGACGAGAAATCTCGTCACATTTTAATCTCGCTCGTCACACCCCTATAAACTACATAACAGCATAGGCCTATTAGTTACTAGCCTAAACTGGACGGAGACACGGAGCGCCCTGTAACTCACTGACCTGCCTGCGTTCACAATTCACACGGTGCAGATGGGAGGGAGAACGGCTGACTACACAGTTTATGGGAATAAATTGTGTATTTCCCTCACAATTGTCACAAAAACTCACTAGTCTGTACACTGTCTGTCTGGTCTCTCTGCGCGTTGCTTTGCAAGATCATGTGGCGCGATTTTTTTCCTCACTGTGCGCATTCATAACGGTGCACGTACACTTTGAACTTCAATCGTGACAAATGATTGGACTACTTGCGGAGTGACATGACGACATGAATCAGAGGCACAAAAAATGTTGACAGCGGTGAGCGATCATTATGTTTACCAATACTCGACCCGCCGCAACCCCCCCCCCCCCCCCTTTTTTTTTTTTTTTTTTTTTTTTTTTTTTTTTTCATGATTTACGAGAGCATCATTTTCAGGTCGGAAAAGCCGGATTTCCGGATTTATCCGGAAGAATCACACCCCTGCTTAAGGGTTTTCCCCTTCCCCCTTCGTTTTGCGCGTTCATATGAAGGGGTAGGGGTGTCTCAATTCTCTTTTGGCTGGAGTGGTAGGGGTAAGGAGAAGGGCCAGATAGCCCTTCAAATGAAGATTTTTCAGGACCACACTTTGAACGAAGGGGTATGAGAAATTTCTCTGCATACACTGATTACAGTGCTGCTAGAATGCGTGTAGTGATCATGGTAGTGATATTTCCACTCAGGATGGATCACTTATGTGTTACCTGGCTGCCAGTTTCTCCGTCATTTGAATGATGTGAACACAACTGAATAATACAGTTAAAAGAAATATCTGTCATCCTTTATAGCGCAGTCGCTATTTGCATCTCGTATCATCTGTAATCTCTTGCATTACCAAGGCAACAACGGAGCTCTTTGCAATGTAAAACAAACGAGTCAGTTATCACAACACCACAGTAGAAAACAACACCATATCCGTACCGGCCGACTTGACACGAAATGCAACGGTTGAACAAACAGCTTGGCCCAATGGAAAAGCGGCTTCACCAGTCTTGGTAAACTCGAAGGCTCATATGTTTTTGAACTGAAACCGAGCACCGTCCAAAATAGGGATGCTTGCGTGCTCGCGCCTGATTTCTGTTGATATGTGCACTTCATTTCTGTTCATACTGGTTAAATGTTACAGGACACTAATAAAAGAAGCTAGGTATGATGATGTGTGTAATGGTGTAGTAGTGGTGTCCCATTTCTTAGGGGAATATTTTCACCCCTACACCTTGTCACTCTGTTTCAAGGGGCAAGGGCGAAGGGGTATAAAATATAATTGGGATTGGGCCCAAGTTATCTGCATCTACTGCGCTGCATCAAGCCACTCCCATAATAGCTGTTCAAATTAATGCACGGCTTAGTCTAACTGTACATCATGTGTAACACTCCAATCAAATGATTAGGTAATTATTTCCCCATGAATAAATCTCTCACAGAGTAAAAATGGCTATGTCATCTGGTTCTCATGCCACGAGTGTTGTTTTATGGGAAGAAAACCAAAGGACAAAAAAAAGAATATGGGTGAACTTTTTTCTCAATACTCCATTTTTGTGGCATGTTTGTGGCTGCCAAGTTTCAACTAGGAACCACACAACATCTGGTTGGTGAAGCTTACTTGCACTAATTGGCTATCGTGGGTATCACATCAGAGGCAGTCAGATCAAGAGTCGGAAATATCAAACATGTTTGTGCTGGCTCCAACGTGATCGGTCATAAAACAATCGTAATGACACCACACAATTGAGGATTTTTTCGACAAAAAGTCATTTGCAAAAAGCATCAAATTGGGCCACGCCCCCAATCACTTAGGGTGAAAATTGGGCTCAAAGTCAGGCTTAAAATCTTAAAAAGTGTGTGGCCAGTCTAAATTTAAGGTTTTGTTATTTGCTCGACACAAAAGGCTCCATTATACTTCAAATTAAGTTATTTTTCGTTCTTCGTTTAGAGGTAAACGAAGTTTGAAATGCGGGACCAGCGATATACTGTAATCGAACATCTGACGCCCCCCACACTGCTGAGAGTGACGGTTAGATGAATATGTAAATACGTGCTCTACACTCAGTAACAAAATAAACATGACAAAAATGAGAAAACAGCAAGCATTTTTTATAGAAATCATAAAAGCATCATGCTAGCATGAGCTCTGAAAATTAGCACTCCAGGAGCATTTATTTGTATAGCACTTTATTCAGATTTACAGTATCAAACAAAGCTGGAGCGAACTTTTCCTGAAAGTTCACTTTGGCAAGCCATTTTGAACTTCCAAAACGAACACAAAACGAATTTCTTTTTGTCACGATTTTTTTCGAAATGACGTCACATTAGCTCGTTCTTCGATTTCGTTTGAAGTATATCAGGGCCTTAACACTCATGCAACTTATAGACATGGATGACCATGTTGTATTTTGTTTTACAGATTTTGCCATGTCCTTCATTCATTTGTCACGACTTTAAGCCGGTTGTGTCAATGGCCATAAATCAGATTTCTTCTTCGGAGTTGTTCAAAACTCTGTCAACACTGTTGTCAACTGTAGGTCTTCTCTCCAATGAATTCTCATGTGGACTTTAAGGTTTCCTTGATGACTGAAACTCTTTCCACACTGTTGACATGTGAAGGGCTTCTCTCCAGTGTGAACTCTCATGTGGCCTATAAGGTGTGTTTGTTCACTGAAGCTCTTTCCACACTGTTGGCAGGTGTAAGGCTTTTCTCCAGTGTGAATCTTCGTGTGCTTATTAAGGTTTCCTTTGTGAGTGAAACTTTTTCCACACTGTTGACATGTGAACGGCTTCTCTGCAGTGTGAACTCTCATGTGCCCATCAAGGCTTCTTTTTTGAGTGAAACTCATTCCACACTGAAGGCATATGTAAGACGTTTTCCCAGAATGAACTCTCATGTGATTGTTCAGGTGTCCTTTTTGAGTGAAACTTTTTCCACACTGTTGACATGTGAAGGGCTTCTCTCCAGTGTGAACTCTCATGTGGACTTTAAGGTTTGCTTGTGTACTGAAGCTCTTTCCACACTGTTGGCAGGCGTAAAGCTTCACTCCAGTGTGAACATTCATGTGGACTTTAAGGTTTGCTTGTACACTGAAGCTCTTTCCACACTGTTGACATGTGAAAGGCTTCTCTCCAGTGTGAACATTCATGTGCCTGTTAAGAATTTCTTTATGACCGAAACCCTTTCCACAAAGTTGGCAGGTGTAAGGCTTCTCTCCAGTGTGAATTCTCATGTGGACTTTAAGGTTGACATGATGACTGAAGCTCTTTCCACACTGTTGACATGTGTAAGGCTTCTCTCCTGTGTGAATTCTCATGTGACAGTTCAGATGTCCTTTTTGACTGAAACTCTTTCCACACTGTTGGCAGGCGAAATAACTTTCATTACTTGTCTTTTGAGCTCTTTTTTTAGTCTGTGAGCAATTAAAAGATTTTTCTTCAGTTATGACATCACAATCTGTCTTATATAGATCTTTCTCTTCCATTTCATTTAGATCTTGACTCTCCTCTTTCAACGCCATTAAGTCTAAGGTGAAAAAAGAGAAAAGAAATTCCAGTTTTGTGCCACAAAGCAGCAGACATCAAAATTTTTTTGATATTTATCCAACAAGCATATAACTTATTTCAGCATAAAATGATGCACAAGGGAACTTGACTGCTAGTCAGGATGTGTAACTGTCGTGGACGTGGTCTTTGTGTAACAGCATGCTGAAAAACGACAGCTAACCTAAGAATTCAAAATGTTTTAATACAATAGTGTTTTCATTATAATGTTATGTAATATGACAGTCCCAGTTTATATTTATTTACCCCTTAAGCCCTAAAGACATTTTCAGAGTTGTTTTTTTCTGAGCGATATACAAAAAAGAGCAAAATTATAGCTAGAGTCAAAAGGTTGGTATTGTTTGAAAGAAAACTTTAATTTTAAAATAAAAATTAAATAAATGTGGACATTCTCACGCTGAGAAAATGCTAAAAAATTACATCAAATTTTAAAATCGTTCCTTCACGAGGAATATCTCGTGATCGACGCAAGGGATTATGTTGATGTTGGACTCATTTTAATCGTGAGAATCTGCTGCAAACGATGTGCAAATTTCCACAATCAGACCACGTTTAATTTTTTTTTTTAAGCAAATAACTCAGCACTACTTAGGAGTTTATCAAATTGGCTGCATTCTTTGTAAAGTTTATACTCTAAGCTTTCAAATGAAACCTATTTTGTGGTGATCAGGACATTCGTTTTGAAAAATTTAGCTAGGTGGCAGCCACGGGCGGTACACTCCAGTTTAACGGGATAATTCAGCACTCATTAAGAGTTGAACAAAACTGTTGGATGCATTAAAAAGCTGAGTTTCTAAGCTTAAAATGATACCTATTTTGTTATTTCTGTCAGTGGTGGCTTAGTAGTTTGATTATGAATTTTTTCGTGGGGGGGTAGTGTATCACTGACAGTACATTTTGGGCTTAACACCCTGAGTGTTTTGGGAAACTAAGGGTTGGTAAACACGCCAGAACAGTTTGCTGGATTTTCTTCATATACACTATTGGCAAAAGTATTGGGACACTCCTCCAAATCATCAAATTCAGGTGTTCCAATCACTTCCATGGCCACAGGTGTATAAAATCAAGCACCTAGGCATGCAGACTGCTTCTACAAACATTCATGAAAGAATGGGTCGCTCTCAGGAGCTCAGTGAATTCAAGAGTGGTACAGTGATAGATTGCACCTGTGCAATAAGTCCATTTGTGATATTTCCTCAGTACTAAATATTCCACAGTCAATTGTTAGTGGTATCATAACGTGGAAGCAACTGGGAACAACAGCAACTCAGCCATGAAGTGGTAGCCCACATAAAATCACAGAGCGGGGTCAGCGCATGCTGAGGCACACAGTGCGCAGAAGCCACCAACTTTCTGCAGAGTCAATAGCTACAGAGTTTCATGTGGCCTTCAGATTAGCTCAAGAACAGTGCGTAGAGAGCTTCATGGAACGGGTTTCCATGGCCGAGCAGCTGCATCCAAGCCTTACATCACCAGTGCAATGCAAAGCATCGGATGCAGTGGTGTAAAGCACACCGTCACTGGACTCTAGAGCAGTGGAGACGTGTTCTCTGGAGTGACGAATCACACTTCTCTGTCTGGCAATCTGATGGACGAGTCTGGGTTTGGCGGTTGCCAGGAGAATGGTACTTGCCTGACTTTTACAAGTGTAAAGTTTGGTGGAGGAGTGATTATGGTGTAGGGTTGTTTTTCAGGGGTTGGGCTTGACCCCTTAGTTCCAGTGAAAGGAACTCTTAATGCTTCAGCATACCAAGACATTTTGGACAATTTCATGCTCCCAACTTTGTGGGAATAGTTTGGGGATGGCCCCTTCCTGTTCCAACATGACTAGGGCTGTTTATTGCCAAGAATCTGGTGATACGATACGTATCACGATACAGGAGTTACAATACTATATATTGTGATATATTGCGATATTGTAAGAAAGGTGATATATTGCGATATTTCTTTTTTTTTTTTTTAGAAAAAGGATGTAATTTTAGAAAAAACGGCCATAAAGAACACACCACCATATGCATAAAACCTTACAACTTTATTTTAATCAATACAGTATCATTTTCATTTATATCACTTATCACTATTTTGTGCAATCTAAGAGAAAACAGTAAAGTGACTGCAGGATTCTTTATGTGTATGGGTTCACAGTATAGCAGTTTTTAATTTCTAAACTATTTAACAACCAGTGCATAGTCCATTTCATGACTGAATGTCTGTTTTATATTTAATACTGTAAAGCTGCTTGCTTTAAAGCAGTCTAATGTATAAAGTGCTATTTAAATAACCGCACCTTCACTGAAGTGCTGAACAGAGCTGGTGCAAACATATCCACATCACTATGATCAGATGCTTTCTTTATGCTGTCACCACTGTCATTTTTTGTTTTTAAACGTGCAGTACATATTACATATTATATCAAACAACTCTCTCAGGAGTTTTGGAATAAATAACATGGTCTATTTTGCAAACAACTACTCTTGTCAATCTTCTTAGTGGGTTCTTTTGTGGAGGAAATTGACTGGCCTGCACAGAGTCCTGACCTCAACCCGATAGAACACCTTTGGGATGAATTAGAGCGGAGACTGTGAGCCAGGCCTTCTCGCCAACATCACTGCCTGACCTCACAAATGAGCTTATAGAAGAATGGTCAAAAATTCCCATAAACATGCTCCAAAACCTTGTGGAAAGCCTTCCCAGAAGAGTTTAATCAGTTATAGCTGCAAAGCTTGGGCCAAGTCCATATTAAACCCCACAGATTAAGAATGGGATGTCATTAAAGTTCATGTGTACGTAAAGACAGGCGTCCCAAAACTTTTGGCAATATAGTTTAATTATTTCTTCCTATGATAGGAATGGCCATATAGCTTTTATATTTACGGAAACTGCATTTTAGCTTTCATTACGGCGGAAAATTAGTTTCTGTGAAAACAGGTTTAAATTTGTGTCCCATTATAAATCTAGCGAAATACTGTAATCACCCTCCCAAAAAATGTTGGAAATTATGCAAATGTGGAAATAATGCATAGCTGGTGTCCTCTACATTCCCAAATGCACACTAAACTCACAGCATAGGTAAAGATGAGTAGTGTCCCAAACAATGCACCAGCACTCTTACACTAGGGCTGTATGATATTGAAGAAAAATGTGATAACTTGTTAAATAATGCGACATTCGAAATGTGATATGATGTTTTAAGTGTGTAAAATCTAATTATAATCCTAAAATGGTTTTATTTGAGAGCCTGTGGGAAAAGGCAGGGAAAGTGTAGGTCTCATTTCTTTAGTTTCACGTTGATGTTGTAAATTCATTGAAAAAAGAATGCTTGTTTGGCAGTGCGTGTTACAACATTTTAGCCCAATTTTTAAAACATTTAGGCCTGGATTTACAGACAAGGCTTAGCCGACTGTGTTCATCTGAAAGAAGATAGTCATATAACCTAGGATGGTAAATAATGATAATTTTTTAGTCAACTATCCCTTTAAGTGTCCAACATTTCCACACTTTGATTTCAGTTCATGCATCATCCAGGTATTTAAAGTGCACCTTTTCTGTTTGTAATTTTCAGTGTGAACACAGTAATCACACTATACTAGAAAATGTTGTAAAATTTGGGATGCACCAATGGAGTTCACTGCATTCATTCACTGTGAAATGAGCTGTTCTGAGACGCAGAAAACACCAGATGATGAACTGATCGCGAGAGCAAAGAGTGTGCTTCGCTTTGAAACATGCAGCGCAAACAAACTGATTTAATTCGATCCCAGTGTGTCGCGATCTGATAAGGCCAAAAAACCATATTGTGCATTCGATTTTACTCCATTTGACAGACACCATGCCAAAGTAATGGTGCAAAACAACATTAAAGGAGCACTCCACTTTTTTTGAAAATAGGCTCATTTTCCAATGATTTAACTACAGAAGAGTCAAGTGTTAAATAGGGGAAATATCGAAACTCTTTGGTCATTTTTAAGCAAGATGCTAACGGTCTAATCAGATTCAATGAACTATGCTAAGCTATGCTAAAAGTGGTACCGCCAGACCCAGAGATCGGCTGAATGGATTCAAAAACGGTAAAACTCAACTGTTTAACTCTAGTTGGAAAATGAGCCTATTTTCAAAAAAAGTGGAGTGTTCCTTTAAAGAATTTTGATGCTATCATAAGAAGACCTCAAATATTTTTGGTTTGTTATGAAAATCACAGCACAGACCTGTTTATGTTCAGGTACCTTATGTTAATACATCACTTTTAAGGATGTCTGTCCATGAGGCAACCCGCTCCATGTCAAATACAGTGCTTTAATTAGGACACTCTTAAGACACTCTTCAAAAATATCATTCATTTCTGTAGAGTTGGACATTTTAATGAGGATCAAATGACTGAGTTCAGCTTTGAGAATGAAACCAACCTGTTTGTTCCTCAGTTTCTTCATGTTTGACTCTGAATGTTTCTTCAATCATCACATCTTCACTCTCCTCTTTAATAAAAGCCATCTTTATAATAGTGTGTCAAAAGGATCTCGGTCGCTTCACCAGAAGTTTTTCTGTGTGTTTGTCCTGTGTAGGATTATAGAAATGAACAGAAATAAAAAAATAAATAAATGCAATCTAAGTCTCTGAGTTTGTCTCAATCAGATCTAGTTCAGTTGTTCAGTGCACTGGTACACAAATGATACTTTAGGTATTTAGTGATCACAGAAATCGAGATAGAAAAAGAAAAAGAACGCTTTGAATCAGTGAATCATTTGAGCAATTGATTCAATTGACTCGGAGTTTCCAAAAGCTCCGTTTCTTTATTTCGTGTTTATGATCAACTGATTCACGATATAGGGAGCGAAATGAGACGCACCTTTAATGTTACTCGTGTGTTTCCTTACTTTCCTCACGCAACGTTAATAAATGTTAGATAAAGCAATGCAATGTCGCATAATAAATAATTAATTCTGCATCTCTTAAATTCTAAAGCTTAAATTTCTATCGGTTTAAACACTTAAAACACAAACCTTCTTCAGCAGAATCACAACAGATGCAGGAGCGCGACGCAGACTTATGACGTCACACCACCAGACCAAAATAAAAGTCCTGTTGACACACTGCTGTCTACAATCACAATATAAATACAAATAACAAACGAGAAATTCAGAGTTTAATGAATTGGTGAAATACATGTTGTGCTGAAAATACTGGTAAACTATTAAAGACTGTGAGGTTTTCTAATAATCATCTCTAATATCAGTAAAATATACCAGTGAATCCATCAAACCCCCGCCGGATGCTATTATCCACTCATCCGGTAACTGAAATGGCGCTTCTTTTATGTGTCTTGTGTCACACCACAACTGTGTTTCAATTATCAATTCATTGTTAGTGAATATGGCTTTAAATATGACTTCAGAGTACTACAACATTAATATTACTGTAATATTGTGGCAGTGTTCCTCTTTTGCTTAACTTTTTTTTCTTAGCATAAGATTTAAGATTAATAGATAATTTTATAAAAACAATTTTAAAGTTAAATCAGTACTTCATGTCCAGATATTTATTTGGTGTAGCTGTATATTAAAATTATTCAAAGGATTTTTACAATTTTGACATGCTCATATTTACATTATATGGATTGTGAGTACATATTGTTTTGTTAATTAATAATTATATATAATATACACTATGGTGAAACTATTTATTTTAGAACAGCAGACATGATCGCTCAATTTAAGGATGGGATGAACTCCTATGGCAACTTGTTGAACAAAACTGTAAGTTCTTCCTTCCCTCGTTTACAAATGAGCAGAACAAACTAACCAGAGATGAATCCAGAGCCCTGTTCACAATTTGCTGGAGTGAAGATGGAAGCAACCTCGGATAAATGGAGAAAGACACTTTTTTTTCTACTGGGAGCTCCTGCTGAATGCAATTCAGGGTAATTAGACTGGGTTAATTTTGACTGTTGTCATTTTATTATTATGCTGTTGTGCAATATCACTGTCGTGCTGTTATTCTGAATATTAGCATGGCTTTAATTCTGCTGTAGGCACAAAATGCCACAGCTGTTCTGATATTCAGAATAACAGCACGGTTGTGTGATATTGCCTATAAAAGGCAATAAGTTCAATAAGCTTCAATAAAATATAATTTTGACTAACATTTTAGACACAATATTGCCAGTTAGTTTGACAGGGTAAATCAGATTCAATACAACTAACTGATTCAACTGTTGTATAGTTATGACATGCATATGTGCAATATGTACAATTTTGTGGTCGTTTCCTCTTTTTTACATCCTCTTTTCTTAATTTTACAGAAAAACAATCAACAATAACCTTTCAGGAAATGCTGGCATTTATTACCAGTGCAGACAGCATTCCCCCATTGATCTTCTCAGGACAATCAAGAATTGACTTCTACACACAAGAAAATAACTGGTTTCCATTTGCACCAACATGTGGCGTAGTTCTATTTTTGCCTAGACGAATTAGAAAAATCTAAAATTGATCATTTAGTCAAAATGTTAATTAAAGGGTTAAATCACCCTTAAACCGGATGCAAATTAATGATACAATTATTAATGTTTATTTTTCCTCTAAAAATAAAATAAAACAGAAGGCGTAATATTTCTAGAATCTGAAAACACAAGAAACGAAAGGTCTGTATCAGTTTTTAAAGATGGTCTTCATTTGAAGCAAAATAGCTTCTTCTCAGGACAGGAGTTAAGACTTCGTGGGTTTATATATTGGGTTTATATATTAACCTCTGGGGACATCCCGCAAAAACAAGCTTTGTGCAGTCTATTGGGTACTGAATAACCTACCTCCTGGGTCCAATTCATCATGGTCCTCCATATACTTGGCCCTACTATGTAAAACTGATGATGTTAAAACATATGGCTATACGTAGCGTTAGAACCACTCCTAAAAGTCCTCAAATCCTTGAAAGAAAATGGAATTTGTTTACCACAGCTAGGAAAAATTACTAAAGTGTACATTTGACAATGTTTCTGCATACAATTTAGGAGCTCATGGTTTAGCAGACTAATGAAAGTTTTCAAGGCATTGTTTGTCGATTTTGTACTGCAAGCAAACTAGACATTCAGTCAAAAGAGTTAAGAACAGGTGCTTTCAAAATCAGAACAAAAGATCTCCACATAGCTCATGGGTCCGTGTACGTTTTGATAGTTTGTTTTCCAATTTGAAATGAAATACGCAGAAACGAGAAAACGGTCGTTTCCCGTTTTTTCGTTTGTTAAAAAAAACGGAAAAACAAGATTTTGACTCGATTTTCGTTTTTTCGGGTCACGGATAGAAAATGGAAACACGACTTCAAAACTCGTTTTCCACATGTGGGCGGTCATTACACGCCCCTTTCAGCCGATTGGTCAATCAAATCTGAGCCAGTGACATCATCTTCAGTTCGTTCAACAAAATAACAGTCCTCTGCCGCTATAGACCTTATGTAGCCCCGCCCCTTTTCAGCGCTGCGCTCGTTGTCTTTTGACTTCCGGCTTGTATTTCCACAGCGATCATATGTATTTATGAATGAACTGCTCATTTTAAAATCTTCCCGTTCTACTGACATTTGTTAAGACACCCGCTTTAAACATTACAATGCTCATGATAACTTTTGTTAACTCTACAACACGTAAATCCACTTCACCAGCTAATTATTCTTTGACTGCGATGCCATAGAAATATGCTACCGCGAAAACGGAAGTTCAAAGACAATATTCTAAAGATGGCGGCGCACATGTTTCTCTGGAAAATAAGGTCTATATCAGTAGATGTCATAAATCGGCTTTCTTCTGTGCAACCTAACGCGTTTTTCACAGAAATATTAATGTTAAGCCAAAACGAATTAATTTAAAGCTGCACTGAAACAGAAACCGGCGTTATAACTACCTATCTAATTTGACACAAATCCACATGTTTCAATATTCACGATTTGGAGCCTAAACTATATTTATTATTTAAACGCTTTTATTGTAGCCTACACAGACTACTTAAAATGAGCAGTAGGCCTATAACTTTTTATATATTTGGTTGAATGTATATATTTTGACAGTTAACAGGCTGTGGTGTCAAGTTACTAAAACTGATGTTGTGTGTGAGTGAGGCGCCGACGCGTTGTCTTGAATTTTCTTATAAAAGCGGAAACAACTTAAAATACTTAGACATTTATGGTCAAATATAATATGTAACACCATTCGAATCTGTGAAGGGTTAAATAGGCCTATCATTTTTGTACACTCACAAACAAAACATTGCTCGTAAAATAAACAAAGAAATTTTCTGCCGTCTCGGTTTCCTTTCTGTGAACTTCTCAAAAATGAACCGACACTCATATTGTTCCCATATTTTTTCCCCTTTCATTTTGGTAATGTTAATTACTTAAGTGAAATAAACTTCGCGCATAGACATAGGCTACTTAGCCTATTCCTTTTATATAACTGAATCCTTTTTTCTCCGTTCACAGAAGCGCTGCAGGTGCGTGATGATGATGAACCCTCATGTTCTGTTGTTTATTCTGCTATTTGTTTATGTAGGCTATAACTAAACCCCTGGAATTTTTTAATGATTCACACACATTTATCAAATTTCGTTTAATTCTAATTTAATATAATCTTGTCGGTTATTGAAACGATGATCGCATCATTTGAAAGTCAGGGGGAAAAAACAGAAATTATATTGACAAGGCAACAATAATTTTCGTTTAGTTTAGGTTTTTCAAAACATCCACAGAACTGCATACAGTAAATTTTCCCGCTGTTTAAGCCACGAATATTTACAAAATAAAATAATTACAAAGATGATAAAAGATAATAAAATAATTACAAAGATAATAAAACTTCTATGTTTAATATACGAGAGTTTTTGTTTTGCTGTTGTCCACTGAAGCAATTGACGCAGAATCGCCGTTAAATCGAAATTGAAAGTAAAATGTTCAGGGCCATTTATAGCTAATTCATTCAAAAGCGAAGGAAAGACAGAAAAAGTGAGGATAGCAAGTAAACTGTGACATATAATAGTAATGTTCACTGTGTTAATAAAAGTGTTTAATTTAAGAGATAAAATCTGTATGGCCATTTATAAGCTAAGGAAAACTAAAAAGCCCCGCGATGGTGATACCGTTATTAGGTGTTGCCACCTTGTGGATAGCCTATTTTCTAATATGTAGTCTTCATAGTCTAACTACTGCAAGGAATGCGTCTGTTAAATGATTAAATTTAAATGTATAAAATGTAAACAAAACATTAAAATAAGAAAAAAAATGAGTGCAGTAGCCACTGATCTATAATAGATAATAGTCTGTCATTATGTATAGCCTATTGATCGGTGGTAGTAGCCCAAAGGATGTCATGCGCTTGGTAACAGATGTAGAGGCATTTACATTTTAAAAACAGCTTAAAAACAGACTTAATTAAATTTACTGTAGGTTTTTTTTTTTTTTTTTTTACTTTTTTTTATCTGTGCAAACATATTTCTGTGAAATACGCGTTAGGTTGCACAGAAGAAAGCCGATTTATGACATCTACTGATATAGCGGCAGAGGACTGTTATTTTGTTGAACGAACTGAAGATGATGTCACTGGCTCAGATTTGATTGACCAATCGGCTGAAAGGGGCGTGTAATGACCGCCCACATGTGGAAAACGAGTTTTGAAGTCGTGTTTCCGTTTTCTATCCGTGACCCGAAAAAAACGAAAATCGAGTCAAAATCTCGTTTTTCCGGTTTTTTTTTTAACAAACAAAAAAACAGGAAACGACAGTTTTCTCGTTTCTGCGTATTTCATTTCAAATTGGAAAACAAACTATCAAAACGTACACGGACCCTCATGTGAAACCAGCTGAAGATAATGGTACTGAAAGTAGGAGTGAAAAAACAAATCAATTTCCCATACAAATGGACCGATAAGACCAATAAGCCTCATGTTTTGCCTCAAGATGAAAAACAATAGGAGGTAAAGCTCATGAAAACTGGAGCTTGTTACATTTGCTTCTACTTCTAATTGGTCTTCAGTTTCCTGAACATGAGCCTGCATGGCAGATTCTCTTGGACCTGAAAGATATTTTAGAATAGGGGTGTCCAACACTACTCCTGAAGAGCTAACGTCCTGCATACTTCACTTCGAACCCTGCTCCAACACACCTGTCTGTAATTATCAATCAACCCGGAACACCATGATTAGTAGGTTCAGGTGGGTTTGATTGGGAGCTGAAATCTGCAGGATGGTAGCTCTCCAGGAGCAGAGTTGGACACTCCAGTTGTAGAACTTTTTGTTGACCCACTTCACAATGATGAGTCCATTGCATAATTAGAAAGTAAAATATCAGCACAGACAAAGATATAAAGAGTTATTTCCTGAAGAGAGATTGCTGCCCAAACACCACTATTTGGAGCATTACCCACAAATAATCCTCGTGGGATAAGGGACAATCAGGTTTAAAGCAAAGCACAGCTTCTTTAAACAGGTCATTAGATAAGCCAGTTGCTTCAAAAATGTCCCACTCTCCCCCGGCTACAAAAAAAACATCAGCTAATGATTGGGTACATCGCCAAGTCTTGATAAGTCAGAGCTAGATGTGTGGATATATCATCAGTGCATATTTTGAAGGACAACATAGCTGGGAGGCAGAAATATCCTCATCTATCTGAAAAACTTTGGAGCAAAGGTATCAACTGGTCACCGTGATTTTGCCAAGTAAGACATTTTCCTAACACATTTTGTTGATCCTGGAACAACATTCCAGTCTGAAAATTTAATCTTAACCCTATTCCTAGCCCTAAACCTAATCCTACCTATAACTTATCCCCAAAATCAGAGGGGAAAGATAGGTGAATAACACTGATGTAGAAGCACCTAAACTTGACATAAATGGTAAACTTGTCAAATCTCAAATCTGATTGGAATCATCTGGTTGATTGGAATGTTGTTCCAGGATCAACAAAGATGTTGATCCAGGAACATGTCTTGGCAAAGTCGCGGTAACTCAATACTGGTACGCACGTCTTGCTGTTCACACAAGTCATGTGTCACACAGAAATGACATTCGCAGACAGCGCACTCTTTATTATTATAATTAACAGAGTACACAAACAGAAAAAGAAAACCATAATTTTACTCAGAGTTAGTTAGACAATCTCCATAGCAGTCTTCTTGGCACAGAAATGTTGACGAACGTCTGGCCACTAGTAAATGAAATGAAATGAAACGTCAGTAGGGAACACATTTTTTTGTGTCCAAAATGTAAATTGCTTGTTGATTTTTTTTTTTCTAAAGTTGTTCGAAACTCTTTCCACACTGTTGTCAATTGTAGCTCTTCTCTCCAGTGTGAGTTCTCATGTGGACTTTAAGGTTTCCTTGATGATTGAAACTCTCACACTGTTGACATGTGAAAGGCTTCTCTCTAATGTGAGTTCTCCTGTGCCTGTTGAGGCTTCTTTTATGAGTGAAAATTACTCCACATTGTTGGCACATGAATGGACTCTCTCCAGTGTGAGTTATCATATGGACTGTAAGGGTTCCTTGATGTGTGAAGCTATTTCCACACTGTTGACATGTGAAAGGCTTCTCTCCTGTGTGAATTCTCATGTGACGGTTTAGATGTCCTTTTTGACGGAAACTCTTTCCACACTGTTGGCAAATAAAATAACTTTCATTCCTTGTCTTATGAGTCCTTTTTCGTGACGAAGTTGTTTTATTCTGTGATTTTTATGACATCATGGTCTGTCTTAGATTGATCTTTCTCTTCCATTTCATTTAGATCTTGACTCTCCTCTTTCAATGTCATCAGGTCTAAGGTGAAAATAGACACTCACAAAAACAGTTTAGTGCCACAAAGCTACAGATATTAAAACATTTAGACACGTAAAACATTAAAACCAATAACATGTATGCTAGATCTTATATGCCAGGGATGCCAAACTCAGTTCTTGGAGGGTTTCCTGGTTGCATTGGCACAACCAATATGAACTCTGAAGTGATGTAACACATACGTTTACATATACAGGTTTATTTGGCCAAGACTGGAAAAAAAAGATGATGAAAACGACTTTCCTTCAAACTAACTTGGTCAACCGTGGCTTTTGCCGCAGTGCATTTCTAGATTGCTACAAGGCCAACTTCACTTTCATCTTAGTAAAAATAGATTTCTAATAACTTTAATTACTTAAAAGCGGCATTTGATACCAATCTTTCATTTGAAAGCCACATTTCTTGCATTTATAAAACTGCATTCTTCCATCTTAAAAATATATCTAAACTACGACATATATACTCTCAATGACAAATGCAGAACAGTTAGTTCACACGTTCATGATCTCAAGGTTAGATTACTGTAATGCTCTACTGGGTGGTTGCCCTGCACACCTAATAAACAAACTCCAGCTGGTCCAAAATGCAGCAGCTAGAGTTCTTACTAGAACTAAGAAGTATGACCAGTTCTGTCATCACTGCATTGGCTTCCTCTTAAACATTGTATAGATTTTAAAATCTTGCTATTTACTTATAAAGCACTAAATGGTTTAGCTCCCCAGTACCTAAGCGAGCTCTTAATGCATTATAGTCCTTCACGTCTATTGCGATCTCAGAATTCAGGCCAGCTGATAATACCTAGAATATCAAAATCAACCGCAGGCGGTAGATCCTTCTCCTATTTGGCACCTAAACTCTGGAACAATCTTCCTAGCATTGTTCGGGAAGCAGACACACTCTGTCAGTTTAAATCTAGACTAAAAACGCATCTCTTTAACCTGGCATACACATAACACATTATCTACTTCTATAATTCAAATCATGTAAATTGTTGCATATAAACAGCTGGAACCAGGAACACTTCCCATAATGGCGTCTACATTAATAATAGTCTCTCTCTGTTTATCCCGAGGTTTACCGTAGCCTGCCAGATCCAGCCTAGACACAAAGACAACACTGAAGTGTCAACTAAACATCCTTTTTCTTTCCTTATGTATAGATAAAAATCAAAATGATTCCAGTTCACATGGATCCGCGGAAACGACTAATAATTCTGCATTACGCAGACCAGACAAGCAATTTATTGATGTCACTTTGTAAAGAAAGACTAAGCGTCTGCACACAAACATATTCAAACACACATACCTGTAGACTAAACAATCTGCCCATTACTTTTCCTATTATAACTGTGAAGCTGCTTTGAAACAATCTGTATTGTAAAAAGCACTATATAAATGAAGACGAATTGACTTATAAGACTTATACAAATATTTTTGGTTTGTTATGAAAATGACAGCAAATACCTGTTTATGTTCATGTTATGTTAATAAAGAGCTTTTAAGGATGTCTGTCCATGAGGCAACCTGCTCCATGTCAAATAAGAGTGCTTTAATTGACATCCTTCAAAATTATCATTCATTTCTGTGCAGCTGGACATGTTAATAAGGATCAAATGACTGAGTTCAGCTTTGAGAATGAAACAAACCTGTTTGTTCCTCAGTTTCTTCATGTTTGACTCTGTACGTTTCTTCAATCTTCACATCTTCACTTTCCTCTTTAAACGGCATCTTAGTTTGTTCCTCAGTTTCTTCTTGTTTTAAACTGAAAACTTCTTCAATCTTCAGGTCTTCACTCTCCTCTTTAATAAACGCCATCTTTGTTTCTCAGTATCTTGTTTCAAACTAAATATTGTTTCTCAGTATCTTGTTTCAAACTGAATAGGCCTACTTCTTCAATCCTCAGGTCTTCACTGTCCACTTTAATAAACGCCATTTTTATAATAGTGTGTCACATGGATCTCAGTCACTTCACCAGGGGTTTTTCTGTTTAAAATAAGAATAATTAACAGAAAAGAAAACACATCCGATCTAAATCTCTGTGTGTCTCAATCAGATCTAGTTCAGTAGTTCAGTGCACTGGTAAGAGAGTCAGTCAGTCAGTCAGTTAATGGACTTGAATGATCTGATTAGACAAAACACAATCAAAATTAGTGGTACAATTTAATAAAAGAACACAAATTAAACAGACACTATACAGTTTAGGAATTTAATGATTGTACAAACCGAGATATAAAAGAAACAGTACGCTTTGAATCACTGAATCATTTTCTGAAGCGATTCAATTGACTCGGTGAAACAAAGCTTTTGGAAACTCCATAATTACTCGACACATTAAAGGTGGTAAAGAGGTTCTTTTTGTCGACTGAGTTTTTGAAATGAGCGCATGGGTAAGAACAACCCCCCTCCTTCACAGCTCATTTAGAGGGAACGCCTCCCAAAACTCGTGCACGAGTATTGGAACACGAGTGTTTACCACAGGCATTCGCTGTGTTATTAAGCCGGGCACACATTTAACGACTAGCTAAAACATTCTGACTATGCTCAACATACAGTGATAGTTTCCTGCTCCTGAAGCAGATTTATATACTTTCACATGGAATTTGAACACCGACTGTAATCGCAGACTGAAAGCAACTGGCTCTGACTGGACGCGTTTGAGCACGATCAGTCATAAGTATCAATTTACATTCATAATCGGCCTTACAATCGTTAAGTGTGTGCGCGACTTAAAGCCGTGGATTCATTATGTCGGACTCCCCGCAGGTAACTCGTAATCTGCAGTTGTTACTCCTGTCTCCTGACAAAAACATTGCATGCAGCACCTGTGGAGTGTGGAAAGTTACTGGAGCGCGCAGCCGTGCACGTCTCTCACAATGAACGTCACGGCAGTGATTGACAAGCCAGAGGGCCAATCGTTTACGCGATGATCGCGTAAACGATTGGCTGATGTTTTTAAGGCCCTACCTCGTGCACAGATGATGTATATTAATATTATTCCTTTCAGTGCACATAATAAATAGTCTTTTATCAGTTAGTAAAGACAGTTTCAAGTAATATTGCAAAAATGTATAAAACAAAACATCCTCTTTAGCACCTTTAACTGAATTCGTGTTTATGATAAACTGATTCACGATATAAGAAAGCGAAATGAGACGCACCTTTAATGTTACTCATGAGTTTTCATTATGTTACTTTACTCGCGAAACGTTAATTAATGTTAGATAAAGCAATGTATTGTTAAATATTTTAATAAATCATTCTGCGTCTCTTGTAAAACTCTAAAGCTGATTTAACGTTTTCTATCGGTTTAAACACCTTAAAACTTAAAACACAAACCTTCTTCAGCAGAATCACAACAATGACGTCACACCACCAAATCAAAATAAAAGTCCTGTTCACAAACATCTGTCTACAATCACAAGTGCATAGAAATACAAATAATATATGAGAAATTCAGAGTTTAATGTATTGGCGAAATACATATTTAAATACATGTTGTTCAATGATGTGCTGAAAATACTGGGATTAAACTACTAAAGACTGTGAGACTTTGTCTAAAAGGTAGTAGGTTAAGAATCCATTTATTCCAGATATAAATTAAATTAAAATGGAGATGTATATGTTTGTACACGAGACTAGACTTGACAAATCTTCACAAGTAAATTGAAACAAATTGCTAATTATTTGAAATAAGAATGTAACTCCTGTACAAATACTAGAAATCATGAAATAATGGAAATAACGGGGAATCATGACACTAACAAATAGTAGATTTCATTTATATATTATAACTTGTTTAATAATTTTGTTTGCTTGGCTGTTTGTTATAAATGTCCAGAAATTCACATTGTGTGATGTTCTTTTTTAACATGATGTCATTACGTTGCTGTCCTGCCGCTAGCCAATCGTTGCATTGCTGATTGTGGTTTCGAGTATCGATAGGCTATATTCCAGTGAACACAAGAATATGCAGCAATCTCAGACAACTTAATCCAGATATTTTAACCAAATTAGCCAGAGACCAGTTATCACAATTAGAAGATCTGGCATCTGTCAAATCATCTCGGATGTATTGAGTGACGTACGGAGAACGGACCCCTTGTCCAAGTCCTTGTTTGCTTTGAGGATTTTGCTGGTTATATGAACTAACAGTTCTGAGTGATGCCTTTTCTCAGACACGAACAGTTTTGAGTTTTTGGAAAAGTTTGCAGAAGCCCAGAAGCAGTCCATGATGATGACACACTTCTTGACAGACACCCCAGCCCTCACAGCTCTTCGTGTAGGTCATTGATTTACCTATTAAAAATGCTGGGTGAAAATTAAGCTCTTACGTTTACATAACCCTTGCAAATGAATGAGAAACATTGATTTAAAAAGTAATAATAAACAATGGAACCATATGGTCAAAAGGACATATCAGGCAAAGACTGAAGGAGGTCAGGATGTTTAATAATATAACTCGGATTGCGTTCAAAGAAGAAAGTCATATACACCTATTATGGCTTGAGGGTGAGTAAAGCTTGGGCTAATTTTCATTTGAAAGTGAATTAATCCTTTAAAAACCGAATGTTGCAATCAACAACAAATACCACAAATCAAAGGAAAATGATTACAATTTTTTATAAATGTTTTGCCAGTTAACAGAATAAATCAATTGACACTGAACCACATTTTAGATTTGCTTAATTTATTTATTCTATTAACTCAGTCAATTGTTTAAAATTTCTTTGTTGTGATCTTCAATGATTTAAAATGAATGGTAACACATGATAATTCAGGATCAGTGAAATTATATCACAGATAACACTACTCAAATTCACCACTGTAACTGTGTACAAACTCAAAACGAAGATTTCACAAGAATATCTTCACAGAAAATACAGTAAACTCATATAAAGTGTCTCTGAATTTACAATTATTACTAGTGTTAGGGCACACAAACGCGGTAGTGGCGCCCTACACATAAACACAAAACCACTGTCAGCATTCTCATCATGTCAATTCAAACACTACTACACGAAATCAAATATATCATACACATGATATTATGCATGTCATTCATATATATGTTGTGCATGTACACAATTCAATTTCATAGAGAATCCGTAATGCCGTAATGTCACATGAAATGACATAAAATCACGGATCATCCCGAACCCTAACCACAAAATACACATTTTACATTCACAAAATTAACACAGCCTACTACACCAGATTAAATGATTATGATCACATTTACTCACGAAGATAATGGATTTAATCAAGCATGATGCACATCTTGACACACTACCGGATCATCTCTCATTTCCATCGACTCTAAGGTCACTTGGTTTTGAGTACATGGACTCTTCAAGAGAAATGTCATAAATTTGACAATTATAGCTACACCAATTATCATAAATTAATGTAATTTATATATTATTATTACTGAAATTTATATAAATATCTTTACAGGTAAATCAAAGTCTACCTTTCAATTACAATCAGCAATTAAGATTAAGCTAGCGAATGCAAGAAAAGCCATAGCTATATATGCCCAAACTCAAGTCTTTTGGGCTGTCCACAAAGCCTGCAGGGATACCCCTTTGGATCCCTTCTCCATGTGATGGCTTTGCCATGCTTTAGGGCTTTTTATCTTCTTTAGACCCATTCCTTCATATCCAGGCTGTGGCCCTTGGCACTCGTTGAATGGCCGCATCAGCCACAGCTGACGGAGGAGGGAGCACGGCCAAGGATGCTGTAAAAGATAAATAATAGTCATAAAATAAATTTATTTTGTTGACTTTCATTCTTTTACATTGATTCATACGTAATATAAATCTTCTGCTGTCTTCAGTTTTGAAGGCCACTGCTTGCTTGAGGATGGGATGGCTAGAGAAGTGTCTTTTTCCAGACTCTCTTTCCACTCCAGAAATAAATGGAGACCAATTCGGTTCACGTAACTTAGGGCCCTATTTTAACGATCTAAGAGCATGGTCTAAAGTGCACGCCATAAGTGCGCTTAGTGCATGTCCGAATCCACTTTTGCTAGTTTAAGGACAGGAAAAACGGTCGGCACGCCCAGAGCATGGTCTAAAAGGGTTGTCCCTATTCTCTTAATGAGTAACGGGTGTGTTTTTGGCGTAACGTGAAATAAACCAATCAGAGTCTCATCTCTCATTGCCTTTAAAAGCCAGTTGTGCTCGTGCCATGGCGGATTCGCAGTTTACATGGCCGAATTTGCAAGCAGAAAAACTGAACTGAAGATTAATTATAAAGGTATAATTATAAAACTGAAGATAAAACCATAAAGACCTTAATTCAGCAGGAGTAAGAGCACGTTGGTCTGCCAACCAAAACACCACAGTTTTCCCTTCATAAGTACTGCAGAAGGCTTTGCAAATGTCCGTACTCCTTCGTCTTTGGCTGCAGGTAAATGTTTTGCAATGGCTTCTTCTTTCTCCTCCAAGCTGTTGTCCAAGGAACATCTCTAACATTGTCAGCAGCAGATTTCCTCTTCTGATCAGACATCCACTCAGAGACAGACTTTCCTTCAGCTGTGGCACAGAAATGTTTTCCTCTGTAAAAGCTAAAGATGCTGATTCAATGATGCCAAAATGATCAAAATGCTCTAATTTGCTAAATGCAAAAGGCACTCTTTCACCAATAAAACTAAAGCATTGCATTAGTTACACTTGTCTTCTAAGGCCCGCCTTCTTTGATTTGATTAGCCGTCTCAATCATTTTGACATTGATGAGCACTGTCCCCCTCAATGGTTACGTCCCTGATCTGAAACCTGACACAACACAAAACTCAAATCATTTGTGAAATTCCCTGATGATGATGACAAGGCTCCACACCAGTAAAGGTGATTAACAATGCTTTTTTTCCAGGGGCAGCTTCTCGGCTTGGCAAGCACATCAATTTTCTTGCCAAAACCTACAGTACGCAAAGCATTATAACGATATGATAGACAGACATACAAATTACGACTCCATGTTTTCCTAATCTCATTTAGATATGGCTATTTCTTTGAACATCAACTAACTGATAAACCTTTTGCCATGTACCATGCATCAAATCTGTGCAAAATGCTTGACCTACTCTGTCTGAGGAACCTCATCACACCAGGATGTTGAAATCTCTTGACAGTCATTTGCACAGTCACTCCGCTCTGCTTTAGCTGTCTTAGGGTGCGTTCACACTTGTCATGTTTGGTTGGATTAAAACAAACTCTGGTGCGATTGTTCTGTTAGTGCGGTTCATTTGAACATGTGTGAACGCTGCCATCTGAACCCTAGTGTGCACCAAAAGAGCGGACCGCTGTTGTCTGCTTCCAAACGACAATCGAGACAAAGGAACCTGTGTGTGGTTGTCTTTTTTAAGGACAAACAAGCCAAAACGCCTCCTTGGGTGAACAGCCAATGTTGAGCGTGGATTTTGAGGGAAAAGTTCTCTTTGTCTTACAGCTCAATTTGCATAATTTATGATGGTTTCAGAATTGGTAACTTTTACCCCAAAAGACCTTAGAAGTAGACTAATGCATGGTATCGTAACAGAACATACATAGTTAATTAAAGCATCCTGAGAGAATTCATTCAAGATTAAACATGCCAGGGTGCAAAAGACATAAAGACATTGGAGTTTGACGATGTCTGGAATGCGGCCGCATGGCTTGCAGTAATTCGATCTGATTTGATCACAATCGTCTGAAGTCACCAGGGAGAGAATCAGGGATCCATCGACACGGCCATAAAATGTGTCAAGTGAGCTGTTAATGTCAGCCAGGCCGGAGCCAATGTGAGATTTACAAACAAAAGTTCAAGAAGTTAAAACTTAAAGTTTATAGTTGACATGCTAATCTGATACTGTGCAGACGTTACATGTCTATGAACTACTTTGTTTATTTGTTTATTTATTTTTTTGGTTAAGTATTTGCGCACAACGTATTTGCAGTTTAATAAATGCAAAAAAATTGCACAGTATATTGCTGTCCCAACACTCTTTTGCATGTCTTTGTATTAACTTGAGTAAAACATGTTTGAGTAATTTCCTCAATATTTCTAAGTAAATTCAACTAATTACATTTCATTTACAGTGTATAACATAATATACTGTAAATATATTGTCATTTTTCAATATATGAAATGAGGCAATTCCTTATGTATTGTTCAAATATATTAATGCAGTATATAATTTAATTTATTTTTCAATACATTTAAAACATTTAATATATTGGTCATAATAAATATAAAATATATTTTCTTTACGCAAGGGTTGGCGCAACCCGTCATAACTAATCCCAACATTCCCTTCTTAACTTCCTCAATAAGATGTACATTTCAAGTCTCATTCATCCCTCAAACTCTGATGATTGATTTCTGTTGTAAAAAAAAAATAAAAATAAATAAAAAGCATTTGCATTTCCAAGGGTTATTAATGTTGCATTTTAAATACAGAAATGTTGTGGCTTGATTTAGTATTTCATATTTCTATGTTATTCCTCTCAAATTTGAGTCACTGGAGCTTTTTCTTTTGTGGAACCTGAAAAAAAAAAAAAAAAAAAAAGATTAAAATAAAAATTTTATACTATTGTTTATTGTTTTGTGTATTAAGATATTTTGTAACAAAAATTAAATTTTGTAAGATGCATATGAATATTTAAAGTAACATTCTGTTAAATGAATCCTTACAGAAGAAATAACTTTCTGAGCTCAACAAACAAAAATATAATTGTGCAAGATTAACAAATTTGTAACTTAACAACTAAACATCTATGATTCCATACAGTGTAAATTTGTTTATTTCCCTTCACAATGCACACATAAAATAGTTTTTAGACTTTTACTTTTTATTTGCCAATATTTAAAATATTTAAGTTTGATTATTCAGAGGAATCTGTAAAATATGCTTAAGAAAGACTAAATAAAATAGTTTATGAGCTTTAGATCAACAGTATTAACAGCTATAAAATAAGACACTCGTATAACATGTTTTTACAGGGGAATGATCATCTAATGAATGGCTTTCTGAGCTTGACAAAATAAAATATAATTGTTAAACAGTTAAAACAGTTACAGTTCAATATAATTGTAGTTTAACAGTTTCATTAATTATCTAAGCTTATACATGCCTCATATTTAAAAATGTACTTTTATGATACTATACAATGTAAAGTCACTTAATGTTTCCATTTACCATGTAGACATGAAGTACTTTTTAGTTTTTGTATTTTGTAAGCATTAATTCCATATTCAGCTTTTATATTAAGTAAACAAAAACTATTAGTCTGTAAACATACTTTTGCCCTCCACCAAAAAAAATCTTGAGTAATTAAATGAGTTATTTCATTTACATCAGTAGTATTAACAGCTGTAATATTAAGAAACTTGTATAACGTTTTAATATTATTTGCAGAAAGAAGCTGAGACTGTAGGCCAATTCACACTGAACCACCAGATGGCAACAGACACTTTGTTGAGTTTTGTCGGATCAGTGTGAAATTCCTGTTGGCATGGTCAGCTCTTGCTTTCACCAACTGGATATGCTGAATCGGCATATGTTGGGTTGTGGAACATCTAAACAGTGACATACTGAAATCTGATGACTGTCCGCATTGGTCACGTCTGTCGGTGCAGGGTGAATTGGCCTTATGAAATTAAACATACAAAAACAAAAGTATTTCTGAACCCTAGAATGCATAAAGGGGGTCAAATCAACCTGGCATGCTGTGATTTGTTTAATTATATTGTATCGATTAAAAATATATTTGATATTCCATGAATTCTTAAAAAGAAATTCTTCATAAAGAGGGAGCAAATTGACCCGTATTAATTTTCTATGGAATTTTGACTCCTCACAGTATTTTTGGATACATTTTTGTCAATAATAATATTTTGTCTTTATGGATTACTTAAAAACCTGTGGTGTCTTTTTTGAGCCCAGAACTAGCCTGAATACACACATCTCCCTACAATATAGCAGTTGAAAAGAAGTATGGGAAATGAGCAACATGTTTGAATTCACAGTATTCATATAACATTAGACAAAAAAAAAAAAAAAGTACCCGGATAACCTACAGCTTCTGCCAAGATTTACATCCAATAGACATTTTTACTATCCATATGGAATAGTAAATATCTCACATGAGAATGTTAAAACGGTGGTGGGTGTAGAACATTCAAATTTGCATTCATACTATGCATTTATTTATCATCAATAGTGCACTTTTTTTAAGAAAACCATTCATTTTAAATGTTTGACCCTCCTTTATGCACTCGTGTTGGTATTTTGGTTCACGCGTTCTAGGGATAACGTGATGTTGCAGTGTTTTTCTTGGGACACTTTCGATGTTGATGGCTTTGAGTCCACAGCGAAGACATCTGAAGCACTTCTTGTACTGCTTCCAGACCTGGACAAGAATGAGACGAGAGGAGCTGAGTGACTTCATGACATCAATTAACCTCTGAAACTCATGAACCACACTGGAATGTGTTTGTAATAAATAGGTAATAAAAGGTGTTTTAAAAGACTGGATCTGCATTTTCAGAAGTAAATGCTGATAAATAATGATGTTTTTTTCCTTCATATACTGACTCTGGAGACAGTGAAATTGTTTTCCTATGGAGCAGGATGATAAAATGGCTAAATTTACTACTGAGGACGACATTTTAACACTGTTGTATGCGACATTGTATTTTTGTCAGATAGAAATGTCACAAAAGCCTGAGCTGTTTTATTTCCTTCTAAACAAAAACAAACAAAAACAACTCACAGTTCCCTGACATAGCCTTCAGGAACCAGCCGGACACAACGAGAGTGACCACATATCTGATCAGACATACGAGTCCACCGACAAAGGGCAAAGATCAACAGGCCCACACTCAAGAACAGCAGCCCCAAGATCACAGACACCCAAGTCAACAGGTCCAGCGGTGGATTGCTCTGAGAACACATGTCAGTTCATGAGTGCCAAATCTGTGCTGTTCTTCAATGGTCACTATAAATGTTGACCATCCACTATAGACAGCATTTGAATTCTGCTAGTACATTGAATGCTTCAATCGTTTGAGGAGGTTTAACTTGTTCTCTTTCATACCTGTGATGAACTGCTGGTTTGCACGAGAGCGAATGTCGACAGATGAACACAGGAACACACAGTGTAGCTTCTGTTGGTCTTTAAAACAGCACAACCATCTACAATCCACTCGCTGGTGTTCCAGTACACACAGGACAGAGAACCGCTGGAGTCCTGCAAAAAGAAGAAGGAGCATGCAGAAAATATTTCAGCACTGAATATTAGATGTTCTCAGATGTTCATCAGATCTCAGGTTGGTCTCTCACTCTGATGTGTTTGAGGGTGAAGTTGACTGGTTTGGTGAGTTTGGTGTTTGTGGTTTTTGGAAGAGTAACTGAGATCACGGTGGACATCATGGTTTTAACTGTATCATTTGATGTGTTGAAGAAGTCGGGCTTCAGTAGATTCTCCATTGTGTTATAACTCAAGAAAGCCACAGAAGCTGATCCTGTGTGACAGAAACAGAAACATACATGTAATACTGTGTTAAACAACAACAATTTATATATAAAAAAGTAAGTAAATGAGGTTTAGTGGTGATGGTAAGTCTCTTTCTACAATTTTTTTTTTTTTATTTAATCAGACTAAAATATTTCTCAGACCTTCGTTGTTGTTCTTGGCGATCCCAATGAGATCGATGTCCACAGAAGAACTTGTCGTGTCAAGTCGAGGGATTTTATCTAAGGTGACGTGTGGTCCAACCATGAAGACTTGTCCCTCTGATAATGAACAAACAAGTGGTTATGGGCTATACTCATTTATTTGCAATACATATTTATTTTTATGAAAGTGCAATTTACAGACAATGACAAACAAATATAATGTCGATTCACTATTGTTGGGTTTTCATCTCTGTTGTTAAATGTCCTTAAAATCACACCCTGTAATTGATTATTACTTTAAACTGCACAAACTCTGCTTTATTGTTTAGTAAATGTCTTGTGAATGTTGATTGTTTTTAGGTAATATATTCAGAAAACATATTGCGGTGTTTTGTTGTATTTTCTTTTTTCTTGGTTTTTCAAGGCATGTAACAATAGACAGATGAATTTGCACCGAAATACTGACTTTTGACATCTGCAACAAAAGATACAAGCAAGATACAAAAAGATACAATCTCAGTTTCATCATCAATAATAACTGTTCCTCACCTATGGTGGGAAGAGTAAAACTGACATTGGCACTCGTGTCTGTTGGCTTCACCAACGTAGATATGAGCTTCTCACTAGCTTTTAACACATGGTTTCCATAGGAGGCTAGTTCATCTGGGCTGACTGATGAGGATGACTCTAAAATGTTCTCTGAAGCGTTGATGGCCATAGTCAGAAATTCGGTCACAGTCTAATTTATTGATCAGAGAAATACAGTCGTTGTACGTGTAAATATTAAGAGAAGCAATAAGACAGAACTGTCAATCATTATGTAACTGTGACAGATTTGATTATTATTTTAAAATACTTACATTCAAAGGAAGCTCTTGATTTGTAATGATCTCTATAATGTCAAGAAGATTTTGAAAACATGTCTGACCCTGAAAACACAATTGAGCTTCATGAATAAAACTGAAAGACTCTGTCCACTGTGTAAATTGAAATATTCAGCTTACCCTGCACTGATCCAGCATGTTATCCAGACCTGTAATCAGGGAATTCATCATTCTAACATGAATCCAGTAAAATCAAACTCCACATTTCAATCTAGAAACATGCTTACTTGAGCTGGAGATATTATCTTCGCAGAAGCAGGAGGAGTTGTTACGACTGTAGCATGTACAGGTGTCATAATTACCCATGCATGCACAGTTATCACCCCAGCATTGGTATCCATACTGGTATTGGTTTGGATTCTGATAAAGGTAGTAAAAATCATGCACACTTGTGTTGCAGTACATGTGATACTGAGCACCAAAGCAGATGTACATGTCATTAAAAAGCACACATTGAGAGAGTCTCAATGGACTAACTGCTGTAGGGATAGTGACGCTATTGTTGTACGTCTCACAGAAGCAAGAAGACAAAGTGCTACTGTAGCATGTACAGGTGTCCTTATGGCCAAAACAGAAGCAGTCATAACTCATGCACAGGTATTGGTCTTGGTACTGATTTTTCCAGTAGTAGAAATAATTCATTCTTGTGTTGCAGTACATGTGGTATTGAGCACCAGTGCAGATGTACGTGTCGTTATAAAGCACACAGCCATAAGCTGGAGCAACTGCTCTATTGAGAGCAACAATATTACCGTAAGTCTCACAGAAGCAGGAGGACAAGGTGCTACTGTAGCATGTACAGGTGTCCTTATAACCAATGCAGTAACAGTTATCACTAAAACAGTGGCTATGGTATGTATCGTAATGGAAATCATGCACACTTGTGTTGCAGAACATGCGATACTGAGCACCAGTGCAGATGTACGTGCCGTTATAAAGCCCACAGTCATAGACTGGACTCACTGCTGCAGGGATAATGATGCTATTGTTGTAATTTGTACAGAAGCAGGAGGATGACATATTATAGTAGCACGTACAGGTGTCCTTATTACCAATGCAGTTACAGTTATCACTCCAGCATTGGTACTGGTTTTGGTCGAGGTATCTATATCTCTGGTAGAAGAAATAATGCGTTCTTGTGTTGCAGTACATGCTGTACTGAGCACCAGTGCAGATGTATGTGTCGTTATAAAGCACACAGTCATAGACTGGAGTAACTGCTGTTGTGAGAGCAATGGTATTGCCGTAAGTCTCACAGAAGCAGGAGGACAAAGTGCTACTAGAGCATGTACAGGTGTCCTTATTACCAACACAGTCACAGTTATTGTTCACACACTGGTACTGGTGCTGGAACTGATAATTTTCGTAGGAAAAATCATGCATTTGTGTGTTGCAGTACATGCGGTACTGAGCACCAGTGCAGATGTACATGTTGTTTTGTAGCACACAGTCAGGGTCTGTGACTGGACTAACTGCTGTAGGGATAGTGATGTTATTGCCTAAAGTCTCACAGAAACAGGAGGACAGAGTGCTACTATAGCATGTACAGGTGTCCTTATCACCAACACAGTAACAGTTATTACCCCAGCATTCGTACTGGTATTGGCCTAGGTATCTATATCTCTGGTAGTTGAAACTATGCATTCTTGTGTTACAGTACATGCGTTGCTGAGCACCAGTGCAGATGTACGTGTCGTTATAAAGCCCACAGTCATAGACTGGAGTAACTGCTGCAGGGATAGTGATGCTATTGTTGTAATTAGTACAGAAGCAGGAGGACAAAGTGCTACTAGAGCAGGTACAGGTGTCCTTATCACCAACACAGTTATTTGAAAAAAAATAAAAGTCATCAAAACAGTGGTAATGGTTTTTACTGTAATGGAAGTCATGCACACTTGTGTTGCAGTACATGTTGTACCGAGCACCAGTGCAGATGTACATGTCGTTATAACGCCCACAGTCATAGACTGGACTAACTGCTGTAGGGATAGTGAGGTTATTGCGAACATTCTCACAGAAGCAGGATGAAGTATTTTTGTAGCATGTACAGGTGTCCTTATTGCCAACACAGATACAGTTATTACTCATGCACTGGTATTGATTCTGGTTTTGGTATCTCTGGTAGGAGAAATGATGCATTCTTGAGTTGCAGTACATGCGGTACTGAGCACCAGTGCAGATGTACGTGTCGTTATCAAGCTCACAGTCCAAAACTGAACTGACTGTTGATCTTGATTCAGCGGCAGTGGTGGATATTATACCTGAGGATGAGAAAGATGTGATCAAAGTAAACACAAATACCAAACCAGGTGAATTTCCAGAATGTTTAGCACACTTATTTTGAAATATGTTTAAAGTTGACACTTTTTTTAAAAAAAAGGGGGGCCGGCAGAAAAAGTTTATTTATTTATTTATTTATTTATTAGTCTATTTATTGTCTTGGTGACTCACTTACATAACATCACATGACCATTTTCAAAGTATTTCATTTAGACATGTATGACTTTCTAAGTAAGATTAACAGGTCTGTTAAGTTGCGTTCTTATATGGACAACTGCGTCAAGTTTTGACAATGACCAAATACTGAAGATAATACAGGCATTTGTTTAAAGAAAACACTTCTGACTTACACTTAGAGAGGATTAAAGAGATGACAGTCAGCAGTGACCATACAACACCTGGCATAAAAAAAGACAAATATTAAAAGGTTTAATGTTTTTTCTACTGTTTTTCTACATTGCACACAAATATTGTTTTTCGAAGCAGATCTTTCACACTGACTGTTTCAAATGATCAGTGTCCGTTCAAACAGTTTTTGTAAATATCTGGTGCCATACTAATTAGTTTGGGCAAATGAGGACAACTTAGGTTAAGCTATTCATGTCCACTCACAGAAAAAAAATATATAGAAAATAAAAATTACCAACTGATTACAAACACACAACTACTGATCAACGATGTAGCAATTACTTATTGGCAAGACCTAATTAATATGAACTCTACGGGGGCTTTCATTTCAGGTATGGACCACTGGTTAGCTGAGATATTGGGGAAGATATTCTGTGCTCCATCAATCAGAATGGCCACAGTATGGAGAAGTATGTGGTGGAATTTGTTCTGTATTGTCATTTAGTACCCTGGGATGACCAATCTCTCATGGATTTGTTGTGGATTGGATTAGACCATCACCTTTTATACCACCAGGCAAATGAACCCTCTCCCTGCCCCTAGACTATACAGTTGGTGAAGCCAGTGAGGACAACAACAATGATGCCACTAAGCAGCTATTCTCTGGTAGCCAGTCCCTTCCTATGCATCAGTTCTCATCCATCACCAAACTGGTACCATCCATCAGAGCCCAGCCACCATCTCATCAGAGGAGTCAGCCAAGCACAGTCCAGTGTCGGCTCCAGAGAGTGAAAACCCCAAGCCCACTCCGGAGCCCGCTTCTGAGAAAGCTGTATCAGCCCTGGCCTGATCGAAGAGGTGGTCATTTCTTTGTATGAAGCGGTTACTATGTGTGTCTGGGCCATACACACATTCCTCCAGTCTTCCACACAGGAGCCCACTCCAGGCCCAGAGCTCTCTTACAAGCCTACTCAGTCATGAGCCCACTTCAGCCCCAGACCTCTGACAGGAGCCCGCTCCAGCCGAAGAGCTTGACCACCGCTCTTCTCTGATCTTTACTGGCTCTCTAAACTGCTGGCACCTCCCTGAACTGCCAGCACCTCCCTGACTGCCTGAGCTACTGCACTTCCAGCATCTCCCTGACTCCCTGAGTTACTGCACTTCCAGCACCTCCCTGACTCCCTGAGCTACTGCACTTCCAGCACCTCCCTGACTCCCTAGGCTACTGCACTTCCAGCACCTCCCTGGCTCCCCGAGCTACTGCACTTCCAGCATCTCCCTGACTCGCTAGGCTACTGCACTTCCAGCATCTCCCTGACTCCCTAGGCTACTGCACTTCCAACATCTCCCTGACTCCCTGAGCTACTGCACTTCCAGCACCTCCCTGATTCCCTGAGCTACTGCACTTCCAGCATCTCCCTGACTCCCTAGGCTACTGCACTTCCAGCATCTCCCTGACTCCCTGAGCTACTGAACTTCCAGCACCTCCCCGGCTCCCTAGGCTACTGCACTTCCAGCATCTCCCTGACTCCCTAGGCTACTGCACTTCCAGCATCTCCCTGACTCCCTAGGCTACTGCACTTCCAGCATCTCCCTGACTCCCTGAGCTACTGCACTTCCAGCATCTCCCTGGCTCCCCGAGCTACTGCACTTGCAGCATCTCCCTGACTCCCCGAGCTACTGCACTTCCAGCACCTCCCTGGCTCCCTGAGCTACTGCACTTCCAGCATCTCCCTGACTACCTAGGCTACTGCACTTCCAGCATCTCCCTGACTCCCTGAGCTACTGAACTTCCAGCACCTCCCTGACTCCCTGAGCTACTGCACTTCCAGCATCTCCCTGACTCCCTGAGCTACTGAACTTCCAGCACCTCCCTGACTCCCTGAGCTACTGCACTTCCAACACCTCCCTGACTCCCTGAGCTACTGCACTTCCAGCACCTCCCTGACTCCCCGAGCTACTGCACTTCCAGCACCTCCCTGGCTCCCCGAGCTACTGCACTTCCAGCATCTCCCTGACTCCCCGAGCTACTGCACTTCCAGCACCTCCCTGGCTCCATGAGCTACTGCACTTCCAGCATCTCCCTGACTCCCTAGGCTACTGCACTTCCAGCATCTCCCTGACTCCCTGAGCTACTGAACTTCCAGCACCTCCCTGACTCCGAGCTACTGCACTTCCAGCATCTCCCTGACTCCCCGAGCTACTGCACTTCCAGCACCTCCCTGGCTCCATGAGCTACTGCACTTCCAGCATCTCCCTGACTCCCTAGGCTACTGCACTTCCAGCATCTCCCTGACTCCCTGAGCTACTGAACTTCCAGCACCTCCCTGACTCCCTGAGCTACTGCACTTCCAGCATCTCCCTGACTCCCTGAGCTACTGAACTTCCAGCACCTCCCTGACTCCCTGAGCTACTGCACTTCCAGCATCTCCCTGACTCGCTAGGCTACTGCACTTCCAGCATCTCCCTGACTCCCTGAGCTACTGCACTTCCAGCATCTCCCTGACTCCCTGAGCTACTCCACTTCCAGCACCTCGCTGGCTCCCTGAGCTACTGCACTTCCGGCATCTCCCTGACTCCCTGAGCTACTGAACTTCCAGCACCTCCCTGGCTCCCTGAGCTACTGCACTTCCGGCATCTCCCTGGCTCCCTACACCGCCGGCACCTCCCTGGCTGCCTGAGCTCCTGGCGCCTTCTTGGCTCCTGTATTGCTGGTGTTGCCCTGGAGGCTTCCTAGCCTGCTGGCACCGCCCTTGTCACCTGTCCGTTACTTACCACTCCAGGCTTCTGGGATGGGGGAGTAATGTCACATTATCACTGCATTTTGGCTTTGGTTTCATCTTCACACTTAGTTTGCTTCTCTGTGTTTTCCTGCTTCCCTTTGTCCTGTTATTCATTGTTTCAGTAATTACAGCACACCTGGCTTTATTTGAGTTCATTATCTTGTGCTTATAGTGCTGTCAGTCTCCTCAGATCTTTGTCTGGTGTTTTTGTGTTTACGCTTTTTGGATCGTTTGTATTATACTCTTATTAGTGGGCCTGTGACAATAGGCTTATGTTGAATGCCACACTTGTACATGCATGTGCTATATTAAAAAGTACATTATGTACTGAATGAAAAATGGTTCTATTACTACATGAAAACATCTCTGTATTTATTTAAAAAAAAATACTGTGTTGAGTACACCTTATCTTCATTAAAGTATGGGAGAATCGTGCAAACAGCACTACAGAAAGCAGAAAGTGTCTGACTTAATGGCTTTGTCCGAAATTACCCCCTATACCCTTAAATAGGACACTGTTTGAGGTGATAGACATTTGTATTCAAGTCCAAACCATAGTGGACGTTATTGAGTGCACTAATTAAATCCCACAATGCACTGCAAATGATGAGTGTACAACCAATGCACGCTTGGCGAATACAGAATATCAGTACTGCGAGGGTCACACATCAAATGAATTCCTGCGTCTAACCAGAATATGGTGCCGGTAACTGAATTATCCATCTATCTGTCTCAAATTCGCTGGTCCATCTGTTTGAAAATCTTCAGTGTTCGAATTCATTCACTTGTTTTCATTCACTTCTTCTATATTAGTGGAGTATATTAGTTGAGTAATGTAGGGAGGGTACTACAGGGGGTGATTTCGAACAGCATACATGTATGTCTTCATTTTCAACACCACCCCCAACTGCAAGCGGCATAATCAGATTGGTAACATGCAGCCGATCACCTTATGATTGCATAATTTTTGCAGTATTAATATTCAGCTGGCAACAATTACTTTAGCACAGAATCAGTGTGTCATTTCTAATTTATAGTTGCTGATTAATTATTATTATTTTGGTTAGGTCTATGGCATAGATTGTGTCGTAGGAAAAGGCATGTACTTTTAGTCACTCAAAAAGATATATATGTTCCACAAGCTTATGAAAAATCATGTTTATGTCTTAATTTGTAGCTTTTAATAATTATCTTTAATCAATGGAGTCTGTACTCAGACTCATGAGCAGCAGAGAACATACTCACATGTGAGGAAAAATATTAACTTGCTGACTTTTATCGTGAAAATTTTATCGTAATTTTTCTTAAACTCTACTAGGCTGTGTAGACCTGCAGTCCAATTTAAATGACAGAAACAAGACTTTGTAGATTCCTACTCTCCTCCCTTCAAAACTCTGCATCCTCTTACCTCAACCTGCCGCCACACTCACACCTAAACTCCAGCCCAATCACAGACCAATCAGCAGCAAGCAAAACTTTAACTAGCCAATCAAAATTGGGTTACAAATATAACATCAAATACTGCCGTCTATACCATTTAGAGATATAGGTGGTGCCATTTAACTTCTTACTTGCTTTTGCTTGTTAAAAGAGAAAAAAAAAGTTTTGTTTTGTTGTTACAGTTTCAAGAAATTTCTTTCTTTTCTGGGATTGGAAAACGTTATTGATAAATTAATGTTGAAGTTTGGCTTGCTGAGGATGATGAAGTACCGAGTGTGCATGACATTTAGATATGTGAGCTGAGCTATAAATGCACATTAAATACACATCAATGTGTTAAGAAAATTATTCATGTATTCTTTTAGCCAAAATTTAGTCAATTGTCATATTTAACTCTTCAGTCAGTCACCTACTCAAAATACGCAATACAATTTTTCTAAATCAAAACAGGAAAAGAAAAATACTTACTTTTAATACCAGTGAACACCATTGTGGAATATTTATTCAACAAACCACATCAGGCATTGATTTTCTGAAAAAAAAAAAAATCATCTTATTAAAAAGCCTTTAATCGCTAATAATTCAAGAATGTAAAGAGAGAGGGACTCGCCTGATATGAGTTTACATGTAGTGATCTTGACCAAACTAGACTGACTATATTTGTGTCAGAGGTTTATATGATAGTTATCTGTTCATCTGATGATGAAACTCTTGATGATGTCTCTTCCAGCTAAAATTCAAATTTATATTCAAATTTATGCACAACAACAGAACACAGACCAAGATGCATTTACAAAAACATATCAAAAGAATACAAAGATTGCATTAAAATATATTTATACACCTTTACATACACATTGCAATTTCGCCTTGTTATTATTTTCATATTTGTCATGGCACATATTTTCGATGTTGTACTCAGTTTGATGTGCAAAGACAACAACAGCACCACATCCACCTTCAATGCCAGAAACCCAGGAAAGGTGACCAAAAGCTTAAAGAACTGTTCTTCACTAACTTCAATATGTCAATTACTCATGCCCAATGTGAATAGATGGGTATTCATTGTTTCTACAGTATATTGTGAAATGTTGTGAATATTCTGTCTTACTTTGAATAGGCTCAGCGGGTTTGTTACTGTGCAGATGATACTATTTGGGATTTGCATGAAGAATTCTACAGAAACATTCAGAGAGTTTAAAAAAACAACATTAACTAACCAACCAACCAAAATAGGGCTGAACTATAATTACAAATATTTATATACAACAAACAAATCGCTCTAAAATTCGGAACGCATCTTGACATGAGGTTGAATAAATGACAGAATTTACATTTTTTGACAAACTGTCACTTTAATTGATGTGATTTGACAGCATGTTTTGAAAGCAAGAACCGTGGGTAAGAGATGATCCCTATTTGGGCGGGAATTGTTTCTCATGGGGTCATAAGGCATTTTCAGCATTTACAGGGGCTAGTCGATGATTTTATTGCCATCCGAATCCAGAATGTCAGTGTTATTGTATGTATTACCTATATACAATTATATACATTAAAAAATATAAACCAAGCAGCTTTATGTTTACCTCATAATATAGCATGTCTAGCTTCCTATTTTTAAATGATTTAAATAATAAATAGAACATTATTTTCCTATAATTGAACTAAATACGAATTTATTCTTATTATTACAAGCATATAACATTTTATTTACAGCGGACAATATGGCTGACCACGTGAACAGCGGGTTCTCGGATTCATAGGATCATAGAACTCGCTCCTCCACTGTGACTAAATTGCAATGCAAATGTATTTTTTTACAGACATCCACATGAGAACCAATTACCGTCCAAATAGGACTAAAGACATCATCTGTGTGTCATCACAGTAAAATCCCCGGTGTTAAATTAACACTGAAGCAGTGTAAGAGTTAATTGGATAATTAAGTGATTAATTTAGTGATGATTGAGCATTATTGAAGACACCTGATGATAACAAGCAGCATCACTGAATAAAAGAGAAACACAAGAACTACAACTGATTTTCAGCTACAGCCTTATGCTGAGTTCACACTGCACAATTTTAGGCCCGATTTTCACTTGCTGACAGATTTTGTGAAAAATGCTCGAAATCGGAGGCAAATCGGTGCTCGTTCATGCAAGTGACAATCGCGCAGTGTGAATTATCTAAAGGGGACCTATTATGCCCACTTTTACAAGATGTAAAACAAGTCTCTGATGTCCCCAGAGTGTGTATGTGATGTTTTAACTCAAAATGCCAGACAGATAATTTTTTATAGCTTGTTGAAATTGCCACCTTTAGGGTATGAGCCAAAACGCACTGTTTTTGTGCTTGGCCTTTTAAATGCAAATGAGCTGGTGCTCCTGCCCCCCAACCAAGTAATAAGCTTTTAATGATGTTTTTGAAGTTCTTTAATCACCCTCTGCTGAGATCTTGAGAAATTTGCAGGTTATGTATCAATGCCTGACATCAGATCACATATTATGTGCAGTAGAAATTATTTAAATGGAAATGCAAAAAAATTCCAACCAAAACATTACTATTTTACATTTAAAATAAAAATTATTTACAATTGAAATATAAGAACAATTTAAAAAGATCATTTATTTGCACTCGAAAAAATCGTTTGTAAATTAAGGAAAATTTTCACTACAATTAGTTTAGGTCTGTACAAGTTCATTTAAACAAATAATGTATTGTTGAACCAACTTGCTAAATTTAAAGTACCCCTATTATGCTCTTTTGAATATTACATTTCATGCAGTGTGTAATATAGCGGTCTGTGAATGTAAACGGTCTGCGAAAAAGCACTATAAATAAAGTTGTCGAATAAACATTATCGACTCTGAACCACCTAAACGAGTTGTCAGGAATTCCAGTCTCTCTTCCGTGACCTGCATATGTAACACGGTAACACATTTGAATTGTGTTCGCCTGTGGTCTCCATTGGCTGACTGCGAACGTCTACTTTGACCCACTGTAGCTGGTTCATGTGGTCCACATTATGTCGAGAAGATGCTGTGTTCTCTGCTGTGACAGCAAATTTGTGACATTTTCACTTTCAAAGGATTTATTTTTACAATGATACCACAGCAGTATAATCCCAACCTTTTGCTGTGTTCTCGTCATTTTACTGACGACTGCTTCAGAAATTCGCTCCCTTTATAATCACTAAAAAGCTGTCATCTTAATTTTAAAACTCGCATAGTTCCACTATAGCAGAAGTCTTGCCCAGCACCCACCCACACACATTTTTGTGAATGTGAAGGATGCTGTTTTACATTGATATTAAAACATGGGTGAAGTACAATGCCTTATTTGTTTACAGAATAAATGTTACATGCAAATATAGAAACATATCTGGATTCTTGCCAAAAGACAGAGGTGAGCCTATCAGTTTCGCTTTAGCCTAAAAAAATATTTTGGCTTGACTTATTGACTAATTTATGTTTTATCTTATAGTTTAATATATAATTTTATAACTTTTTTTTTTTTTTTTTTAATTTTTTTGTTCTGTTCTAAATAAGAGGATCTCCAGCTCCTTCCTGCCATTAGTGAAGATACTCAGAATCCAGGATCAACCAAGAACCACAAACTGAGCCATTACTTTAAATGCTATGAGAGAAACTGAGAAAGAAAGAGATATGTATGTATGACTCTAATAAAGCTTGTGTCAAAGCTGCATTGTTATCTCATTGCAGAAATTTCACAAAACCCCCAAGCTGTTTTGTTTCCTCGTAATCAAATAAATTTAAAAACAAAACAAAGCAACAACTCATTGTTCACAGCCGAAGCAGTCAGGAACCAGCCCGACAGACACGTCTACCACAGCCAGAGCAACCGCAAATCTAACAACACACAGGAATTCACTGGTAAGCACCTCTCTTTTTTGGAGCTGATCCAACTCAATAGTAAAAGTTTTAAAAAAAAAACATTTTCAGCCTAAGCGAAAGTAGAAATAATAATTCAACCAGAAACCAGTGATGGTTTTCATTGACAACGCCAGAACTGAAGTTGTAATTCACTTGGTCCCACTAAAAGAAATAGCAAACATATGGCATTCTTTTATAACAAGCTACAATCGAATGTAAATCAAATGAAAAAATAATAGTAACTCTGAATCTTGGGCTTTTCCCATTCCACACAGCAGACATTGCAAATGTGTCTATGTGTGATGCTTTTTTGTCCAAGCCATCATTGTATTTCTTTACCAAGTTGAAGAAGATCTGGCATCTGTCAAATCATCTCGGATGTATTGAGCGACGTACGGAGAACGGACCCCTTGGCCAAGTCCTCGTTTGCTTTGAGGATTTTGCTGGTTATATGAACTAACAGTTCTGAGTGCTGCCTTTTCTCAGACACGAACAGTTTTGAGTTTTTGTAAAAGTTTGCAGAAGCCCAGAAGTAGTCCATGATGATGACACACTTCTTGACAGACACCCCAGCCCTCAGCTCTTCGTGTAGGTCATTGATTTACCTATTAAAAATGCTGGGTGAAAATTAAGCTCTTACGTTTACATAACCCTTGCAAATGAATGAGAAACATTGATTTAAAAAGTAATAATAAACAATGGAACCATATGGGACCATAATTGAAGTCAAAAGGACATATCAGGCAAAGACAGAAGGAGGTCAGGATGTTTATTAATATAACTCAGATTGTGTTCATCAGAAAGAAGAAAGTCATATATACCTATTATGGCTTGAGGGTGAGTATAGCTTGGGCTAATTTTCATATGAAAGTGAACTAATCCTTTAAAAACCAAATGTTGCAACCAACAACTAATACCACAAATCAAAGGAAAATGATTATAATTTTTTATAAATGTTTTGTCAGTTAACAAAATAAATCAATTGACACTGAACCACATTTTAGATTTTCTTAATTTATTTATTCTATTAACTCAATTGTCAATTGTTTAAAATTTCTTTGTTGTGATCTTCAGTGATTTAAAATGAATGGTAACACAGGATCAGTCAACTTATATCACAGATAACACTACTCAAATTCACCACTGTAACTGTGTACAAACTCAAAACGAAGATTTCACAAGAATATCTTCACAGAAAATACAGTAAACTCATATAAAGAATTTACAATTATTACTAGTGTTAGGGCACACAAACGCGGTAGTGGCGCCCTACACATAAACACAAAACCACTGTCAGCATTCTCATCATGTCAATTCAAACACTACTACACGAAAATCATATCATACACATGATATTTTGCATGTCATTCATATATGTTTTGCATGTACACATTACATTTAAGACTTACCAAATTCAATTTCATAGAGAATCCGTAATGATGTAATGTCACATGAAATCACATAAACATAAAATCATGGTGTCTAGTATGCACTTACAAGGAGGCTTTAATCATCTTTGTGATTTATTGAAGAGCCATAGAACAACACTGTTTTCATCAGGAACACACTTATTCACTTCTATGCGTAACTTATCCATACAGTACTCCTTGAGTCCCCCTAGTGGGCTGGATAGTGAAGCGCATCTTTCATGTAATACCCTGACACACGGATCATCCCGAACCCTAACCACAAAATACACATTTTACATTCATGAAATTAACACAGCCTACTACACCAGATTAAATGATTATGATCACATGATCACAGATTAATCAAGCATGATACACATCTTGACACACTACCAGATCAGCTTCTTTTCTATCGATGACCATCTCTCATTTTCATCGACTCTAAGGTCACTTGGTTCGAGTACATGGACTCTTCAAGAGATTGACTAGTGGAAAAAAATGTCATAAATTTGACAATTATAGCTACACCAATTATCATAAATTAATGTAATTTATATATTATTATTACTGTAATTTATATAAATAGCTTTACAGGTAAATCAAAGTCTACCTTTCAATTACAATCAGCAATTAAGATTAAGCTAGCGAATGCAAAAAAAGTCGTAGCTATATATGCCCAAACTCAAGTCTTTTGGGCTGTCCACAAAGCCTGTAGGGATACCCCTTTGGATCCCTTCTCCTTGTGGTGGCTTTGCCATGCTTTAGGCTAGGGTTGTTCTGATTCCGATACTAGTATCGGAAATACCACCGATACCACAAAAATTTCTGGCATCGGTATCGGGGAGTATTTAAATTCACGTACCGATCCGATACCATTTTCTTAAACAATACCTAGTTGTGCCCGCTATCTTTGCTTAACGCAGCAAATCGGAAATCAATTCTTCTTCGCGGCTCAGAATGCAAACACAGGAAGTTGTGCTGCGTTGCCACAAGCAACCACTGTTTAGAGCAGCAGAGAAGTGAAAACGCGCTAGCAGTATGTCTGCTGTTTGGCAGTATTTCAGACCAGTAAAACGGCGACATGTCTCATATGCAATGCTGCAATTTCGAGTGGCACAAGTATTGGCAACTTTAACACAAATAACTTAATAAAGCATTTGAAGACGCGTCACTCCGCGCAACACGATGGTTACATAAAGGCTAATGCTGCGTTCACACCAGACGCGAATGAAGCGATAAGCGCGAGTGATTTACATGTTAAGTCAATGCAAAGACGCGAATTGACTCCCTGCGGCGCGATTCGCTGAATGACGCGGTGTGAATTGAGCGTTCGGGCGTTTGACGCGCTTAAGACGGAGAAGGATGAGGCGTGCCAGCTTCATTCAACAAAGAGAAAAGTTTTCAAAAGACAAATAAAGATACCGACAAAATTGTCGGGTTTATTGTTCTGGATGAACAGCTGCTGTCAGTCGTCGAAACGTGAGATTTTTTTAACAAAATTGTTTCTGGACTTCAAGTTTTAAAGAGATTATTTCTTATATAATTATATTCATAGATTTATTTGTTGCACTGTTTTTATAGTATTATTGTAAATCTAATATACCTTTTTCAGTTTACAGTGTTAGATTTGTGGCTGCATTTGAAGTTCTTTTTCACTTAAAATAAATAAATAATATAACTGACAAATGTATGTCAGATAATAAAAATACTCTAGTTCACTGTATGTTTTTGTTTTTGTTTTATTAAGGGATAAGTCTGAAGCACACCATAAATAATTCTATCAATTCATGCAGGGCTAGTAGTATATATACAGATACACACCCAGGTATCGGATCGGTACTCGGTATCGGCCGATACCCTGAGCTCAGGTATCGGAATCGGTATCGGGAATGGAAAAGGGGTATCAGAACATCTCTACTTTAGGCCTTTTTATCTTCTTTAGACACATTCCTTCATATCCAGGCTGTGGCCCTTGGCACTCGTATAATAGCCGCATCAGCCACGGCTGATGGAGGAGGGAGCACGGCCAAGGATGCTGTAAAAGACAAATAATAATCATAAAATAAAGTTATTTTAGACATTTGTTGACTTTCATTCTTTTACATTGATTCATACTTAATACAAATCTTCCGCTGTCTTCAGTTTTGAAGGCCACTGCTTGCTTGAGGATGGGATGGCTAGAGAAGTGTCTTTTTCCAGACTCTCTTTCCACTGCAGAAATAACTGGAGGCCGATGCGGTTTGCGAAACTCCGGGCCCTATTTTAACGATCTAAACGCATGGTCTAAAGTGCACGGCGCAAGTGCGCTTAGTGCATGTCCGAATCCACTTTTGCTAGTTTAAGGACAGGAAAAACGGTCGGCACGCCCAGCGCATGGTCTAAAAGGGTTGTCCATATTCTCTTAATGAGTAATGGGTGTGTTTTTGGCGTAATGTGAAATAAACCAGTCAGAGTCTCATCTCTCATTGCCTTTAAAAGCCAGTTGTGCTCGGGCCATGCTATTTACATGGCAGAATTTGCAAGCGGAAAAACTGAACTGAAGATTAATTATAAAGATAAAACCATAAAGACCTTAATTCAACAGGAAAAAGGGCCCACTGGTCTGCCAACCAAAGCTCCACAGTTTTCCCTTCATAAGTACTGCAGAAGGCTTTGCAAATGTCCGTACTCCTTCATCTTTGGCTGCAGGTAAATGTTTTACAATGGCTTCTTCTTCCTCCTCCAAGCTGTTGTCCAAGGAACATCTCTAACATTGTCAGCAGCAGATTTCCTCTTCTGTTCAGACATCCACTCAGAGTCAGACTTTCCCTCAGCTGTGGCACAGAAATCCTTTCCTCTGTAAAAGCTAAAGATGCTGATTCAATGATGCCAAAATGATCAAAATGCTCTAATTTGCTAAATGCAAAAGGTTCTAATTCTCCACCAGAGTTATGGCACTGTGCTTTACCTTCACAGCATTGTCAACTGCATCTCAGTCAGAGCTGAATAGGAGTGGCAGGCCAGCATCTATAGTTGACATGCAGCAGACAGGGGAACTTTAATGGCTAGGAAGCGTTCGAGCAGCTGGTATGTGGCGTTCCACCTTGTTTCAAAAGTTTATACTCCAGAAACTTAATTTCTCACTGATATTTTAAAAGCTTCTCCATAGGAACACAGCTGCTCTTAAAATGTCCAATGATTCTTCTCACCTTCTCTCTGGTTTCAATTACTGTAGTTCATCACCTGCAGACTGACTATCCTTCACTATAAGAAATGAAGTATGTGCAAAGCAAAGCATGTGCCTTAACGTTAGTTTTTTTCACAGCAGCTACCATGTTGGCAGCATTGGCAGTAACAATGTATCCAACTTTTTTTTTCAATGTCGAAATCCCTAAAAATCACATGAGGAGCCACTTCTTACCATGCACTCTTTCACCAATAAAACTAAAGCATTGCATTAGAATTACACTTGTCTTCTAAGGCCCGCCTTCTTTGATTTGATTAGCTGTCTCAATCATTTTGACATTGATGAGCACTGTCCCCCTCAATGGTTACGTCCCTGATCTGAAACCTGACAAAACACAAAACTCAGATCATTTTATTAAGTGCACACCCTCACCTTTTGTGGGTCACCATTGTGCTGAAGAGTAGAACTTGTGCTTCAGTCCAGGAGAAGACCAAGGAATATTGAAAATATGCTGCATGTTGCTAGTAACTGTTTTGCAGTAATGTGTATGAACTACTTTGTTTATTTGATTTTTTTGGTTAAGTATTTGCACACAACGTATTTGCAGTTTAATAAATGCAAAAAAATGCACAGTATATTGCTGTCCCAACACTCTTGCATGTGTTAGTATTAAAAACGTACAACTTGAGTAAAACATGCTTGAGAAATTCAACTAATTACATTTCATTAACAGTGTATAACATAATATACTGTAAATATATTGTCATATTTTTCAATATATGAAATGAGTTAATTCCTTATGTATTGTTCAAATTGTTCAAAATGTATTTTCTTTCCATAAGGGTTGGAGCAATCCGTCATAACCAAATCCCAACATTCCCTTCTTAACTTCCTTAGTAAGATGTACATTTAAAGTCTCATCCATCCCTCAAACTTTGATGATTGATTTCTGTTGTAAAAAATAAAATAAAATAAATAAAAAGCATTTGCATTTCTAAGGGTTCTTAATTTTGCATTTTAAATACAGAAATGCTGTGGAAGATGGCTCGATTTAGTATTCATATTTCTATATTATTCCTCTCAAATTCGAGTCACTGGAGCTTTTTTCTTTTGTGGAACCTGAAAAAAAAACAAGATTAAAATACAAATTTTATACTATTGTTTATTGTTTTTTTTTTAAGATATTTTGTAACATAAATGACATATTTTGCATAATTCATATGAATATTTAAAGTAACATACTGTTAAATGAATCCTTACAGAAGAAATAACTTTCTGAGCTTGACAAACAAAAATATAATTGTGCAAGCCTAACAAATTCGTAACTTTACAACTAAACAACTATGATTCCATACAGTGTAAATTTGTTTATTTCCCTTCACCATGCACACATGAAATAGTTTTTAGGCTTTTACTTTTACTTTATATTTACTTGAAAATATTTAAGTTTGATTAATCAGAGGAATCTGTAAAAATATGTTTAAAAAAGACTAAATTAAAAGGTATAAAATAAGACACTCGTATAACATGTTTTTACAGAGAAATTATCATCTAATGAATGGCTTTCTGAGCTTAACAAAATAAAATATAATTGTTAAACAGTTAAAACAGTTACAGTTCAATATAATTGTAGTAAACAAAAACTATTAGTCTGTAAACATACTTCTGCCCTCCACCAAAAAAAGTAATTAAATGAGTCATTTCATTTACATCAGAAGTATTAACAGCTGTAATATTAAGAAACTTGTATAACATGTTTTAATATTATTTGCAGAAAGAAGCTGAGACTGTAGGCCAATTCACACTGAACCACCAGATGGCAACAGACACTTCGTTGAGTTTTGTTGGATCAGTGTGATATGCTGATTCAGCATATTCAGTTGACCAACAGGGTGAATTGGCCTTATGACATTTAACATCCAAAAACAAAAGTATTTCTGAACCCTAGAATGCATAAATGGGGTCAAATCAACCTGCCATGCAGTGATTTGTTAATTATATTGTATCAATTAAAAAATATATTTGATATTCCATGAATTCTTAAAAAAAGAAATTCTTCATAAAGAGGGTCAAAATTTATTTCCAATGGAATTTTGACTCAACACAGTATTTTTTTGGATACATTTTTGTCAATAATAATATTTTGTCTTTATGGATTACTTAAAAGCCTGTGGTGTCTTTTTTGAGCCCAGAATGAGCCTGAATTTCCTTACAATATAGCAGGTGAAAAGAAGTATGGGAAATGAGTAACATGTTTGAACAAAAAAAGACAAAAAAAAAAAAAAGTACTCGGATAACAACTTCTGCTAAGATTTTGAAGTTCACATCCAATAGATATTTTACTATCCATATGGGATAGTAAATATCTCACATGATAATGTTAAAATGGTGGTGGGTGTAGAACATTCAGATTGCATTCATACTACGCATTTATTCTTGATTATTTATGTATCATTAATAGTGCTCTTTTTTAAGAAAACCATTAATTTAAAATGTTTGACCCTGCTTTATGCACTCTTGTTGGTATTTTGGTTCACGTGTTCTAGGGATAACGTGATGTTGCTGTGTTTTTCTTGAGACACTTTTGATGTTGATGGCTTTGAGTCCACATCAAAGACATCTGAAGCACTTCTTGTACTGCTGCCAGACCTGGACAAGAATGAGACGAGAGGAAATGAGTGACTTCATGACATCAATTAACCTCTGAAACTCATGAACCACACCGGAATGTGTTTGTAATAAACAGGTAATAAAAGGTGTTTTAAAAGACTAGATCTGCATTTTCAGAAGTAATGCTGATAAATACTGATGCTTTTTTTTCTTTCATATACTGACTCTGGAGACAGTGAAATTGAAAATTCACTACTGAGGACGACATTTTAACACTGTTGTATGCGACATTGTATTTTTGTCAGATAGAAATGTCACAAAAACCTGAGCTGTTTTATCTCCTTCTAAACAAAAACAAACAAAAACAACTCACAGTTCTCTGACATAGCCTTCAGGAACCAGCCGGACACAACGAGAGTGACCACATATCTGATCAGACATACGAGTCCACCGACAAAGGGCAAAGATCAACAGGCCCACACTCAAAAACAGCAGCCCCAAGATCACAGACACCCAAGTCAACAGGTCCAGCGGTGGATTGCTCTGAGAACACATGTCAGAGTTCATGAGTGCAAAATCTGTGCTGTTCTTCAACGGTCACTATAAATGTTGACCATCCACTATAGACAGCATTTGAATTCTGCTAGTGCGTTCAATGCTTCAATCATTTGAGAAGGTTTAACTTGTTCTCTTTCATACCTGTGATGAACTGCTGGTTTGCACGAGAGCGAATGTCGACAGATGAACACAGGAACACACAGTGTAGCTGCTGTTGGTCTTTAAAACAGAACAACCATCTACAATCCACTCGCTGGTATTCCAGTACACACAGGACAGAGAACCGCTGGGGTTGGAGTCCTGCAAAAAGAAGAAGGAGCATGCAGAAAATATTTCAGCACTGAATATTAGATGTTCTCAGATGTTCATCAGATCTCAGGTTGGTCTCTCACTCTGATGTGTTTGAGGGTGAAGTTGACTGGTTTGGTTAGTTTAGTGTTGGTGGTTTTGGGAAGAGTAACTGAGATCACAGTGGACATCATGGTTTTAACCGTATCATTTGACGTGTTGAAGAAGTCGGGCTTCAGTAGATTCTCCATTGTGTTATAACTCAAGAAAGCCACAGCAGCTGATCCTGTGTGACAGAAACAGAAGCATTCAGGTAATACTGTGTTAAAACAACAACAATTTAAAAGTAAATGAGGTATAGTGGTGATGGTATGAAGTCTCTTTCTACAATTTTCGTTTTTATTTATTTAATCAGACTAAAATATTTCTCAGACCTTTATTGTTCTTGGCGATCCCAATGAGATCGATGTCCACAGAAGAACTTGTTGTGTCAAGTCGAGGGATTTTATCTAAGGTGACATGCGGTCCAACCATGAAGACTTGTCCCTCTGATAATGAACAAACAAGCGGTTATGGGCTATACTCATTTATCTGCAATCCCTTTCTTCTCTTTTTTTTAGATGACAATGACAAACAAATATAATGATTATTCAGTATTGTTGGGTTTTCATCTCTATTGTTGTTTGATCTAAAATGACCTTAAAATCATACAATGTAATTGATTATTACTTTAATTTGCACAGACTTTCAGCTTTATTGTTTAACCCTCAGGGGTCTGAGGATTTTTGGGGCCCTGGAGAAGTTTTGACATGCCCTGAAATTTGTGCTTTTTTCAGTTGTTCATAAACATATTAATGGAAAAAGTGTCATTACACTGTATTCAGCACAGACTAGGCTACCATAATATGTGAGGAACATGTATGTACATGTTTGTGTTTTTGAAGGAATAACGTTTATGCGTGGTTATTGAAAAAACAAAAAGCCAAAAAATATATATTAAATCTTTGTTCACAAGACTTCTGGGTATTTGAGGTTGTAGACTAGAGTTTTTGCTTCAAAATGAGGTAAAAATTATGCTGCCTGCTTGTTCATATAAAACAATAGAGAGATTTAAATTTTCTAAAACATCTTTGGTCAAGAAACACAATATGCGTGGAGGCGTGAATAATCATGTATAATGGGTGATTCTCACCTGAGAAGACAAAAGAATCACATAATAATGACCTGAAATGACTTGCATATTAATGAGGCCTTTCAGTCAGGTAGGCTGTGAAAAAACCCTCTGTGATCATGATTCAAATCTCATCATGGTGTAAATCAAACATACAGAAAAAACAGCAATACTGTGAAATATTATTACAATTTAAAATAATGGTATTCTATTATATTCTTTAAAATATAATGCATTTCTGTGATGCAAAGTGTCTGAACAATTATGTTACCTCTATGGCATTTCATATAGGCTTTTAGCTTAAAAGCATGCACATTTGGAGAAATATTGATGGATTCTCATATGTTTGTCAATTTTCTATACAGAAGAGTAATATTTATTCAGGATTTATTGTCATTACTATGAGCGCTGGATACTGTGTTTTCAATTCATACTTGCAGCCGGAGGGCGCTCTGCCCCTTTAGTCCACAAATGCCTGAGCACTAAAGAAGAATAGGCAATCCAGGAACTAACCAAACTAACAGAGGACAGAGATCGCTAACTATGGCTATTCAAAACACTTTTCAAGGCAATAAATACACGATTGAGACGATGAATGCATGTATTGACTCAGAATTTGCGTCTGAATAGCGCTGGCTCCGTGGGCGTGGCCGCATTAGCGGATAATGAGCTGAATCACGGACTTTGACATGGCTCTCTTTTCATACAGATTACATAAACACAGAATGTTTGTTTTCGATTTGACTTACACGATTTAAAACCTGACATTTCAATTTCGTTTTTTTAGACATAAGTCTAATTTTTTGTGATTAGTATTCACTAAGTTACAGTTCATTTTCTGAGAACTATCAGATTGGACTTCGTTCAGAGGGAGACGAGAGATCACGCATCATGTTAGTTTTCTTTATTTTACAAAAAGCACAACATTTTGTTTTTACTCTGAGTGTACACAAATAAAAGAAGATATTCCACAGATTAAAATGGTGTATAACTCTTAATTGTATGTGCAACATTAACAGAGTATTTTGAGTCTCTTTCACACTGGTAAGAAAAAAAACGCGGTGGTATCGCCGGCGATACCCTCAGACCTCAGAGTGTTCATAAATGTCTTGTGAATGTTGATTGTTTTTAGGCAATATATTCAGAAAACACATTGTGGTGTTTTGTTGTATTTTCTTTTTTTTTTTTCTTGGTTTTTCAAGGCATATAACAAAAGACAGATGAAATTGCACCAAAATACTTGCTTTTGACATCTGCAACAAAAAATACAGGCACTGTTTTCTGCTTTCTAGACTATATAGGGTCCCGGACATCATATACTATAATCTCAGTTTCATCATCAGTAATAACTCTTTTTCACTTACCTACGGTGGGAAGAGTAAAACTGACATTGGCACTCATGTCTGTTGGCTTCACCAATGTAGATATGAGTTTCTCGCTAGTTTTTAACACACGGTTTCCAAAGGAGGCTAGTTCAGCTGGGCTGACTGATGAGGATGACTCTAAAATGTTCTCTGAAGCGTTGATGGCCATAGTCAGAATTTCGGTCACAGTCTAATTTATTGATCAGAGAAATACAGTCATTGTATGTGTAAATATTAAGAGAGGCAATAAGACAGAACTGTCAATCATTATGTAGCTGTGACAGATTTGATTATTATTTTAAAATACTTACATCCAAAGGAAGCTCTTGATTTGTAATGTTCTCTATCTGGTCAAGAAGATTTTGAAAACATCCTCCAGAGGTCTGATTCTGAAAACACAATTGAGCTTCATGAATAAGACTTTAAGAGACTGCACTGTGTAAATTGAAATATTCAGCTTACCCTGCATTGATCCAGCATGTTATCCAGACCTGTAATGAGGGAATTCATCATTATAACATGAATGCAGTAAAATAAAATACCACATTTTAGTCTAGAAACATGCTTACCTGTAGTAGTTGAAGTGAGTGTGGTTGTAGAAGTTGGGCTGAGTGTGGTTGTAGTAGTTGAAGTCATTGTGGTTGTAGTAGTTGAAGTGAGTGTGGTTGTAGTAGTTGAAGTGAGTGTGGTTGTAGTAGTTGAAGTGAGTGTGGATGTAGAAGTTGGGCTGAGTGTGGTTGTAGTAGTTGGAGTGAGTGTGGTTGGGGTGGAGATATTATACTCGCAGAAGCAGGAGGAGGCAGTACTACTGTAGCATGTACAGGTGTCATTATTACCAGTGCAGGCACAGTTATCACCCCAGCATTGGTATTCATACTGGTTTTGGTTCTGATATCTCCGGTAGTTAAAATAATGCATTCTTGTGTTGCAGTGCATGCGATACTGAGCACCAGTGCAGATGTACGTGTCATTAAAAAACACACATTGAGAGAGTCTCAATGAACTAACTGCTGTAGGGATAGTGATGCTATTTGTGTACGTCTCACAGAAACAGGAAGACAAAGTGCTACTGTAACATGTACAGGTGTCCTTATCACCAACACAGATACAGCCAGTACTCATGCACAGGTATTGGTCTTGGTCTTGGTTTTGGTACTGATATCTCCAGTAGTAGAAATTATGCATTCTTGTATTGCAGTACATGTGGTACTGAGCACCAGTGCAGATGTACGTGTCGTTATAAAACACACAGCCATAAGCTGGAGCAACTGCTCTATTGAGAGCAGTGATATTGCCATAAGTCTCACAGAAACAGGAGGACAAAGTGCTACTAGAGCATGTACAGGTGTCCTGATTAGCAACACAGTCACAGTTATAATTCCAGCATTCGTACTGGTATTGGTTTGAGTATCTATATCTCTGGTAGTTAAAATAATACATTCTTGTGTTGCAGTACATACGGTACTGAGCACCAGTGCAGATGTACGTGTCGTTATAAAGCCCACAGTCATAGACTGGACTAACTGCTGTAGGGATAGTGATGCTATTGTTGTAATTTGCACAGAAGCAGGAGGATGACATATTATAGTAGCACGTACAGGTGTCCTTATTACCAATGCAGTTACAGTTATTATTTAAACAATGGTAATGGTATTTATCATAATGGAAATCATGCACACTTGTGTTGCAGTACATGTGGTACTGAGCACCAGTGCAGATGTATGACGTGTCGCTATAAAGCACACAGTCATAGACTGGAGTAACTGCTGTCGTGAGAGCAATGGTATTACCGTAAGTCTCACAGAAGCAGGAGGACAGAGTGCTATAGTAGCATGTACAGGTGTCCTTATTAGCAATACAGAAGCAGTCATTACTTATGCACAGGTATTGGTCTTGGTATCTATATCTCCAGTAGAAGAAATCATGCGTGCTTGTGTTGCAGTGCATGCTGTACTGAACACCAGTACAAATATATGTATCATTAAAAAGCACACATTGAGAGACTCTCAATGGACTAACTGCTGTAGGGATAGTGATGTTATTGCCATAAGTCTCACAGAAACAGGAGGACAAAGTGCTACTGTAGCATGTACAGGTGTCCTTATCACCAACACAGGCACAGTTATTACTCCAGCATTCGTACTGGAATTGGTTTTGGTACTGATATTTCCAGTGGTAGAAATCATGCATTCTTGTGTTGCAGTACATGTGGTACTGAGCACCAGTGCAGATGTACGTGTCGTTATAAAGCACACAGCCATAAACTGGAGCAACTGCTCTATTGAGAGCAACGGTATTACCGTAAGTCTCACAGAAGCAGGAGGACAAAGTGCTATTAGAGCATGTACAGGTGTCCTTATTACCAATGCAGTTACAGTTATTATTCCAGCATTGGTACTGGTATTGGTTTGGGTTTCTATATCTCTGGTAATAGAAACTATGCATTCTTGTGTTGCAGTACATGCGGTGCTGAGCACCAGTGCAGATGTACGTGTCGTTATAAAGCCCACAGTCATAGACTGGACTCACTGCTGTAGGGATGCTTTTGCTGTTAGTCTCACAGAAACAGGAGGAAGTGTTACCAGAGCAGGTACAGATGTCCTTATTACCAATGCAGTTACAGTTATTATTGGAACAATGGTAATGGTATTTATCATAATGGAAATCATTAACACTTGTGTTGCAGTACATGTGGTACTGAGCACTAGTGCAGATGTATGACGTGTCGTTATAAAGCCCACAGTCATAGACTGGAGTAACTGCTGTTGTGAGAGCAATGGTATTGCCGTAAGTCTCACAGAAGCAGGAGGACAAAGTGCTACTAGAGCATGTACAGGTGTCCTTATTACCAACACAGTTACAGTTATTATTCCAGCATTGGTACTGGTATTGGTTTTGATTCTGATAAAAGTAGTAAAAATCATGCACACTTGTGTTGCAGTGCATGCGGTACTGAGCACCAGTGCAGATGTACTTGTCATTAAAAAACACACACTGAGAGAGTCTCAATGGACTCACTGCTGTAGGGATAGTGACGCTATTGTTGTACGTCTCACAGAAGCAGGAGGACAAAGTGCTACTAGAGCATGTACAGGTGTCCTTATGACCAACACAGGTGCAGTCATCACTCATGCACAGGTAATAGTCTTGGTACTGATATTTCAGGTAGTAGAAATAATTCATTCTTGTGTTGCAGTACATGTGGTACTGAGCACCAGTGCAGATGTACGTGTCATTATAAAGCACACAGCCATAAGCTGGAGCAACTGCTCTATTGAGAGCAACGATATTACCGTAAGGCTCACAGAAGCAGGACGACAAAGTGCTACTAGAGCATGTACAGGTGTCCTTATGGCCAACACAGATGCAGTCATTACTCACACACGCGTATTGGTCTTGGTATTGATATTTCAGGTAGTAGAAATAATGCATTCTTGTGTTGCAGTACATGCGGTGCTGAGCACCAGTGCAGATGTATGTGTCGTTATAAAGCCCACAGTCATAGACTGGACTAACTGCTGCAGGGATAGTGATGCTATTGTTGTAATTAGCACAGAAGCAGGAGGAAGACATATTATAGTAGCACGTACAGGTGTCCTTATTACCAATGCAGTTACAGTTATTATTAAAACAATGGTCATGATATGTATCGTAATGGAAATCATGCACAGTTGTGTTGCAGTACATGTGGTACTGAGTACCAGTGCAGATGTATGATGTGTCGTTATAAAGCACACAGCCATAGACTGGAGTAACTGCTGTCGTGAGAGCAATGGTATTGCCGTAAGTCTCACAGAAGCAGGATGACAAAGTGCTACTAGAGCACGTACAGGTGTCCTTATTACCAACACAGTCACAGTTATTGTTCACACACTGGTACTGGTGTTGGAACTGATAATTTTGGTAGGAAAAATCATGCATTTGTGTGTTGCAGTACATGCGGTACTGAGCACCAGTGCAGATGTACATGTTGTTTTGTAGCACACAGTCAGGGTCTGTGACTGGACTAACTGCTGTAGGGACAGTGATGTTATTGCCATAAGTCTCACAGAAGCAGGAGGACAAAGTGCTACTAGAGCATGTACAGGTGTCCTTATAACCAACACAGTTACAGTTATTACTCCAGCATTCGTACAGGTTTTGGTTTGGGTATCTATATCTCTGGTAATAGAAACTATGCAATCTTGAGTTGCAGTACATGCGGTGCTGAGCACCAGTGCAGATGTACGTGTTGTTATAAAGCCCACAGTCATAGACTGGACTCACTGCTGCTGGGATGCTTTTGCTGTTAGTCTCACAGAAGCAGGAGGAAGTGTTACTAGAGCAGGTACAGTTGTCCTTATTACCAATGCAGCTACAGTTATTATTTAAACAATGGTAATGATTTTTACTGTAATGGAAGTCATGCACACTTGTGTTGCAGTACATGCGGTACCGAGCACCAGTGCAGATGTACGTGTCGTTATAAAGCCCACAGTCGTAGACTGGACTAACTGCTGTAGGGGTAGTGATGTTGTTGCGAAAATTCTCACAGAAGCAGGATGAAGTATTTTTGTAGCATGTACAGGTGTCCTTATTGCCAACACAGATACAGTTATTACTCATGCACTGGTATTGGTTCTGGTTTTGGTATCTCTGGTAGGAGAAATGATGCATTCTTGAGTTGCAGTACATGCGGTACTGAGCACCGGTGCAGATGTACGTGTCATTATCAAGCTCACAGTCCAAAACTGAACTGACTGTTGATCTTGATTCAGCGGCAGTGGTGGATACTATACCTGAGGATGAGAAAGATGTGATCAAAGTAAACACAAAAACCAAACCAGGTGAATTTCCAGCATGTTTAGCACACTTATTTTAATTTGAAACACATTTTAAGTTTAAATTGTTCCTTTAAGGGGGGCCCGGCAGGAAACGTTTGGGTATAATACTGATATAATGTTTGAAACATCTTCCTTCAGACAATTAGACTCTGGTGACATGTATTTCAGGTGTCTATTTATTGTCTTGGTGACTTACTTACATAACATCACCTGACCATTCTGTCGTCCAATAAAATTGGGATATTTTCCACACGTGCTTCAGGCACTGTTTATTTGTTTTGATTCATAGAATCCATAATTTAAAATGTAATAAATATTTTCAAAATATCTCATTTGGACATGTATGAATTTGTAATGCATTTTGGAAGGGAGATTAACAGGTGTGTTAATTTGTGTTCTTATATGGACAACTGCTTAGAGTTTTGACAGTGACCAAATACTGAAGATATGAATGTAACCAATTATTTAAACAAAAATGTAATACTTTCACAGGGTCAACAGACATTTGTTTAAAGGAAACACTTCTTATTACACTTACAGAGGCTTAAAGAGATGACAGTCAGCAGTGACCATACAACACCTGGCATAAAAAAGACAAAAATGAAAAGGTTTAATGTTTTTTCTACTGTTATACTTACTGTTATAATTCTTACACACTGCACACAAATATTAATTGTTTTTCAAAGCAGATCTTTCACACAGACTGCTAGACACTGTTAAGTTTCAAATGATTAATGTCTGATCAAACAGTTTTGGAAATATTTGGTGTCATACTGATTAGTCTGGGCAGTTACAAAACAATTAGTTGAAGTTTCTTATTGTAAATGTCTCTGCGACCCTACTTATTATTAATTATTGCAACGTCACAAAGTTATGTTGTAGCAATGAATCCAGGAATTTCACTTTTTACGGATGTGACAACGTAACTGGTTGTCACAATTTCTCATGGATTTGTTCTTGATTGGATTAGACCAGTGGTTCCCAACCATGTTCTTGTTTCATATCTCTTTTATCTGACACACCCATTTCAGTCTCTACTAATAAGCTGATGGCTTGAATCAGGGGTGTTTGATTAGGGAGACATGCAAAATGTGCAGTGTTGGGGGGCCTCCAGGAATGTGGTTGGAAACCACTGGATTAGACCATCACCTTTTATAACTGATACCACCAGGCAATTGAATCCTCAGCAATAAGGATTTGGTCAACGGAATTGGATCCATAGGATCTAGGTGTTATGGATTTGTGGCTCTCCCTTTACAGTTGGTGAAGCCAGTGAGGTGAACAACAACGATTCCACTAAGTAACTATTCTCTGGTAGCCAGTTCCTTCTTGTGCAGTCTACTGTTGGCTCCAACCCCTGAGCACAGTCCAGTGTCAGCTCCAGCTCCATAGCACAGTCTACTGTTGGCTCCAGCCCCTGAGCACAGTCCAGTGTCAGTTCCAGCTTCATAGCACAGTCTACTGTTGGCTCCAACCCCTGAGCACAGTCCAGTGTCAGCTCCAGCTCCATAGCACAGTCTACTGTTGGCTCCAGCCCCTGAGCACAGTCCAGTGTCGGCTCCGGCCCCTGAGCAAAGTCCAGTGTCGGCTCCAGCCCCTGAGCACAATCCAGTGTCGGCTATGGCCCCTGAGCACAGTCCAGTGTCGGCTCTGGCCCCTGAGCACAGTCCAGTGTCGGCTCCGGCCCCTGAGCACAGTCCAGTGTCGGCTCTGGCCCCTGAGCACAGTCCAGTGTTGGCTCCTGCCCCTGAGCACAGTCCAGTGTCAGCTCCGGCCCCTGAGCACAGTCCAGTGTCGGCTCCGGCCCCTGAGCACAGTCCAGTGTCGGCTCCGGCCCCTGAGCACAGTCTAGTGTCGGCTCTGGCCCCTGAGCACAGTCCAGTGTTGCCTCCGGCCCCTGAGCACAGTCTAGTGTCGGCTCTGGCCCCTGAGCACAGTCCAGTGTTGCCTCCGGCCCTGAGCACAGTCTAGTGTCGGCTCCAGCCCCAGAGCACAGTCCAGTGTTGGCTCCGGCCTCTGAGTACAGTGCAGTGACAGCTGCAGTCCCTGAGCACAGTCCAGTGTTGGCTCCAACCTCTGAGCACAGTACCAGAGAGTGAAAACCCAGAATCTTTTCTAGTGAGTGAAATCCCTGAGTCTGTTCCAGAGAGTGAAAACCCCAAGTCCGCTCCAGAGACTGCTGTTCCAGAGCCCCCTCCTGGGAAATCTGTATCAGAGCTTATTCTTCCTATTTACCCTGGCCTATTTGAAGATGTGGTCCTTTTTTGTATGTAGCTGTTACTATTTGTGTCTGGGTTATACAAACATTCCTCCAGTCTTCCACCCAGGAGCCCACTCCAGCCCCAGAGCTCTGTTAAAAGCCTGCTAGAGCCCGTGAGTCTGCACCATAGTCTGCTCCAGCCCATGAGCCCACTACAGAGTGCATTCCAGCCCATGAGTCTGCTCCATGAGTCGGACACCTCTCCGATCTTTACTGGCTCCCTGAATTGCCAGCACCTTCTTGGCTCCCTCCACTGCCAGCACCTCCTTGGCTCCCTGTACTACTGGCGCCTCCCTGGCTCCCTGAGCTACCAGCGCTTCCCTGAGCTAACAGCACCTCCCTGGCTCCCTGAGCTACCAGCGCTTCTCTGAGCTAACAGCGCCTCCCTGGCTGCACTGCTGGCACCTCCCTGGCTGCCTGAGCTACTAGCGCCTTTTTGTTAGTGTTGCCCTGGAGGCTTCTTAGCCTGCTGGCACTACCCATGTCATCTGCCCATTACCTGCCACTCCAGGCTTCTGGGATGGGGGAGTAATGTCACATTTTAATTGTTTTTTCATTACTTACATATTTAAGGACACTTAGTTTGCTTCTCTGTGTTTTCCTGCTTCCCTTTGGTCTGTGTTCACATGCATCGTTTGTTGCTATGGTGATTCATTGTTTCATTAATTAAAGGTACACCAGGTTGTATTGAATTAGGATCCATTTGCAGTTTTTATTGATAAGCAAACACAACAGGGCAAGGACAAGGCAGAGGCATAAACCGGGACAGGCAGAGATCAAGGCAGGCAGCAAATGTACAGAATCCAGGAACAGGCAATGGTCAGGGCAGGCAGCAGAGAATCAAACACAAGGAACAGTCCAGTCAAACACAAGAATAGCAATCCACAATAACGCTCAGAAATTATCACAGGGGCAAATCAAGACTTCACATGGAGGTGTGGGTGCAAGTGTCTTTTATGTGTGAGTGAGTGATTGTATAATGGGTAGCAGGTGCAGGGTGATCAGTCCAGGGTATAAGGGTAGATGGGAAATGGAATCCAAATGATGTGTGAAGTCCAGGATGGAGTGTCCTCTGGTGGCAATGACAGGCACTCTCACTGGTGATCGTGACAGTTACTACATGAAAACATCCCTGTATTTATTTAAAAAATACTGTATTGAATACACATTATCCACATTAACGTATGCGAGAATCACGCAAATGACACTACGGAAAGCAGAAAGTGTCCAACTTCATTGCTGTGTCCGAAATTACCTCCTATACCCTTAAATAGGACACTGTTTGAGGAGACAGCCATTTGTATTTGTGTCCAAACTATAGTGGACTCATCCAATCCCACAATGCACCGCAAATGATGAGTGTACAACCGATGCACACTTAACGGATACAGAATATGCATAATGTACTGTGAGGGTCACACGTTAAATTAATTTCTGCGTCCAACCAGAAGATGGTGCTAAATCATCCATCTATCCATTAATTTGCATAATCGCTGGTCCATTGTGGCTACAGCATAATAACATACAGGTATAAAATCATTTTTAATGGATTTTTAAATTGTTTAATTAAGGTTTATACATGTTACTTTCCATGGCAGAGTTCAAAATTTTAATCTGTTTGAAAATCTTTAGTGTTCGTATTCATTCACTTGTTTTCATTCACTCCTCCAAAGGGCTGTATTAGTGGAGTAATGTAGGGAATAGTGAATGAGGATACTATAAGGGGTGATTTTGAGTAGCATACATGTATGTCTCAGTTTTTTTCAACTGCAAGTGGCAAATCTCACAGATTGGTTACATCCAGCCGCAGCCGATCAGCATAATTGTTGCAGTATTAATATTTAGCTGGAAACGATTAGATTACTGTATTATATGTACATATGTATTTTGAATATAACACTTAGAAAAATAGTCTATTACAGCAAAGAAAACTATAGCAACAAAAGTCAATTTTAATTTATATATTATTAATATAAAGTCCTCCAAGGACATTTTCACTACTGTCTATTCCATTAAGAGACACTTCTTACTTGCTTTTGCTTGTTAAAAGAGAAAACCTTTTGTTTTTGTTTTGTGGTTACAGTTTTAAGAAATGTCTTTTCTGGGATTGGGAAACATGTTACTGATAAATAAATGTTGAAATTTGGCTCACTGAGGATGATAGAGTAATGATCGCACATGACATTTAGATGCAACTGTAATGAACTATACATTATAATTAAAATTATTAAATACACATCAATTTTTGTTAAGAAAATTTATGGAAGTAATTTAATGCCAAATGTTTTTGAAATAAAAAGCTTGTTGAATTGCACTAATTGAAAAAAAAAAATGCATTACATTAACTGTGCTTGCATTTTTATGCATTGTATTTTTAAGGTTTGCATTTTATGGGCTGAAATTCAACATGGTTGTATATTTATGCTGTGAATATTTCAATTAAAAATATTTCACACACATTTTCATTATTACAAATTCAATAATTTATATTCACCTTTCAGATTTCACTTCCAAAATATTCATTCTGTTTAAAAATACAACCTATAAAATTCGACTAGCAATTTTCAGTCCATTTTATTTCGCTTTACAAATTCGCTTCCACAAATTCAGTGGTTCAAATTCGGCAGAAAATTCAACATTTCACATCCGGGAACTGCAGGAAAAGCAGTAGAGTACCGATGCATGATCTCTATCTGCTGTTAGTCTTCTTCACCAGCAGGTGCCGCTAGCGGCTGTTTAAGACCAGAGCAACGGCTAGTAAGTCAGCATTCATTCATAAAAACGAATTTACAGAAATGGAGCAAGCAGTAAGTGAATGTGTGATGATTATCAGGGCCAATAAAACGCAGAAAAGCTGATAAAGACACAAAAGCTGCATTTATGTTTAATTCAGTGTCTTTATGATTACCCGTGTAGTCTACATGTAAGCAGCTTTCTCTCCAGTGAACGAGATTATAACGTTATTCCCGAAGCTGGTGTACAGATCAAATGTTAAATCTGAGATAGACATATAATTCTCTCTCTCAGTTTCCTCAACTTTATATCGCGGCACTGTGTTGTAATACTAGGGCTTCCCTCATCCGTCACAGGATTCCCCTGCCATCAGGACATATAAAACTCTTAACACAGCTTAATGGACTCGTACAGTGATATAAAAGACCAAACTCACACCTCATTTGTGATGTAGGTCATACTATATAGACTCCAAGAAAGCAGATATTCGCATAAAGTTGTTTTGATGCTGAACGTTTGATATTCGCAAATTTAGGGACCGTCTCTAAAGTTACGACATTGGTAGGCTATTCACGTTTCTACCTTCAATAGTGTTTAAAGAGAATGATTTACAGTCACAAAACCAACTCTACAGTGTTCATCTATGTCTCAGGTCGAACAGTGATGTGCCTATTCTTTCTCTCTCTCTCTCTCTCTCTCTCTCTCTCTCTCACACACACACACACACACACACACACACGTGAACTCACACAAACTCTTGTACACACACATGCACATATATTCAAACACACCCCACTCAAAGTAGCCTACATACACACATATCCTTTTTTTTTCTTTTTTTACACGTTCATCACACAATTCATTCTACTTTGTTCATTTTTATTTTTCCTGCCGATATATTATCCTGCTTATACAAATTTTACATTGGGTTGCCAAAGCATTTATATGAGCAGGAAAAATCAAATTAACAAAGTAGAACAAATTTTGTGATGAATGTGTAAAAAAAGAAAAGAAAAAGTATATGTATATGTACTTTGAGTTCTGTGTGTTTGAATATGTGTGTGTGTGTGTGTGTGTGTGTGTGTGTGTGTGTGTTTGTGTGTGTGTGTGTGTGTGTGTGTGAGAGAGAGAGAGAGAGAGAGAGTAGGCACATCACTGTTCGACCTGACACCTAGATGAACACTTTACAGTTGGTTTTGTGACTGTAAGTCATTCTCGTCAAATGCTATTGAGCTTTAAAGTATGGCATTTTTTGTATGATCCCATACAGTAGTGAAATACATATCAATATTTACATATTACTTGACAGTTTATTTGGAAACACTTTACAATAAGGTTCATAATGTATTTACTTACGTGAACTATCCATGACCAATTTGTTACTGTATTTGGTAATCTTTGTTAACGTTAATAAGCATACGGCAGTTCATTGTTCATGTTAGTTCACAGTGCATTAACTAATGTTAACAAATACAACTCTTTATTTTAATAATGTATTAGTAAATGCTGGAATTAACATTAACAAAATTAACAAGTGCTGTAGAAGTGCAGTTCATTATTAGTTCATATTAACTAGTTAATATAAAGTGTTACCTTTTATTTAGAATAAACATCAAAAATCTAAAAGGTTTGCATTATACCTGAGACATAGATGAACACTGTAGAGTTGGTTTTGTGACTGTAAATAATTCTCTTTAAACGCTATTGAAGGAAGAAACGTGAATACCAATATCGTAACTTTAGAGACGGTCCCTAAATTTGCGAATATCAAACGTTCAGCATCAAAACAACTTTATGCGAATATTTGCTTTCTTGGAGTCTATATAGTATGACCTACATCACAAATGAGGTGTGAGTTTGGTCTTTTATATCACTGTAGCTACGAGTCCATTAAGCTGTGTTAAGAGTTTTATATGTCCTGATGGCAGGGGAATCCTGTGACGGATGAGGGAAGCCCTAGTATTACAACACAGTGCCGCGATATAAAGTTGAGGAAACTGAACAACAGAGAGAAATATATGTCTACCTCAGATTTAACATTTGATCTGTACACCAGCTTCGGGAATAACGTTATAATCTCGTTCACTGGAGAGAAAGCTGCTTACATGTAGACTACACAGGTAACCATAAAGACACTGAATTAAACATAAATGCAGCTTTTGTGTCTTTATCAGCTTTTCTGCATTTTATTGGCCCTGATAATCATCACACATTCACTTACCGCTTGCTCTATTTCAGCAAATCCGTTTTTATGAATGAATGATGACTTACTAGCTTCCCAGATAGCAACAGACTCCGGGGCGGATCCGCCTTCAAGTCGCCAGCTCCGCTGTACGCTCAGATTCAATTCGGCAACGCGCACAGAATATGCCCCGCCTCCGCACAGCGCACTGTCAGCTCGCGGACTCGTTACAGATGCTGGGCGGATTCACTGACCGGACGCGCCTTTTTTTCAACTGTCGTCGTCACTGAATCCTTCTCCTCACCGTGGAAAAGCTGGAGCCGGCAGGTCGGTGAAGACTAAACACGGTAAGAAAAGTTAAAATATGCTTTATTTGTTCAGCTGTATCCAGTAACATTGCCGTTCATTGCTTTGTTTGATGTTTTTAAAAATGACTGTGGCCAAGTTAGCGCTTAGTGTCATTAGCGTTAACTTAGATTTGAGTAAAAAATTAATTTGGCTAATAACCTTTTGAGTAAAACGCTATTTGGACAGAATTTCATATCTTTCTGGGAGGTGGGGTGATTTAATAAGCTGTCCGGGTTTAAGTCCAATCCTAAACACAAATTTTAACTCCTTTCCAGTAAAATAGCAAGCGAGATAAGCTAATTTCAATTTCATTTCAATTTCAAATACTTTATTTATCCCCGAAGGGCAATTCACAAGGTCACGCAGAGTAACAAACCATGTACATCAAACACAACGCAATAAATAAGTAACACAGTATACACAACATGACATAAAAAAAAAAATAAAAAAAAAGGTAAACCTAGCGATCAAGATGATTGAGAATTTAAAAGCTGAACCACTTTAGGAATGAAGGTTGCCTTCCTCCTTTGTGTCCTACAACCTGGACAACGAAGTCGTCGCCCTGAAGGGAGCCACTCGAATTCAGAAAACAAGGCGTGTGATGGATCATTTAAAATCCTGCCAGCCAACTTGAGCATTTGCTGTTCATTTATAATGGAAAGAGTCCTAATAGGAAGTCGAATAATTTTCGAACAAACTCTAACTGTACGCTCCAAGCGATTTCTGTTCTGAAAACTGATAGAATGAAACCAGCAGACAATAGAGAAAGTAATGACATTTTCAATATAAGAGTAATAGAACAAAGAGAGAATATTCTTATTGACCCCAAAAGAATTAAGCTTCCTTAAGAGATACTGCCGCTGCTGACATTTCCGAAGTATCTCCTCTGTATTGGAAGTAAATTTCAACAGGTTATCAAATGTTGTACCCAAATACTTGTACTCCTCGACAATCTCAATAGGGTTTTTGTGAATAGTAGTAGTAACTGCTATAGCCATCTGCCTCTGCTTATTGGAAAAAGTCACTACCATCTCTTTAGTCTTATTCACATTTAGTTCCAGACAAGAGTTATCACACCATTCAACAAATTCATGGAGAGCTGGACCATGCTTCTGTGAGGAGCCTGAAAGTAGAGACAGTAAGACGGTATCGTCAGCAAATTTAATAAGATGACAGTTGGGATGAGTAGACCTACAATCATCAGTATAAAGAATAAAAAGCAGAGGTGAAAGGACACATCCCTGTGGGGATCCCGTAGATGTATATAGAAGATCAGAGAGAGTATTATTAACTAGCACTCTCTGAGACCTATTGGTCATAAAGTCAATTATCCAACGAATCAGCTGGTCCTCCAAATGAAAGCGACTGGCGAGTTTCTCAGCAAGAATGTGAGGCTGCAGAGTATTGAATGCCGAGGAAAAATCAACAAACAAAAGTCTTGCTGTGGTGTTAGGAGACTCAAGGTGCTCATGAACAACATTTGTAATAAAGACTTTTGCATCATCAACTCCTCTACCTGTGCGATAGGCAAACTGGAGTGGGTCCAACTGTGTGTCGGTGGCTTTACTAATAAAGTTCTTAATAATTCTCTCCATTGCCTTCATCACTAGAGAGGTAAGAGCCACTGGCCTCAAATCGTTAAATACTTTGACAGAGCTCTTTTTCGGTATCGGAATAACTGTGGAGTGTTTCCATTTCTGTGGAACTACGCCACTAACCAAGGAGATCTGAAACAAAGTCTGTAACACACCCCCTAGTTGCTCCGCACAGAATTTTAAAGTTCGGCCACAAATATTATCCGGGCCGGGTGCAGATTTAACTTTAGTTTTCTTAAGAGCTCGCACCACCTCCTCTGTACTTATAGTGAGGGCAGAGTCCCCAGATTTTAAAGTCGAGATGATAGTTTCCAATTGAGTACTATTATCTGTCTCAAACCTGGTATAAAAAGAGTTGAGGTCATTAGGAAGAGATGTTGGGCTACTACCAGCAACCTGAATGTACCTGCAGGCATTAGGAGCACTATTAACTGCTGCCATGTTCTTAAGACCTTGCCAGGCTGCATGGAGGTTCCCCTGAGTGAGTGTTTGCTCAATCTTACTCCTATATTTCCGTTTGGCAGCTTTAATAGCACGTTTGACCTCTCTATTAACCTCCTTTTTTTCAAACTCAGAGCCGGTGTAAAAAAGTCTCTTTTTCTTATTTAAAATTGCTTTAAGTTCCTTAGTCACCCAAGGCTTATTGTTTGGAAAAATGGTAACCTTCTTAGTAGGAATGATACTGTCCACACAAAATGAAATGTACGATGTCACTATGTCCACTTGCTCATTAATATCAGTAGATGGGACTATGAGCGTGTTCCAATCCGTTGTTTCAAAGCAACCCTGTAGCCTGTCGACGCTGTTGTTTGTCCATTGTTTAACATACTTTACAACCTTCTCTGCCCTCTGTATAATCGGCAAGTATTTTGGTGCAAGCAATACAGTATGATGATCAGCAGAGCCGAGTGGTGGAAGAGCGATGGATTTATATGCACCGGGAATTGAGCCATAACATTTGTCTAGTATTTTCCCCAGACGAGTAGTACATGTAACATATTGATGATAACCTTTAAAGGATTTTTCTGCCAGGCAGTGGTTAAAATCGCCCAGTATAAATTTCGGGGAATCAGGTGATATTAATTCCAAACTGTCCAATGTGTTCTTAATATGCTCTATAGCTATAGTCACATTCGCTCTCGGATGAATATAAACCAATATAAAAAAGAGCTGTGGAAATTCTCTGGGCAAATAAAAAGGGCGTAGAGAAATAGCCAAAAGTTCAATATCAGTGTTACACAACTTCTCCCTTACGACAGTCGTTGAGCACCAGCGTGCGTTCACATAAAAACAAACACCACCACCATGCTGTTTGCCCGTAAGCTCTTTGTCCCGGTCAAGTCTTAAGGGAGCCCCAAATCCATCTATGTGTAAACTGTCATCATCATCGTTCTTATTCAACCATGTTTCAGTAAATGCTAAAATAGAAGCAGTCCTATACTGATGCATGTAGTTCACGTTAGCTTGCAGTTCATCTATTTTGTTGCGTATGGAGCGAACATTAGCCATAATAACTGAGGGGAGCGATCGATGCTTGCATTTCTCCCGTTTAAGTTTGGCTCTTATTCCTCCCTTTTTCTTTCCCCTTCTCGTTACCTTCATATTCCGAGGAGATTTCATTTGAATAGATGACCCATTTCGTGTTATTTCCTCTGGAATCCTTCCTGCAACAGGTGCCTGATGAGAGTGGAATTGCAGCCGCAGCAGGAAATCTCTTGGATATGCGAGTCGAAGATTCTCTGGGAGATGACAACCCGTTGATAAACACCAAACATGCTCCAAAAAATTTAAAAAGTATAAAAACAACAATGACCAAAAAAGTATTTTGTAATCCATGTCTTCGCCGATCGATGTTCCAAAAATAATCTGTGTAATTAATTAATTGGCGACCATGAATACATAGGTAGCCACGCCAAGTTGTAGATTAGCTAAATGTCCTTGTCAGCGTAACCTGATCAGTCTAAATAAAAATAAAAATAAAGTAGAAATCCTCCTGACATACAAAAACAAACAAGCAAACAGACGAAAACAAAAAACAAACGAAAAACCATAAAAAGTTAAAAGTTATGTTACTCTACGAGCCAACCGGTCAGCCACACGAGCAGCGACCCGGAAGCCATCTAATGTTAGGCCTAACGTTACCTGTTCTTTTCACTGAACTTCTAACTTAGTTGTTTGAGTCTATTTTTTTGTTTACATGAGGTAGAGAATACATGTAAAGTTGTTTCAGATAATTATTTCATATCCTATTAATTCATGATTAATAAATTGCCGTGTGTGTGTGTGTGTGTGTGTGTGTGTGTGTTCTGTTGCAGCTTACAGCTCATTCAAGTGCCGCCAGTGTGTTTTTGGAGTATTTCTTCTTTCTATTTCATCTTTCATCTGAGGAAAGTAAGATTAAAAACTGTTTTAAACTTGATTTAGCTAGTTCTTTTGTCAAATACTGATAATGGTCCACAACTACAGCTTTTAACATGTAATAAATGTGCCGTTTTAAAAGATTTATACCTATAATTGATGGGTTAAAGTTTAAAAACCCACTTGTATCAGTAAACTTTAGTTCTAGTATACTAGTTTGAGTCTATTTTTGTTTACATTTGACAATTCTCCACCTCATGTAATGTTGTTTCAGATCACTATTTCATATATTAATTCATAATTAATAAGTTACTGTGTGTGTGTGTGTGTGTGTGTTCTGTTGCAGCTTAGAACTCATTCAAGTGCCGCCAGTGTGTTTTTGGAGTATTCTTCTTTGTATTTCATCTTTACCAAACGTCTGAGGAAAGTAAGATTAAAAACTGTTTTAAACTTGATTTAGCCAGCTATTTTGTCAAATACTGATAATGGTGCACAACTACAGCTTTTAACATGTAATAAATGTGCCGTTTTAAAAGATTTATACCTATAATTGATGGGTTTAAGTTTAAAAACCCACTTGTATCAGTAAACTTTAGTTCTAGAATACTAGTTTGAGTCTATTTTTGTTTACATTTGACAATTCTCCACCTCATGTAATGTTGTTTCAGATCATTATTTCATACCATAGAGAGGAAGTGTCACTGCTCCCTACGTAGGCCTCACCGAGCCATGAGATTCAATCAAAATGTCTTAATTTGTGTTCTGAAGATGAACGAAGGCATTACGGGTGTAGAATGACATGAAGGGTAAGTAATAAATGACATTATTTTCATTTTTGGGTGAACAATCCCTTCAACTATAAGAAATTGACAAGATTTTTGTTACATTTTCTATTTTATCCCGTGCAACTGTTGGGGGCTATGACACAAAATGTGTCACAAGGAACATCCTTTCCCGCATTCAACCAGATGGAGTCCAAGAAGTTCCTCCTGTGTAAGTAAATGTAATAAGTATTGCCTGGCTAAAAAATTTAAGCACATTTATTTTTTTTGCCAACACATAACTTTTTTTGTTGTTGTTCAAAATGTATGTAACGAACGAGTTCATATTGGGACTATTTTAGACTGGTTCTGGTCGGCAGCACTGTGCAGTAGCACAGTATCTGCGTGACTCGTCATAGACATAAACAGAGAGAAGTAGCTCCGGCTATAATGTTCTTCCGCAAGACGCATGCAGTTCTGTTTATTAACCGCTAGAGCACCAAAAGTTACATAGTGTACCTATAAATGTCAGATTGTACACTTTTGTTTTTAAAGCAGTGGTTATGTGTATCCTTTAAAAAAAACTGGTAGCTTCAATGTGAATTAATTTTTTTAATGAAAATCTGCTTGTGTATTACAGGTGCTGTGAGAGAGAGCCATGTATCACGTACAGCCACTGATGAAGACATTACAAAACGCACAATACGATGGTTCAGCCTGGCAGCTGATAGGGGAACCGTCCCACTGTGAGCACCCAACAGTAGAGTTTCAGAGTTTCATTGGCTACATTTACATGCACCGATTTTCGTCAATCTGAATTAATTGAATCTGATTGCAGATCTGTTTACATGTATTAAACATTGTAATTGATTCAAATATCCGTTTATATTTGTTTTATATACATTCCGATTAAAACTTTGACGTCATATCAATCACACTTGCGGTAACCCGGGTTTTGTCAACAGAGTCAGAGATATTGTCAAATGCAGCAAATCTTGGCAATATTAAGAGGATTTGGTATTTCCAATTAATGTAGGCCTGTTACATACTTCTAGTCTATTATTATTACTATTAGGTTAGGCTTCTTTCTTTTATTATTAAATTAATATTATAATAAATTTGCCCCACAATTTCATAGCGCATCGCCGCATAACTGACATGCTCTGAGGATAATATAACTTATAAGATTAGGCAATTAGCTATCTTTGAAAATGATTTAAACTTTTTTTTAGGTCTTATACAATGAATTATAGGCCTATAATTAAAGTTATTAAGAATGTCAATGAAAATTAAGTGCAGCTTTACTTCAAGCACTGACTTTAAAAAACAAACCACCTGTTTAACACGAAATACTATTATTCTCATGTTTCACTAGCCTATATGTACGGCCACAAGTGAAATAATGGAATAAATTTAGACAGTTACATAGGCTACCATTATCAGCATTTTATGTTGAAATTCGTCTCTGAGAATATGCTTTGTTAAAGCAGCCTCAGACAGCTCCGTCACTTTTAACTTTCACTTTTTGTGACTTTTTCATCAGCATAACTCTTGCGCAAAGTTTGGACGTTGCTTCTCGTGTGATATCCACTGGCTCCCCGTCTTGTCTTAAAACTTCAGTGTTTTGAAGTGTTCATTTAAAATCGCAACAGTTACAATAAAATAAAGAAGGTTCAAGTTTATTTTTAAATAAATGTTTTAATTGTTTTTATTTCTATTCAAAGAATCTTAAAAAAAAAAAATCCAGTTTCTACAAAAAAATGAAGCAGTACAACTGTTTACAACATTAATAACAAAAATGTTGCTCGAATATTTACTCTTAAGTGTTATTTTTCATTAAATAAAAAATGTTTTTGGTACAATTTATGGTTGCATTTCATTTTCTGTAATTCTATTCAATACCTATTAATGTACATAAATAATAAAACTATAAAAATAGTAATAGTAATTACATACTGTAAATATATTTACAAACTATTTTTTATAGTTTTATTGTAACTGGCTAAAGTTTTGAATGATTTCATCATGTTTTATTAAAATTAATAAAGGTAAACATTAAATATTCAAGCTTTTATAGAGCAATCCAGTCTATCTGATGTTGGTCCATTAGATTTTAAATATTTCTGTGTAGCCAGTTTTGGCCAGAATACTATTTCGAGAGTGATCTGAAAGGTATCCAGACCAAATGAACCACATAAACGGGTCCAGATCGGATCCGCGGCGGATCAGCTGCTTCATAAACGGGTCCGTATTGGATCCGCGGCGGATCAGCTGTTTCATAAACGGGTCCGTATTGCATCCGCGGCGGATCAGATGCTTCATAAACGGGTCCAGATCGGATCCGCGGCGGATGAACTACTTTATCGGCGGACACAGGGCGGGTCTGTTCCGGATCTGAACTGGATCCGCAATCCTTATCTGTTCCGGATCCGCTGCGCTGTGCAAGTGGACTCCGTTCCGGACCCGTTTTGCGGATCCGTTCCGGAGCTTGTTATACCTCCGGGGCGGATCCGTTGCGGAGTCAGTTTGCTATCTGGGTTACTAGCCGTTGCTCTGGTCTTAAACAGCCGCTAGCGGCACCTGCTGGTGAAGAAGACTAACAGCAGATAGAGATCATGCATCGGTACTCTACTGCTTTTCCTGCAGTTCCCGGATGTGAAATGTTGAATTTTCTGCCGAATTTGAACCACTGAATTTGTGGTGTTATGTATGCAGCTAAATGTTGTGTTATATAAAGACTGAACCACTAGGGGGCAGCAGTGTTCTATTATTGGTTGAAGTCTGTATTGAATAAAGCAGTTGAAGAAGCAGTGAACCGAGAAAACAAAGTGTGCGTGTTGCTCTATATGTGTAGATAAAAGTGTTTATCTATAGTCCTGAGTCGGCAACATAATATAAACTGGCGACGAGGATGGGATAATCCGGAAGACTTTTCACTGCATCGGCGAGAGAAATCCCGGTGTTGGTCAAGTTTGGATAATAAAAGAACAACCACGCTAAAACAGCACCGAGCTAGTGAGCTAGGGTAGCTGTAAAGAGTTGATGGATCAGTCTTCTTCCGAAGAGTCTAACGCTACAGTGACAGAGACTAGAAGCAGACACATCATGGCTGGAATAATTGGACATATGGATCCCTTCGATGAGTCCGGTGAGCAGTGGGCAACGTACATTGAACGTTTTGAGCATTATGTCTTGGCTAATGAGATCAGGGACGCAAAAAAAGTACCGGTACTGTTGAGTGTGCTCGGATCAAAAACTTATGGACTGCTTCGTAGTTTAGTTGCTCCCGAAAAGCCTGGGGAGATGGACTATGACAGTATTGTGGGAGCGTTGCAGGCTCATTTCGCTCCAAAGCCACTCGTGATTGCGGAGAGATTTCGTTTTCACAAGCGAAACCAGGGAGAAGGAGAGACAGTGGCACAATATGTGGCGGTATTGAAAGGACTTTCAGAACATTGTGAGTTTGGTGCTTACTTAGAAGACGCACTAAGGGACAGATTTGTGTGTGGACTTAAAAGTGAAACTGTACAGAAGCGCCTTTTGACAGTGAAAGATCTCATGTTTCAGAAAGCAGTCGATTACGCGATATCGGCTGAAACAGCCGTGCGTGACGTGCAGCAGTTAAGTGGCTCCCTGAAAGTGAATGCGGTGTTTTCTCAAAAATGCTGGCGTTGTGGGAAAACTAATCATAATGATGAAAACTGCTGGTACAAGGATCGTGACTGTCATCAGTGTGGGAGGAAAGGCCACACGAAGCGCAGGTGCAAAAGAAAAGTAAAGAACGGTCATGACCGAGAATGGAAACAGAAAGTGGAAAAACCTGAACAGAAATGTAATACAAGTAAGCGCAGTGTAAAAAGTAAAAAGAAGAGAATTTATCACGTTGAGACAAGAGAAGATGAAAGTGAAAGTGAGGGAAATAAATCTGACACTGACTGTGATTTGGGACTTTATGCCATGTCACAAAAAGGGAAATATTCACGAATCTCAGTGCTGCCTGTTGTAAATGGCAAGAAAATGGAGATGGAATTGGATACAGGGGCTGCTGTGTCGTTGATCCCTTGGGAACAGTATAAAAGCACGCTGAGCCAGCTACCACTGCAACCCACTGATATAATGCTCAAAACATACACAGGAGAGCCGTTGACACCAGAAGGGGTCATCAAAGTGCAAGTAAGGTTAAACAAGCAATGTGCTGATTTGCCTTTGTATGTAGTTAAAGTGGATGCACCCGCATTGTTTGGCAGAGAGTGGCTGAGAGTAATTAAACTGAACTGGAAAGATTTAAAGACTGTGCATGCAATTGAGCAAAAAGAGAAAGACAACTTGGAGACGGTGTTAAAGAGACACTCCGCTGTTTTCTCTAATAGTCTAGGCACCAAAATTTTGCCCACCACGTAATGTGCCATATGCTCTACGACCACGAGTCGAGGCTGAACTAAAGCGACTGACAGAACTTGGAGTGATCTCACCCGTGGAGCACAGTGATTGGGCCACGCCCGTGGTGCCTGTCAGCAAAAAGGATGGCACAGTAAGGCTCTGTGGAGATTTCAAGATCACCATCAACCCATCTCTGTGCGTGGATAAGTATCCGATTCCACGCATTGAGGATCTTTTTGCCTCACTAGCAGGAGGCCAACGCTTTAGTAAGCTAGACTTATCAAACGCTTATCTACAGATGGAGGTAGAAGAGAAGTCTAGGGAGCTGCTGACTATTTCGACACAAAAAGGGCTATTCCGTTTTAATCGTTTACCGTTTGGGGTAGCTTCATCACCCGCCTTATTTCAAAAGGCTATGGACCAAGTGCTTCTCGGACTGCCGTATACACATTGCTACCTGGACGACATACTGATTAGTGGTCCAGACGAAATGACACACCTAAAAACTCTGGATGCAGTCCTGGGCAGGCTAGAGGAACACGGTCTGCATCTCAAGTCTGAGAAGTGCCTGTTTTTCCAGGAGTCTGTGGAATACTTAGGTCATATTATTGACGCAGAGGGACTCCACAAATCACCAGAGAAGGTACGTGCTATTGTGGAAGCACCTGCACCTGGGGATGTCAGTCAGCTACGTTCGTTCCTAGGAATGCTGAACTATTACGGACGTTTCATTCCCGATTTAGCTACTATCATGAAACCACTGAATGATCTGCTAAATAAAGGGAAGAAATGGCAGTGGACATCAGCCTGTGAGTCAGCGTTCCAGACATCAAAAGCTTTACTTGTATCACAGGAAGTATTGACCCACTACAATCCTAAACTGCCCCTCCAGCTCGCATGTGATGCTTCGCCCTACGGGGTTGGCGCAGTGCTCTCGCACGTCATGCCCGATAATGAGGAGAGACCGATAGCCTATGCATCACGAACGCTCAGCAAGGCGGAACAAAACTATGCTCATATTGAGAAGGAGGCGCTAGCGATAGTTTTTGGAATACGAAAGTTTCACCAGTACCTTTATGGTAACAAGTTTGTTCTAATCACTGACCATCACCCGTTGACCTCCATCCTGAGTCCATCGAAAAGTACACCATTGGGCGCTCCTCCTGTCAGCTCATGATTACACCATTCAATACCGAAAAGGTGCATTACATGCAAATGCCGACGGGCTGTCACGACTGCCACTCCCCTACACGCATAAAGAGAAGCAAGGCGCAGTAGAGGTATTTTACACATCTCAGTTAGAAAACTTACCAGTCAGTAGCACCGAGATCAAAGGAAACACCTTGGCTGACCCTATCTTGGCTCGGGTCCTAGAAATGGTCTCAACTGGTCGTTTTCCAGCTGCTAAGGATGCAGGTGAAGAGCTGTCACCCTATCTGCAGCGCCGGAATGAGCTCACAACCCAACAGGGATGCCTCATGTGGGGTGGGAGAGTTATCGTACCACCTAAACTGCGCCCTCGAGTTCTGGAAGAGCTCCATTCATCACATCCAGGTGTAGTGAGGATGAAAAGCCTGGCACGCAGCTTTGTATGGTGGCCCGGTATAGACGCTGAAATTGAACTACAGGTCAAATCTTGCCACTCCTGTCAGAGCGTACAAAAAGAGCCTGGACTAGCACCTTTACACTCTTGGATGTGGCCCTACAGTCCTTGGGAAAGGATACATGTGGACTTTGCTGGTCCATTTGAAGGACATATGTACTTGGTCGTGGTGGATGCACATTCAAAGTGGCCAGAGGTGCATATCATGAAGAGCACCACTGCCTGTATGACCATTCAAGTGCTCAGGGGACTCTTTAGTCGCTATGGCATTCCACACATCCTTGTGAGTGACAACGGACCGCAGTTCTGTGCGGAAGAATTCAGTACATTCCTGAAAAACAATGGAGTCAAACACATCCGCTCAGCACCATACCATCCAGCCACCAATGGCCTGGCCGAACGGTTCGTGCAGACTTTCAAACATGCTTTAAAGGCATCCAAAGGCACAGCACAGGTGCGTCAGCGACTTGAGGCGTTTCTATTAACATACAGGAACACCCCGCACGCAACAACGAAAGAAACGCCGGCAATGTTGTTTCTTGGACGCAGGCTGCGCTCTCGATTGGATTGTTTAAAACCAAGTGTGGCTGGAGCTGTACACAGGTCACAGGATGCCCAACAACAATGGCGCCAGCATCACGCTAAGGTCAGACAGTTTGAGGTAGGAGAGTCAGTTCTTGTGCGTGATTATAGAAAGGGGGAGGAAAAGTGGGCACAAGGTGTGGTGAGAGAAAAGACTGGACCGGTGTCGTACAAGGTGAATGTTGGATCGCCAGGGGTATGGAAACGCCATGTGGACCAGATGTTGAGACGCCCAGATACAGAGCCTCAGCAAACTGCAGTGAATCATACTGTAAGCCCACAGGTGTTACTACCTCCTAGTGATAGTGGCACCACACTGCACTCAAATACTCCTTTATTAGAAAAGAAGGATGTTCAAGTTCCAGAAATCAAAGAAACATTAAAAACACACCAGTCCACTGAACCACCATCTACGGAACATCCTCAGATAACCGAGACAGTGAAACGTTATCCTGTGAGGATCAAAAGACCACCAGCTCGTTACCGTGATGAGTGAGCAGTAATTCGTTAATAGAGGGTTATAGCACAGTTTGAGTGAGAGACATATTCTTTCAACATATAAGTTATACAACCACTGAGATATTCCTAATTTGTTGTTGGAAGTAAAAAAAAAAGGGGGTAATTGTACCTTTATTGTCGTACATGAAAAGTGTATTGTTTTGTTTAAACAAAATGTTGAATGTTAATGTTAATGACATTCTATCTTAGTGGGGAGGAAATGTTATGTATGCAGCTAAATGTTGTGTTATATAAAGACTGAACCACTAGGGGGCAGCAGTGTTCTATTATTGGTTGAAGTCTGTATTGAATAAAGCAGTTGAAGAAGCAGTGAACCGAGAAAACAACGTGTGCGTGTTGCTCTATATGTGTAGATAAAAGTGTTTATCTATAGTCCTGAGTCGGCAACATAATATGTGGAAGCGAATTTGTAAAGCGAAATAAAATGGACTGAAAATTGCTAGTCGAATTTTATAGATTGTATTTTTAAACAGAATGAATATTTTGGAAGTGAAATCTGAAAGGTGAAAATAAATTATTGAATTTTTAATAATGAAAATGTGTGTGAAGTATTTTTAATTGAAATATTCACAGCTTAAATATACAACCATGTTGAATTTCAGCCCATAAAAATGCAAACCTTAAAAATACAATGCATCAAAATTCAAGCACACTAATGTAATGCATTTTTTTTTCAATTAGTGCAATTCAACAAGCTTTTTATTTCAAAAACATTAGGCATTAATTTACTTCCATAAAAATAACTCATGTATTCTTTAACCAAAGCTTAGTCAATTGTCATATATTTAATTCACAGTCAGTTGCCTACTCAAAATACACAATAATTTTTTTCTAAATCAAAACAGGAAAAGAAAAATACTTACTTTTAAAACCAGTGAACACCATTGTGGAATATTTATTCAACAAACCACTTCAGGCATTGATTTTCTGAAATAAATTAAGAGACAAAACAAAAATTAGCTGTGATTAGGAGAGTTTAACTAGTTGAAACAAAATTAGCTACAGGGCTGAATTACTATCATACTCTATAACCAGCAGCCTCCTGACGTGACAAGCCATGTCTGTTTCTTTCGTCTTTTCTTTTCTTTTTTTAAAAGCCTTTTATTGCACCCATTCCCATGTTCGGGTTTCCCACCAGAGAATTCAACACAGACTGAAAACTGTGCCAACCATCTTTACATTTAGCATTCACTTTTTTTTTTTTTTTTGAGAAAAAAAATTTGAGATAAAAAATTTCACTCAGACATAGCTAGTAAACTGTTTTTTGTTTTGTTTTTTAATATCTCGTTTAAATATCTAATAGTCTTTTCCTCATTTATCAAAAATTAGTGACAATGGTGATGGCTCTGTTTCGAAGGAAAAAAACTTTTTTTTAGCAAGTTATTTATTATTATTTCCAAATTTTTAATAGGAAATAAAGTTTTGAATTTCCTAAATTTGAATTCAAGAATGTAAAGAGGGAGGGACTCACCTGATATGAGTTTACATGTAGTGATCTTCACCCAACTAGACTGACTATATTTGTGTCAGAAGTTTATATGATAGTTATCTGTTCATCTGATGATGAAACATATTTAGCATATTTTTGTCTCTTCCAGCTAAAATTCAAATTTATATTCAAATGTATGCATAAAAACAGCACACACCAAGATGCATTTACAGCAGTATATCAAAAGAATACAAAGATCACATTAAAATATATGTATACACATTTACATACACATTTCTAAAAAACATTTTAAAACACAATTGCAATTTCTACCTGTTATCATCTTCATATTTGTCATGGTACATATTTTCGATGTTGTTTGCACTCAGTGGGGTGTGCAAAGACAACAACAGCACCACATCCATTTTCAATGCCAGAAACCCAAGAAAAGTGACCAACAGCTTATAGAACTGCTCTTCATTAAGTTCAACAAGTTTTGTTTAGTCATACAGGTTTGGAATGACAGGTTGAGTAAACGACAGAATTTTCATTTTTGGAAAAACTGTCACTTTAATGTGATGTGATTTGACAGCATGTTTTGAAAGCAAGGATCATTAGAGATGAGCCCTATTTGGATGATAATTGTTTCTCATGGGGTCGTAAGGCATTTTCAGCATTTACAGATGCTAGTCGATGATTTTATTGCCATCCAAATCCAGAATGTCAGTGCTACTGTAGCAGCAATATATGCAATACAATTAAAAAAAAAATGTATTAGCTATATACAATTATATACGTTAAAAATATAAACCAAGCAGCTTTATGTTTACCTCATATAAATAAGAGACGTATTAACTTTTGCTGATTTCCATATTTTATAAATAGCAACCATCCTTTTCAGATAAAGAAAACCATTTCAAATAATGCATGTCTAGCTTTCTATTTTTAAAAAATAAGATTTAAATAATGAATAGAACATTCTATAATAACATAAATAAACACAAAAAACATAAACAAATAATGAATAGAACATTATTTTCCTATTATTCAATTAAATACGAATTTATTTGTATTATTCTAAGCATATGACATTTTATTTACAGCGGACAATCATGCAGTCCCACGCATGACCTTGCATTATATCCATTTCACTTCTCGCGTGTGTTTTGGTTGTGAAATGTAGTTTGCGGTCCAGACAGTTGATGGTGATTCTTCCTATTATAAAGTAATGCAATGCCCTGTCACCGATCCATCTTGCAATCTGCACACAGCAGCAACTGAATGCTATCCTAGTTAGTCGTACAGTGTGAAAAGAACAGTGATCTGATGACTTAAAAATCAGTCCGAGTCATTGTGTCAGTGTTAATGATTTAGTGATCTTTCTAACACAGTGTTTTACAGTTCAGTAGAGCCTCAACCTCACTACTACTGTATCTGCTTTAAGACAGTCATTTCAGACAGTCAACTCATTCTCTATCAACTGCAATAGTGTTTCAAGGTGTGAGTAAATGATGGCTTCAATCAAATCTCATGTCAGGTCTCAGCTCATGTACGCAAGTTTTTGAGTTAGTGTGAGCTTGTGTGCAGCATAGTAAATCTGGTAGAGAATTGTAATGAGATCATTTTGATCATTTAGATTTTGTTCCTGACAAACAACCAAAGCTCATTAGTCGAAATTAGAATGTCAAATTAAAATTAAATTAAAGCTGCAATCCATAACTTTTGGTGCTCTAGCGGTTAATAAACAGAACTGCATATGTCTTGCGAAAGAACACTGTAGCTGGAGCTACTTCTCTCTGTTCATGTCTATGGCGAGTCACGCAGGTATTTGTGCTACTCCACAGCGGTTCCTACCAGACCGGTCTAAAATAGTCTGAATATAAACACTTATAAGTGTACCATAATGATTCAGGGTAAGACAAAAACACGGTTTGGAAAATGGATTCATGTTGTACATTCTCATTGTATTATTTTTGTAAAATTTAAACACAAAAAAAGTTATGGACAGTAGCATTAAATTAGAATAAATGTTATTTTTATATGTCTATATGTCTCTCTCTCTCTCTCTATATATATATATATATATATATATATATATATATATATAGGACTGCACAATATATATTTAACATAACATATATTTAAATAATTAACAGATTAACAAAAGAAAAAAACTGTGATGCTCGTTTTGTGACACTAACGCATTATATTAGTTTTTTCTTCATATCTTTATTTTATTAAATTCAAGTGATCGCGCAGGCACCTTGCACACACACGACATGACATTTTAGCCATTCCTCATCAAATTAAAATGCAGTCAACCAAACATAAAAGTTACACTGCTCAAATGAAATGGTCCGCTGTAAATCAACCACACACATTTTTGCGCATGTAAAGGATGCTGTTTTACATGGATATTTGAAAATGAGTGAAGCGCAAAGACTCAATTATTTACACAATGAATAATAATTTAGCAACCAAAATTTTACATGCAAATATAGAAACATATTTGGATTGAGAGAGGTGAGCACATTAATTTCCACTTTAGCCTAAAAAAAAAAAAACATTTTGGCTTGACTTATGATGTTTATAATGAATGCCACAGTATGAGGGGCCGTACAAGCCATAACTCATTCTGGCACTCTCACACACATACATTCTCCTTTCACATACATACATTTTTACTTTCACACACATACATTTCTACTCTCACACACTTACATTCTTCTTTCACACACATACATTCTTCTTTCACACACTTACATTCTCCTTTCACATACATACATTTCTATTCTCACACACATACATTTCTCCTTTCACATACATACATTTCTACTCTCACACACATACATTTTTACTCTCACACACATACATTTCTACTCTCACACACATACACTTTTACTCTCACACACATACACTTTTACTCTCACACACTTACATTCTCCTTTCACATACATACATTTCTCCTTTCACACACATACATTTCTCCTTTCACATACATACATTTCTCCTTTCACACACATACATTTCTCCTTTTACACACATACATTTCTACTCTCTCACACATACATTTCTACTCTCACACACATACATTTCTCCTTTCACATACATACATTTCTACTCTCTCACACATACATTTCTACTCTCACACACATACATTTCTACTCTCACACACATACATTTCTCCTTTCACATACATACATTTCTACTCTCTCACACATACATTTCTACTCTCACACACATACATTTTTACTCTCACACACATACATTTCTACTCTCACACACATACACTTTTACTCTCACACATACACTTTTACTCTCACACACTTACATTCTCCTTTCACATACATACATTTCTATTCTCACACACATACATTTCTCCTTTCACATACATACATTTCTACTCTCACACACATACATTTCTACTCTCACACACATACATTTTTACTCTCACACACATACATTTCTACTCTCACACACATACACTTTTACTCACACACATACACTTTTACTCTCACACACATACACTTTACTCTCACACACTTACATTCTCCTTTCACATACATTTCTACTCTCACACACATACATTTCTACTCTCTCACATACATACATTATCCTTTCACACACATACATTTCTCCTTTTACACACATACATTTCTATTCTCACACACATTTCTACTCTCACACACATACATTTCTCCTTTCACATACATACATTTCTACTCTCACACACATACATTTCTACTCTCACACACATACATTTCGCCTTTCACATACATACATTTCTATTCTCACACACATACATTTCGCCTTTCACATACATTTCTACTCTCACACACATACACTTTTACTCTCACACACTTACATTCTCCTTTCACATACATACATTTCTATTCTCACACACATACATTCTCCTTTCACATACATACATTTCTACTCTCACACACATACATTTCTACTCTCACACACATACATTTTTACTCTCACACACATACATTTCTACTCTCACACACATACACTTTTACTCACACACATACACTTTTACTCTCACACACATACACTTTTACTCTCACACACTTACATTCTCCTTTCACATACATACATTTCTACTCTCACACACATACATTTCTACTCTCTCACATACATACATTATCCTTTCACACACATACATTTCTCCTTTTACACACATACATTTCTATTCTCACACACATACATTTCTACTCTCACACACATACATTTCTCCTTTCACATACATACATTTCTACTCTCACACACATACATTTCTACTCTCACACACATACATTTCGCCTTTCACATACATACATTTCTATTCTCACACACATACATTTCGCCTTTCACATACATACATTTCTACTCTCACACACATACACTTTTACTCTCACACACTTACATTCTCCTTTCACATACATACATTTCTACTCTCACACATACATTTCTACTCTCACACACATACATTTCTCCTTTCACATACATACATTTCTACTCTCACACACATACACTTTTACTCTCACACACTTACATTCTCCTTTCACATACATACATTTCTCCTTTCACATACATACATTTCTACTCTCTCACACATACATTTCTACTCTCACACACATACACTTTTACTCTCACACATACACTTTTACTCTCACACACTTACATTCTCCTTTCACATACATACATTTCTATTCTCACACACATACATTTCTCCTTTCACATACATACATTTCTACTCTCACACACATACATTTCTACTCTCACACACATACATTTTTACTCTCACACACATACATTTCTACTCTCACACACATACACTTTTACTCACACACATACACTTTTACTCTCACACACATACACTTTTACTCTCACACACTTACATTCTCCTTTCACATACATACATTTCTACTCTCACACACATACATTTCTACTCTCTCACATACATACATTATCCTTTCACACACATACATTTCTCCTTTTACACACATACATTTCTATTCTCACACACATACATTTCTACTCTCACACACATACATTTCTCCTTTCACATACATACATTTCTACTCTCACACACATACATTTCTACTCTCACACACATACATTTCTCCTTTCACATACATACATTTCTATTCTCACACACATACATTTCGCCTTTCACATACATACATTTCTACTCTCACACACATACACTTTTACTCTCACACACTTACATTCTCCTTTCACATACATACATTTCTACTCTCACACATACATTTCTACTCTCACACACATACATTTCTCCTTTCACATACATACATTTCTACTCTCACACACATACACTTTTACTCTCACACACTTACATTCTCCTTTCACATACATACATTTCTCCTTTCACATACATACATTTCTACTCTCTCACACATACATTTCTACTCTCACACACATACACTTTTACTCTCACACACTTACATTCTCCTTTCACATACATACATTTCTCCTTTCACATACATACATTTCTACTCTCTCACACATACATTTCTACTCTCTCACACATACATTTCTACTCTCACACACATACATTTCTCCTTTCACACACATACATTTCTACTCTCTCACATACATACATTTCTACTCTCACACATACATTTCTACTCTCACACACATACATTTCTCCTTTCACATACATACATTTCTACTCTCACACACATACATTTCTACTCTCACACACATACATTTCTCCTTTCACATACATACATTTCTACTCTCACACACATACACTTTTACTCTCACACACTTACATTCTTCTTTCACACACATACATTCTTCTTTCACACACTTACATTCTCCTTTCACATACATACATTTCTATTCTCACACACATACATTTCTCCTTTCACATACATACATTTCTACTCTCTCACACATACATTTCTACTCTCACACACATACAGTTTTACTCTCACACACATACATTTCTACTCTCACACACATACACTTTTACTCTCACACACTTACATTCTCCTTTCACATACATACATTTCTATTCTCACACACATACATTTCTCCTTTCACATACATACATTTCTACTCTCACACACATACATTTCTCCTTTCACATACATACATTTCTATTCTCACACACATACATTTCGCCTTTCACATACATACATTTCTACTCTCACACACATACACTTTTACTCTCACACACTTACATTCTCCTTTCACATACATACATTTCTACTCTCACACATACATTTCTACTCTCACACACATACATTTCTCCTTTCACATACATACATTTCTACTCTCACACACATACACTTTTACTCTCACACACTTACATTCTCCTTTCACATACATACATTTCTATTCTCACACACATACATTTCGCCTTTCACATACATACATTTCTACTCTCACACACATACACTTTTACTCTCACACACTTACATTCTCCTTTCACATACATACATTTCTACTCTCACACATACATTTCTACTCTCACACACATACATTTCTCCTTTCACATACATACATTTCTACTCTCACAAACATACACTTTTACTCTCACACACTTACATTCTCCTTTCACATACATACATTTCTCCTTTCACATACATACATTTCTACTCTCTCACACATACATTTCTACTCTCACACACATACACTTTTACTCTCACACACTTACATTCTCCTTTCACATACATACATTTCTCCTTTCACATACATACATTTCTACTCTCACACACATACATTTCTACTCTCACACACATACATTTCTCCTTTCACATACATACATTTCTATTCTCACACACATACATTTCGCCTTTCACATACATACATTTCTACTCTCACACACATACACTTTTACTCTCACACACTTACATTCTCCTTTCACATACATACATTTCTATTCTCACACACATACATTTCGCCTTTCACATACATACATTTCTACTCTCACACACATACACTTTTACTCTCACACACTTACATTCTCCTTTCACATACATACATTTCTACTCTCACACATACATTTCTACTCTCACACACATACACTTTTACTCTCACACACTTACATTCTCCTTTCACATACATACATTTCTCCTTTCACATACATACATTTCTACTCTCTCACACATACATTTCTACTCTCACACACATACATTTCTCCTTTCACACACATACATTTCTACTCTCTCACATACATACATTTCTACTCTCACACATACATTTCTACTCTCACACACATACATTTCAACTCTCACACACATACATTTCTCCTTTCACATACATACATTTCTATTCTCACACACATACATTTCTCCTTTCACATACATACATTTCTACTCTCACACACACATACATTTCTACTCACACACATACATTTTTACTCTCACACACTTACATTCTCCTTTCACATACATACATTTCTCCTTTCACATACATACATTTCTACTCTCTCACACATACATTTCTACTCTCACACACATACATTTCTCCTTTCACACACATACATTTCTACTCTCTCACATACATACATTTCTACTCTCACACATACATTTCTACTCTCACACACATACATTTCTACTCTCACACACATACATTTCTCCTTTCACATACATACATTTCTATTCTCACACACATACATTTCTCCTTTCACATACATACATTTCTACTCTCACACACACATACATTTCTACTCACACACATACATTTTTACTCTCACACACATACATTTCTACTCTCACACACATACACTTTTACTCTCACACACATACACTTTTACTCTCACACACTTACATTCTCCTTTCACATACATACATTTCTACTCTCACACATACATTTCTACTCTCACACACATACATTTCTCCTTTCACATACATACATTTCTACTCTCACACATACATTTCTACTCTCACACACATACATTTCTCCTTTCACATACATACATTTCTATTCTCACACACATACATTTCTCCTTTCACATACATACATTTCTACTCTCACACACATACACTTTTACTCTCACACACTTACATTCTCCTTTCACATACATACATTTCTATTCTCACACACATACATTTCTCCTTTCACATACATACATTTCTACTCTCACACACATACATTTCTACTCACACACATACATTTTTACTCTCACACACATACATTTCTACTCTCACACACATACACTTTTACTCTCACACACATACACTTTTACTCTCACACACTTACATTCTCCTTTCACATACATACATTTCTACTCTCACACACATACATTTCTACTCTCACACACATACATTTCTACTCTCTCACATACATTTCTACTCTCTCACATACATACATTCTTCTTTCACATACATACATTTCTACTCTCACACACATACATTTCTACTCTCTCACATACATATATTCTCCTTTCACACACATACATTTCTACTCTCTTACACACTTACATTCTCCTTTCACATTTTCATGTGTAAATTTTGGGTTGTTTTTTGCCCAAGAGCTGGGTAAACATAGGACAGAACACAGGTTGGGCTAATTCTACCCAGCATAAAGGGTTGATTTTATTAATTATTTTTTTCTATGATATAGTTTATTTAGTACTTACAGATTAAATTATCTAAACCAGTGGTTCCCAACCTTTTTAGCCTCAAGTACCCCCACACTCCATCAATAAGGCTCAAGTACCCCTTTATCGACACTAAACAAAATGTGGCGTTTATATTTAATGCAGTTGTAACAATTACATAATTTACCAATGAACCAGTTTTTGATTACAATTCAGACTTGAAGATATTGGGAAATTTTAAATAAGAACACAATGTAATTGTAAATGTAATTGGACATAAAAGCACTTCAGATGTTATTTTGAATATGATGACAAAAAAAATATTTATTCATCCTTCAGAGATTGTCCCCATTTGTAAAACTGAAAGTTTCAAGATGTAGAAATCCAACATTTGATTGAAACAAACACTTTTATTAAAAAAAGACACGAAAAATAGGCTGCCACTATAACCAGTAGATGGCGGTAGATAAGCACTTATTGGCTTATAAGTTAAGCACTTTATGCACTAAGTAGGAAAAGTCAAAGTCTTTCAAATCTTAAATTACAATGTGTCTACTATGCTTTTATGAGAGGATTTGTGAGCATAGGACTTATTAAACTGGCACTAAAAAGAAACTAATTCAATGTTTTGAGGGATATTGAGCTGAGTTTAACAACAATTCTGATTGGCCATTATTTTCATTATATAACAGTAAAGCATGTGCTTGACTACAATACTCAATGCTGCAAAATCATGTTGTAAATATACACATTTGCAGCGATTAACGTGCCAGGTTGGGGTGAAGCTGGGGCGACTGAATGCACTCAGCAAGTCTATTACACTGAAGCGACAGGGGACATTAAAACACTCAATGTACTAAGTGATATTAACAGACCAAACTTAGTAGCTAAACATCATACTAATAAAGTATACTACAGAAAAGCAGTTGAGCCCAGAATTTGAATTTTCCTCCCATAGAACATGGCTTATTGTACTAAGACAGTGATGGTCCGTGTACGGTCCGTGTACGGTCCGTGTACGTTTTGATAGTTTGTTTTCCAATTTGAAATGAAATATGCAGAAACGAGAAAACGGTTGTTTCCGTTTTTTTTTGTTTGTTAAAAAAAAAAACGGAAAAACGAGATTTTGACTCGATTTTCGTTTTTTCGGGTCACAGATAGAAAACGGAAACATGACTTCAAAACTCGTTTTCCACATGTGGGCGGTCATTACACGCCCCTTTCAGCCGATTGGTCAATCAAATCTGAGCCAGTGACGTCATCTTCAGTTCGTTCAACAAAATAACAGTCCTCTGCCGTGAAAAGCACAGATTAACCACATAGCTATTTTAGTTATGACAAAAAATAATATATTAAATGTTAAGCCAAAACGAATTAATTTAAAGCTGAACTGAAACTGAAACCGGCGTTATAACCTAGGCTACCTCTCTAATTTGACACAAATCCAAATGTTTCAATATTCACGATTTGGAGGCTAAACTATTTATTTATTATTTAAACGATTTTATTGTAGCCTACACAACTAATTAAAATGAGCAGTATAACTTTTTATATATTTGGTTGAATGTATGTTATTTTGACAGTTAACAGGCTGTGATGTCAAGTTACTAAAACTGATGTTGTGTGTGTGTGAGGCGCCGACGCATTCACTTGAATTGTCTTATAAAAGCGGAAACAACTTAAAATACTCAGACATTTATGGTCAAATATATGTAACACCATTAGAATCTGTGAAGGGTTAAATAGGCCTATTATTTTTGTACAATCACAATAAAAACAAAACATTGCTCGTAAAATAAACAAAGACATTTTCTGCCGACTCGGTTTCCTTTCTGTGTACTTCTCAAAAATGAACCGACATTCATATTGTCGTATTTTTCCCCCTTTCATTTTGGTAATATGTTAATTATTTAAGTGAAATAAATTTCGCGCATAGACATAGGCTATTCCTTTTACATAATTGAATCCTTTGTTCTCCGTTCACAGAAGCGCGGCAGGTGCGTGATGATGATGAATCCTCATGTTCTGTTGTTTATTCTGCTATTTGTTCATGTAGGCTAAAACTAAACCCCTGGGATTTTTAAATGATTCACAGACATTTATCAATTCTAATTTCGTTTAATTCCAATTTAATATAATCTTGTCGGTTAATGAAACAATGATCGCGTCAGTTGAAAGTCAGGGGGAAAAACAGAAATGATACTGACAAGGCAACAATAATTTTCGTTTAGTTTAAATTTTTCAAAACATCCACAGAACTGCATTACAGTAAATTTTCCAGCTGTTTAAGCCACGAATATTTACAAAGATAATAAAATAATTACAAAGATAATAAAAGTTCTATGTTTAATATACGAGAGTTTTTGTTTTGCTGTTGTCCACTAAAGCAATTGACGCAGAATCGCAAGTTGCCGTTAAATCGAAATTGAAAGTAAAATGGCCATTTATAGCTAATTCATTCAAAAGTGAAGGAAAGACAGAAAAAGTGAGGATAGCAAGTAAACTGTGACATATAATTATGTTCACTGTGTTCATAAAAGTTCTAGTGCTATGTTTAATTTAAGAGATAAAATATGCATGGCCATTTAGTCTATAAGCGAAGGAAAACTAAAAAGCCCCCCCACGGTGACTACCGTTATTAGGTGTTGTCACATGTCAAATAGGAATAACAGTTTTATTAGCCTATATTTATTATATTTCATATTTGTCTTTTTGTCCATAGGCTACATATCGTGAAAAGAAATGCAACACACACACACCAGCACCACCAACAACAACTTTTTTTTTTTGTTGAAGCTGCTCTTAATTTTTTTATCGATGACTTCACAGCGCATTAGTATTGCTGTGCATGAATAACACTGAAAATATAAAAATATCTACTGCGGGGTAAAGGATCACCCATCGTCTTTCGACGAAACCATAGACTGTAAAAAAGACGAAACCCAGCACGGAGGTAATTGTGGTCATGTGCGCCACCTAGTGGATAGCCTATATGACTGCATCTACTCTATGGCCTACTGCAAGGAATGCGTCTGCTAAATGATTGAATTTAAATGTGTAAAATGTAAGCAAAACATTAAAATACGAAAAAAGAAAAAAAAAAAAAGAGCGCAGAAGCCACTGATCTATAATAGAGAATAGTCTATCATTATAGCCTATTGATCGGTGGTAGTAGCCCAAAGGATGTCATGCGCTTGATAAAAGATGTAGAGGCATTTACATTTTAAAAACACATTGACAGCTTAAAAACAGACTTAATTAAATTTACTGTAGGTTTTTAAAAAAAAAAATTTTATCTGTGCATACATATTTCTGTGAAATACGTGTTAGGTTGCACAGAAGAAAGCCGATTTATGACATCTACTGATATAGCGGCAGAGGACTGTTATTTTGTTGAACGAACTGAATATGACGTCACTGGCTCAGATTTGATTGACCAATCGGCTGAAAGGGGCGTGTAATGACCGCCCACATGTGGAAAACGAGTTTTGAAGTCGTGTTTCGTTTTGATAGTTTGATAGTTGACGTTTTGATAGTTTGTTTTCCAATTTGAAATGAAATACGCAGAAACGAGAAAACGGTTGTTTCCCGTTTTTTCGTTTGTTAAAAAAACAGAAAAACGAGATTTTGACTCGATTTTCGTTTTTTCGGGTCACAGATAGAAAACGGAAACACGACTTCAAAACTCGTTTTCCACATGTGGGCGGTCATTACACGCCCCTTTCAGCCGATTGGTCAATCAAATCTGAGCCAGTGACGTCATATTCAGTTCGTTCAACAAAATAACAGTCCTCTGCCGCTATATCAGTAGATGTCATAAATCGGCTTTCTTCTGTGCAACCTGACGCGTATTTCACAGAAATATTTATTTCAGAAATGTTAATCAGCACACAGACTGTTGTAATGCTGTTTGTAGTTTAATATGCATAGTGAAACTGCACTACCCACACAGTTTAAAAAAAAAAAAAAAAAACTACAGTTTTTATTTTATTCTATTTTGAATAAATAGAATAAATCACAATAAATAAGTAGTGTAAGCAATTTTGAAAAACGAACAATAGCTCATCTCTCTTTATTTATTTATTTTATATAGCCTAACATTGCCTACTGAATGGCTAATGTTAATAACCCTTTGGTTAAAAGATTGAGGGAATATGTAAAGATCAAACATTAAAGATCAAAATTACAGCTACATAGCTATTTTAGTTATGACAAAAATAATATATAAATGTTAAGCCAAAACGAATTAATTTGAAGTTGAACTGAAACAGAAACCGGCGTTATAACTACCTCTCTAGTTTGACACAAATCCAAATGTTTCAATATTCACGATTTGGAGGCTAAACTATATTTATTATTTAAACGCTTTTATTGTAGCCTACACAGACTACTTAAAATGAGCAGTATAACTTTTTGTATATTTGGTTGAATGTATATTATTTTGACAGTTAACAGGCTGTGATGTCAAGTTACTAAAACTGATGTTGCGCGTGATGCGCCGACGCGTTCACTTGAATTTTCTTATCCTAAAAGCGGAAACAACTTAAAATACTCAGACATTTATGGTCAAATATATGTAACACCATTAGAATCTGTGAAGGGTTAAATAGGCCTATTATTTTTGTACACTCACAATAAAAACAAAACATTGCTCGTAAAATAAACAAAGAAATTTTCTGCCGTCTCGGTTTCCTTTCTGTGAACTTCTCAAAAATGAACCGACACTCATATTGTCGCATTTTTTCCCCTTTCATTTTGGTAATATGTTAATTACTTAAGTGAAATACATTTCGCGCATAGACATATTTATTCCCTTTATATAATTGAATCCTTTTTTCTCCGTTCACAGAAGCGCTGCAGGTGCGTGATGATGATGAACCCTCATTTTCTGTTGTTTATTCTGCTATTTGTTCATGTAGGCTAAAACTAAACCCCTGGGATTTTTTTAATGATTCACAGACATTTATCAAATTTCTTTTAATTCTAATTTAATATAATCTTGTCGGTTAATGAAACGATGATCGCATCAGTTAAAAAGTCAGGGGGAAAAAACAGAAATTATATTGACAAAGCAACAATAATTTTCGTTTAGTTTAATTTTTTCAAAACATCCACAGAACTGCTGCTGCATACGGTAAATTTTCCCGCTGTTTAAGCCACGAATATTTGCAAAAAAAAATAATTACAAAGATGATAAAAGATAATAAAATAATTACATAGATAATAAAAGTTAAAAAATGTTTAATATACGAGAGTTTTTGTTTTGCTGTTGTCCACTAAAGCAATTGATGCAGAATCGCCAATAGCCGTTAAATCGAAATTGAAAGTAAAATGTTCAGGGCCATTTATAGATAATTCATTCAAAAGCGAAGGAAAGACTGAAAAAGTGAGGATAGCAAGTAAACTGTGACATATAATAATGTTCACTGTGTTCATAAAAGTGTTTAATTTAAGAGATAAAGTCAGCATGGCCATTTATAAGCTAAGAAAAACTAAAAAGCCCCCCGATGGTGATACCGTTATTAGGTGTTGCCACCTAGTGGATAGCCTATTTTCTAATATGACTGCATAGTCTACTGCAAGGAATGCGTCTGCTAAATGATTGAATTTAAATGTATAAAATATAAACAAAACATTAAAATAAGAAAAAAAATGAGTGCAGTAGCCACTGATCTATAACAGAGAATAGCCTATCATTATGTATAGCCTATTGATCGGTGGTAGTAGCCCAAAGGATGTCATGCGCTTGGTAACAGATGTAGAGGCATTTACATTTTAAAAACACAATGACAGCTTAAAAACAGACTTAATTAAATTTACTGTAGGTTTTTTAAACTTTTTTTATCTATGCAAACATATTTCTGTGAAATACGCGTTAGGTTGCACAGAAGAAAGCCGATTTATGACATCTACTGATATAGCGGCAGAGGACTGTTATTTTGTTGAAGGAACTGAAGATGACGTCACTGGCTCAGATTTGATAGACCAATCGGCTGAAAGGGGCGTGTAATGACCGCCCACATGTGGAAAACGAGTTTTGAAGTCGTGTTTCCTCCTTCTATCCGTGACCCGAAAAAACGAAAATCGAGTCAAAATCTCGTTTTTCCGTTTTTTTTAACAATTGAAAAAACGGGAAACGACCGTTTTCTCGTTTCTGCGTATTTAATTTCAAATTGGAAAACAAACTATCAAAACGTACACGGACCCAGTGATATTAAATGACCAAACCAAGTAAACATCATACTAATATACCATACATGTACAGCAAAGCAGATGAGCCCAGAATATAATCGCAATTCGTTTAATTACACGTTTTCCTCCCATAGAAAACCGTTATAAAGAAAAAGCTCAACGTCGCTTAATGTAGCATACTAAGTGATCAAAGATCAAATTCTGCACAAAACAATTATTCTATATAGTATTCTTTATTAGTATAGTGTTGACTAAGTTTGGTCTTTTAATGTCACTGTCTTACATTAATAGTCGTTTATGGGAGGAAAATGCTTAACATGTAATTAAACGTGTTGCGTTCATATTCTAGGCTCATCTGCTTTTCTGTACAAGTTATGTGTTTTAGAATGTCCCAGTGACAGGAATGAACAAACCAAGCAAAATCTAAATCTTTTGCGTACCCCCGGTTGAGAATCACTGATCTAAACATGTGTAAAATACTCCACACAACTACTGGTTTATGACAGTTTTATTTTCGATACAGTTCTTAATACAGCTTATTTTATATAGTTTTTACCATGCCTAAAAATATATTTAACAAACATTAGAAGTATTAGAAGTAAAAATTATACATTTAGGTCTAAAAGTTATTCATGTGTAATCAAAAGTCGCGTCCCGTTTCCACCGTAACGATGCTGCTTCTCCTGCCAGAGATGGGCTCGTGTTCGGCGGCGGAACTCATTTCAGACCACCGCCCTCAGTCTCACTCGTAGCCGAAAGATGCTTTGGCTGCTTCCATAATCTGGCCATAAACAATCAGTGCACAGTTCTGAGAACATATTTCAATATCCAAAGTATTTATATTCCGTACCTTTGGGAATAAATTGATAATTTTACGCAAGGCATCAAGTGTTTCCTTCATCAGAAAGACGGATGCGACACTCGTTAACTGACATCGCATCCCTGTAGTTTGCTTTGCATTAAAGGATTAGTTCACTTTTAAATACACTTTTCCTGATAAATTTACTCACCCCCATGTCATCCAAGATGTTCATGTCTTTCTTTCGTCAGTCGAAAAGAAATGAAGGTTTTTGAGGAAAACATTCCAGGATTTTTCTCCATATAGTGCATTTCAATGGCTACCAACAGATTGAAGGTCCAAACTGCAATTTCAGTGCAGCTTCAAAGGCTTTAAACGATACCAGATGAGTAATAAGGGTCTTATCTAGCGAATCGATAGGTCATTTTCAAAAAAAATACAACCGTTTATGCTTTATAAACAAAATATCGCCTTGAACGTACTTTCCGCTTCCGCATTCTATTCTGCTTATGGAACGAACGTGGCGACAGTTTCGTTTTTTTCCGTAAGTTGAATAGGGAAGGCGTAGGACATTCAGTGTAAGCGTTATGAAGAATGCGGAAGCGGAAAGTACGTTCAATGCGATATTTTGTTTATAAAGCATAAACGGTTGTATTTTTTCGAAAATGACCGATCGATTCGCTAGATAAGACCCTTATTACTCATCTGGTATCGTTTAAAGCCCTTGAAGCTGCACTGAAACTGCAGTTTGGACCTTCAATCTGTTGGTAGCCAGTAAAATGCACTATATGGAGAAAAATCCTGTAATGTTTTCCTCAAAAACCTTCATTTCTTTTCGACTGACGAAAGAAAGACATGAACATCTTGGATGACATGGGGGTGAGTTAATTTATCAGGAAAAGTGTATTTAAAAGTGGACTAATCCTTTAAATAAAATGATTTACAGCACAGCAACGATTTTATAGATGAAATAAAACATACACAAAATGCATCAAGTCGGCGGGGCGGGGCAGCGCTGAGAAGCTGAATGTCACGTGATGATCGCGCCTGACCTGCCTTTCGTTTCCATCATACTCTCTCTCTCTCACACACATACATTCTTCTCTTACATACACATATTTTCTTCAGACATGCATGTGTGAGAGTAGAATATGTATGTATGTGAGAGGAGAATATATATGTATGTGAAAGGAGAATGTATGTATGTGAGAGGAGAATATATATGTATGTGAAAGGAGAATGTATGTATGTGAGAGGAGAATATATATGTATGTGAAAGGAGAATGTATGTGTGAGAGGAGAATATATATGTATGTAAAAGGAGAATGTATGTATGTGAGAGGAGAATATATATGTATGTGAAAGGAGAATGTATGTATGTGAGAGGAGAATATATATGTATGTGAAAGGAGAATGTATGTATGTGAGAGGAGAATATATATGTATGTGAAAGGAGAATGTATGTGTGTGAGAGGAGAATATATATGTATGTAAAAGGAGAATGTATGTATGTGAGAGGAGAATATATATGTATGTGAAAGGAGAATGTATGTATGTGAGAGGAGAATATATATGTATGTGAAAGGAGAATGTATGTATGTGAAAGTAGAATGTATGTATGTGAAAGTAGAATGTATGTATGTGAAAGGAGAATGTATGTGTGTGAGAGGAGAATATATATGTATGTAAAAGGAGAATGTATGTATGTGAGAGGAGAATATATATGTATGTGAAAGGAGAATGTATGTATGTGAGAGGAGAATATATATGTATGTGAAAGGAGAATGTATGTGTGTGAGAGGAGAATATATATGTATGTGAAAGGAGAATGTATGTATGTGAGAGGAGAATATATATGTATGTGAAAGGAGAATGTATGTATGTGAGAGGAGAATATATATGTATGTGAAAGGAGAATGTATGTATGTGAGAGTGCCAGAATGAATTTTGGCTTGATTGGCTCTTCATACCACAGTGACAAATTTATGTTATATTTTATAATTTAATATATTTTATAACTTTTTCATTCTTGTTCTGTTCTGAATACCATTAAACTTAAAGGTTTTGTTGTGGAGGGAACTACAATAGGCTTATGAATGTTTTGTTTTAGTCACTGATATTAAATATACATATAAATTAATTGTTTGCAATTACAAGTTTGTTTATTTTTTTGGTGTAAAATGAATTTGTTTCATGAGATTACTTCCACTTCTTGGCTTCTAAATCGTGAATTTTTAGGGGCGTGATACTTAAATGACAATTGTTTCCACATTTATCAACGTATGATCATTCGTACAACAGGATTGCAAGCATACAAGATGTTTGATGAATCATTGATGAACCCTGTCATAAGATTATTTCTCAGATCTGTGATCATTTCTACGTTAAACTGATAAATAAGGCCCATTGTAACTGAGTCAGAGGAAAAAGATAACTCAAAAAGTTAAGTGAACATAATTTTTTTTTTTTAATGTTTGACTTCATTATTGAGGACTGAACAGATCAGGAAGATGAAGGTTCCCTGCTTGAAGTTCAAGATCAGGAAGAGGATCTCCAGCTCCTTCCTGCCAATAGTGAAGATACTCAGAATCCAGGAGCAACCAAGAACCACAAACTGAGCCATTACTTTAAATGCTATGAGAGAAACTGAGAAAGAGTTTTCTTGACTTCAACAGCCCATGTGAAGAACGTTTATAACTAGAACTTGCTGCTAGCATGACACAAACAGGTCCCAGAACACTACAGATAAAACCTTTATCCCCTTTAATTCAGCAGCTGATTAGAGGAAAACACAATATAAAAACTGAATGAACATTTCCAAAATACAGGTGTTGACTATTGAATTATTACAGGTATGCGTGACTCTGATACAGCTTGTGTCAAAGCTGCATTGTTATCTCATAGCAGAAATGTCACAAAATCCCCAAGCTGTTTTATTTCCTCATAATCAAATAAATTTAAAAATAAAACAAAACAACAACTCATTGTTCACAGCCGAAGCAGTCAGGAACCCACCTGACAGACACGCCTTTTTTGGAACTGATCCATGATAGGATCTTTACACAGATGAAGAGCAGCACAGCTCCTGCAGTGAGTCGCTCTGCGATAACATGTCAGAGTACATTTGTGCCAAACCTGTCCATAGTTGCATAGAACACAAACAAGTTTTTTTAATAGAAAAATAGATAAAATAGAATAGAAAGTGTTAGTATTACTGGGTCAAGTGTTGATAAAAAAAGATATGGTTTATTCCTTGAAAACAGCTAAAGACTTAGTTGCTCGGGTTGAGTTATGCAGGGAACAGACAAGGTAAAGCTCTGTGAGAGTAATTTTGTGCCTTTTTGAGATGGCACCACAAGGCGCCGTTCACATCCAGAATGCAAGCTTCTGGAGGGCATGTGCCGAGAGCATTACAATAGTTCAGCCTGGATAGAACAAGAGCTTGGACAAGGAGTTGTACCGAATGCTCTGATAGAAAGGGTCTAATGTTGTATAAGGCTAATCTGCAGGACCGGGCAGTTCTAGCAATGTGGACTGTGAAGCTTAGCTGATCATCAATCACATCTCCAAGAATCCTAACTGTCCTGGACTGGAGTTATGGTTTATGAACCTCACCTGAATGATGAAGTTGTGATGAAGTGTTGGGTTTGCTGAAACCACAAGCACTTCTGTCTTGGCAAGGTTGAGTTGAAGGTGGTTGTCCTTCATCCAGCAAGAAATGTCTGTCATGGCTGAGATGCGAGCAGCTATATTTGGATCATCTGGCTGGAATGAGAGGTACAGTGGTGTGTCATCAGCATAGCAATGATAGGAAGAGCCATGTTGCTGAATGACAGATCCTAGGATCTCATGTAGATGGAGAAGAGAAGTTGGTCCCACTTTATATTAAGTGGCCTTAACTACTATGTACTTACATCAAAAAATAAGTACATTGTACTTACTGGGTTCATATTGAATTGCAAAACACTTTCGCAGCTATTGAGGTGGATACGGGTAAGGTTAGGGAAAGCTTTGGTGGTATGGGTAGGTTTAAGGGTAGGGGTAGGGTGTAAGGGATGGGTCAACAGTGTAATTATAAATGTAATACAGAAATTAATTACAGATGTAATTACATGAAGGTGTTTTTAAAATATAAGTACAATGTAAAAACATGTATGTACACATTAAGTGCATTGTATCAAATGATTAATTTAAATGTAAGTACATAGTAGTTAACGCCACTTAATATCCGAGAAGTTTTCCAAGCACTGAGCCCTGAGGCATAACTACCTATATATTGTGCCTTAGACACCTCACCCCTCCAAGATACCCTGAAGGACTTACCTGAGAGATAAGACCTAAATTACTGGAGTGTATTTTCTGAGATGCCCATTGTCATGAGGGCTGACAGGAGGATCTGGTGGTTAACTGTGTCACATGCAGCAGACAGATTCAGCAAGATGAGTACTGATGATTTGGAAGCGGTTCCTGCCAGTCTCAGAGCTTCAATAACCGAGAGCAGGGCAGTCTCATAAGATCAATTTAAAGGGCTAGTTCACCCCAAAATGAAAATTCTGTCATTAATTTCTCATCCTCATGTCATTCCAAACCTGTAAGACCTTCATTCATCTTTGGAACACAAATTAATATATTTTTGATGACAGAATGCTGTCAGATTTCCTTCCATTGACTGCCTTAAGTGAAGTGCCTCAAAAACTCCATATAAGATCAGAAAAACAATCCATATGAAGTGAATGGTTTAGTCCAAATTTTCTGAAGAGAATCGATCACTTGTTACGATGAACAGATTTAATTTAGGCTTTTACTTGCATGTAAACATTGATCAGCGAACATAAGCAGAAGCTCAACCAAACCTGAATGACGCACAAGAACAAACCTCTTCAGAAGCTCAAACTTTCTGCGTACCCATTGAGGTTCATTCTCTTGTGTTACGCAGCACATTTGAGCTTCCGGAAGAGGTTTGACCTCATGCGTATAGCAGGTTTGGTTGAGCTTCTGCTTATGTTTGCTGATCATTGTTTATATGTGAGTAAAAGCCTAAATTAAATCTGTTCATCATAACAAGCGATTGATTCTCTTCAGAAAATATGGACTAAACCGCTTATTATCTCTTCATGAAGTTTTTGAAGTGTCAAAGTTTCAGTTACAAAGGCAGTCAGTGGAAGGAAATCTGACAGCATTCTCTCATCAAAATATCTTTATTGTGTTCTGAAGATGAACAACGGTCTTTAGGATGTGGAACAACACGAGAGTGAGTAAATTAATGACAGAATTTTCATCTTGAACTATGAAACTATTGAACCTGAAAAAAAATGGATTTTGTTTGCAATAAACAGGTAAAAAAGGTGTTTTAAGAGAGTAGTGTTGCATTTTCAGAAGTAAATTCTGATGCTTTTCTTTCTTACATTGTGTGTACGCCAGACGTGAGCGTTGTCGCGTCACATCGTGCCGCAATAGCTAAAAGCTGTCTACACTGAGCTTTTAGCTGTCTACACTGAGACAAACCGGCAAAGCACTTGGACTACATCAGAAATAGACATCAGACATCAGAATTGGACTACATCAGAAATAGAATGGAGAATTCCTTTACTGTCAGGAATTTGCTGTGTCATGTCACACCATGCCACATCCAGTGTAGAAAATATCACTGATTATATTGTCCTTTGAAGAATCGCATCTGGTGTAGACACAATGTTATACTGTCTCTACTGTCTGAGACAGTGAAATTGATTACTTATAGAGTAAGATGGAAAAAATGTCTTGACTTCATTATTGTGGACACAACAAATAAGTAAGATGAAGGTTCCCAACTGGGAGTTAAAGATCAGGAAGAGGATCTCCAACTCCTTCCTGCCATTAGTGAAGATACTCAGAATTATGAGAATTATGTTAATAACTGCAGAAAAAGAAACGATCATTAATTTTCTTGATTTATACAGCCCATGAGAAGAACATTTATATCTAGTTATCATTACTGTTAGTATGACACAAAAAAGACCTAAAAAAAAATTCCATATAAAACCTTATCCCCTTTAATCCAGCAGCTGTTTAGAGGAAAACAGTATAATAACAATTAAATTTTCCAAAATACAGCTGTTAACAGATTTTAATTTTTTGCATGACTGATACTGCTTATGTCAAAGCTGTACTTTTATCTCATAGCAGAAATGTCACAAAATCCCAGAGCTCTTTTATTTCCTTCTAAGCAAATGAATGTAAAAAAAAACAGACAAACAACAACAACAACAACAACAACACACTGTTCACTGCTGTAACCTTCAGGAACTAGCCCAACAGACATGCCCACCACAACAAGAGCATCTACATATCCAATCACACACAGGAATACACTGCTAAGCCTAAACTTGTGTTAAACTTGTGTTTAACTTAATCAGTGTCATTCTGTTGTCATTGATGCATGTTCTGTTCTCAATGAAGGGATTTGCACTGCTCTCCCAGTTTAAAAATATGGGATGTTGTCCCCAGAAGCTGCTGCTGTTCCCTGTCTTAGCTTTTCATGGAGCTCATCTAAAGGAAGGGGAATTTGGAACAGAACCATTTTGCCAAATATAACTTTAGCAAAATATCCCAATAAAAGTTGATTCAAATGTTTGTATATGGTATTTGACTTCAGTGGTTCTGACTGAAATGGACTTACTTTATATTTACTTATACTTGCAAGGCTTGATGGATGTAAGTACCAGGTGTATTGTGGTAGTTGAGAAGTATGATGCAGATATTCCAAAATAAATACTTTTAATGATTACAGAATACATGAAGAGTATATAAAACACTAGCAACACTTAAATCACAGCTGATGGAGGGAGGAGCCAAGGCAGAGCTCTGATGGGTGTTGTGGACGGGCCTGGGGTTTAACCAATTGAGGTGGAGCTGGATCAGGTGGAGACCCAGCACAACTAAAGGGATGCTGGACCAGGGCATCACTGTAGGCCTGGAAGTCCAAGGCAATTCTGCCGGGGGCCTGGCAGAATGGGGCAACACCAGTGGCATTGAGGACAATGGAGAAGCCAGAAAGGAAGGAGGAACCTAGTGGAGCTGAAGGGGTGGAGAGCTGAGGTGCAGCCGGAGGCCTGGAAGTCCTCTGCAGAACCAGTATGACAAGAGACCGAGGTTGATCTGGAGGGACGAGAGAGCCTGGTAGAGTCTGAGTGATGTTGGACCACAGCAGAGCTGAGGGAGCACAGAGCCAGCTCGAGCTGACAGGCTGACAGGCTGAGGTGGAGTCATGGGCCTGGAGGCTCGATATGAAGCCAGGGGATCTGTCTCACAGATTTGAGCTGATAGACAGGAGACACGGAGGGAAGCCAGAGAGCTTGAGGCAACTGCAAGACACCAGCAGAGCAGGTGAAGTCCTGGGGGTTGGACAGAGCCAGTGGTGATAGAGACAACAGGGTGGGTAGGTGACAGGTTGGTGGGATTGAGTTATCTGAAGGATTTCTTAGGTTGAGTTCAAGGGCCAGGACAAGGGTGCGATCCAAGGAGTTGAGAGACACCAACAGAACAGGTAAATCCAGGTGACTAGGGGATTATGCGTCTGTAGGATTTGCAGTGAGTTTAGGGGCGAGCACAAGAGCTGGCTCTGCGGTGAGATGGATAAGCCAGCGTTCAACTGTCAACTGTCTCAGAAAAGGACTGCCCCCACGGTGCAGACTCTGGGATGGACCTGGTGGTGGGCTTAAGACTTGGCATGGAGATGGCTTCTGGCTCTAGCTCAAGGAATATAACTCTAACCACACTTAACATAAGCTATGTTTCCATTCTAAGTTGCAAACGTAACTTATCAAATGTTTACACAAATTCAGAATATTAGCTTACGCTGTATGTCCTACGCCTTCCCTATTCAACTTACGAATGAACGCGGCGCCAGTTTAGGTTTTTTTTCCTTAAGTAGAATAGGGAAGGCGTAGGACATATGGTGTAAGCTTTTTGAAGAATGCAGAAAGCGGAAGCACGTGCAAGGCAATAATTTGTGTTTATAAAGCATATACAGCTGTATTTTTTTTTAAGAAAATGACCGATGGTTTCTCTAGATAAGACCCTTATTCCTCGTCTGGTATCCTTTAAAGCCCTTTGAAGCTGCACCGAAACTGTAATTTTGACCTTCAACCGTCTTGAGGCCATTGAAGTCCACTATAAGGAGAATAATCCTGGAATGTTTCCATCTAAAACCTTCATTTCTTTTCGACTGAAGAAAGAAAGACATGAACATCTTTGATGACATGGGGATGAGTAAATTATCAGGAAAATTTTATTTAAAAGTGGACTAATCCTTTAATGTAATGAAGAGAAAATAAGAGACTCTACAACCTTATTCTGATTCATCAACACAGTTTCACTAATCCTTTATAAACTGTAAACCCAGGATAGAGCGGTTGAGTGAATGTGGTCTGGACTGTGTGGATGAGGTTCATTGTGTCTCCAGAGACACTGTAGAAGGACAAAGTTCCTGCACTGTGATCCACATACACTCCTATTCTGCGGCTGGACTCTACAGGAAGTTTAGTCTCTATGTTATTGTGTCTGAATGAGGAACTGGAGGAAGAGCAGATCAAACCCCAGGACTGATCATTACGTCCAAACACACACTCATTATCCCATCCCTTCCTCCTTATGCTCATATATGACACTGATATAGACACGCGTCCACTCCACTCAATCTCCCAGTAACAGCGTCCACATGCACTCTCTCTACACAACACCTGCTCCCAATTATCAAATCTGTCTGGATGATCAGGATACGGCTGGACTGTGCCAGTGTCAGCAATCACTCTGTTATTCTCAGACAGAAGGAGGCGTTTATTCACTGTGTTCAGATCCAGAGTGAGCCGATGGGAATCTGAAGGAGATAAAACACATCAGAATCAGGAATTATGAATCTGATCTTTTAATGTATCTGAACTCTTCATGTTCAATATATCATCAGTGTCTCAGTAAAGTTTACCAGATATCCTGTGCAAATCATCATCTACACGATCAACTCTAAAACTCTTCTGTCATGTTTTCTTTCTCCTTCTACAGGAAGAACATGAACACACTCAGTGAGTTTTTCTGCTTGGTTTCTTAGTGACTTACATTGTAGGAAGTCGTTCCTGGTCCTGGGAACAATGTTGGTGAAAGTGACTGTGGAAATCAACAGACATGAAGAGTGTGATTATCATGTCAAGAGAAAATCATCCCTGCATCCATTCCTAAGACATTTCTAATATAATCTTCTACAAGATATTAGGGGGGAAAGTATGGATTCTTGAAGGTCACTTCTGTAAGAATAAACCCAAATTTGGGGTTTCTTTGTATAGACTGTGAAATTAAACTGTGAAAACAGTTTAAAAAAATCTTCAATGGAATGACTATTTTTTTTTACCCCCTGCTGAACCACTGCTTTAAACTATTACCTTGCTTGTGTTTCTTCTCTAACTGTTCAGCCACATGGTTCTGGTTCATCTTCCTCAGGATGTCCATCATGATCTTCACAGCTTCTTCTGATCCAAAACACTTCATCATCAGATCCACTGTGTCAAGGGCGTCTGCCTTCTGAAGAGCAGTCCTTGAAAAGCCCTTATGATGTTTTAAGCGCCATTTAAACCTCTTCAGTTCATCTGTGTCTAGATCATCCAGAGCATCCAGAAGCTGCTCTGAAACAGACGCCATCATCCTTCACTGATTCACATCTGCAGGACAAGTAGAATAAGATCTGGTTATTTGTGTTATACAGCTCAGTTATAATTATTTTGAAAATATTATATAATTTCCTTTGAATTTTATTATTGAACACAAACTATTGTCTGATGCCGAAGGTCTGGAACCAATGGGAGCTTTAAGTTTGGTTCAGCTGAATCAAACTCAAGTTTGTTTCTCCCCTTGGTGCGTGACACAAATCTTTATCATCCTACTGATACGTATATGCTTATTTTCAACCTCTTAACTCAATTTCTTTTTTCAGTTAATACAGCTTAATTCTTTCACTGCTCTCATTCTTCTTCTTTGGATTTTTGCCATATTCTGCACCATAGGCACATACCGCCACCTACTGTTTTTATTCATACATGGATGATAGTCCCGTCTCTATTCATATTTTATTGTTTTATTTAGGGTTCACCCAATCTGTATTTCTGGCTGCTGCATGTTCAGCTCCCATGCCAAACAAAAAACAAAACAAAACAAAACAAAAAACTGCTTGTGTGTTCCATATTCCTTTGTTTTATTTAATCCTGTTTCTACTATATATCCCATTACTATTCTTTGATTATTACCCTCTTTTAATAATTTCCCTAATATCCAATTTATCTTTTTTCCTTAGTATTACCTTTTAAGTTTATCATTTTATTTCTCTCTATATTATTTCTGACATTTTAATATTACATGTTCAATGCATTCTATTACCCCACAGAAGGCACATTTACCTGTAATGTTTACCTATTTTGTGTAGTTTTGAATGTATTCCTGTGTATATAAATTGAAATCTAGTTAAATCACCTCATCTTTCCTACATTTTCCAAAATTGTTTCTTTGAAAGATGAATTAGTTTTATAATAAAATCGTCCTGTATCAGCTATGTTTTTGAATATTTGATATAATTTCTATATTTGATATAATATTTAATATAATTTCTCCTTCTTCCTAGTAGGACTTTGGTTGCCTTTTTTGCTAACTGATCTGCAATTTCTTTGATTCCTGTGTGGTATCCATCAAAATTTGACATCTATTCTTTTACTATTTATTGATACCAAACTATTAAGTGCTGACATAGAGTCTGAACATATAATTACTCCATCTGGTCTCACATCTTCTGTCCACTGTAATGCAACTATTATTGCAACTAATTCTGCTGTATATGTTGCTAAATTATTTGACAATCTTTTGAATACGCATATTTTGAATTCTGGAATATTCCTATACCTGTTACTCCAGATTCTGGTACCTATTCATCTGTCTGTAAATATCTGTTAATATGAAAAATAGTTAGCTTGTATGTATTTCTCTATATATACTTTACTATTATTTTCATGTATTTCTTTATTTTTGTATAGATTTAAATCTACCTTTGCCATAGGATCGTATCCCCATTTTTTGTAACTTGATTAATAATCCTTCTTTCCACACTGTATCATAAGCTTTTTTCAATGTCGAAGTATACTGTTATCACATTCTCTTTTAGGACAAGTGCCTTTTCTACATGATTACTAAATTTTGTTAACGCATCCATTGCTGATATTCCCTTTTTAAAACCACACTGATATTGACTAATCATATTATTATGTTCTAGATAAAAGGATAGTCTATAAACTATAGATGTTAAAGCTATTGGTCTATATCTTTTAGGGTTTGTTGGATCTTTTCCAGGCTTTACTATTGGAAATACTAGTGCACTTTTCCAGTTTTTTGGTATTTTCCTTTCTTTCCATATTCTATTAAATAGTTTAAATATTCAAATACATTTAAACATGATATAATATATTTGGTCTTCTCCCAGTGCTGTATTTTTTATTTTTACATTTCATTTTTTTTTTACATTCGTTACTCTATTTAATTAATTTATGTCTCTAGTGTGTTTTCTATTGGATTCTTTGATCTATTAATATTTGGATACTTCTCTAAAATATCTTGTCTTTTTTATAATATTCCTCATCCATGTTCAAAGTGTATACTTTAAAAATGTTTTACCAATTAAATTGGCTTTTTCACTACCCCATAGTGTGTTGTGTGCATTAAAATCTCCACACCATATTTCTGGTCCGTTAAATGTATTAATTTCCTCAAATACATATAGGCTTATATGGACTATTGCAGATTGTTTGACTTTCTCCTTCCCTATATATTTTCACAGCTATAAATTAAATTTCTTTTGGAATACTTTGTTCTCTTTATGTTAAATTCTGTTTAATAAATGTAATCACACCACCTCCTCTACCATGTTTCCTATCTTTACTAATAACATTATATCCTTTAATTATAAAATCATATTACAGCTGCAGGTTGCATTATTTTGGGCTACTTTTATAATGTACCATGGACGCAAAAAAAAGTTTATCTGTAGACAAAGGAAAAGAAAATTTATAATTTAACTAATTTGTAGTATCATTGAAATGGATACCTGGCAACCCAAGGAGGGAGGAGAGACGGTATGGGAAGACGTTTGATGTCACCACAAACTATTATGCGAGTTTCACCAACAGCAGAGATTTCAAGGCCTTCTCACAGCATCTCCAACTGCTCTGAGGCACTTCAAACACTCTCACTGTTTCATTTGGAAAAAACTTCATGACAAACCGGCAAAATAAAAGTTTGCTTTAACTTTGAAGAAATGTTAACAGAAATATATTACTATGATATAGTAAAATGTACTGATCAAAGTAATAATATTACCATTGTTTGTAAAGAATATCATACTACCAAGATATTTTTCATCCATGTTTTAATAAACAGATCTGTCCTGCAGCATTTTATTTGACAAAAATTAAAATGTAATCTTTTGTTGCAAATTTGTTTATGTTTTTACTTAAGATTAATTAATGTAATTAAACCCTATTGTTGATGGCAAATTTGTATTGCATCATAAAACAGGGAAAATAAAATAGATTTAATGGGGCCCTAAATTAAAAGGTTTTTAATGCAGTTTAAATTCATTCTCAAACATGTGGAGAATATATCCTTCCCCAATAATGGTAAATTAATACTGTGATAAATCTATATCATATGGTATGGAAAAATAATATTGTCATACTTCTGGTCATATTTCCCAGCCCTAATTTTTAAAATTTGTCATGAAAAACTTTGAAAATTAAAAAAAAAGTACAAGAAAGTACAAGAAAAATTAAAATGAGGAATAAAAAACTGATAAAATAATATAAACAAGTCTAGATAAAATGATCAAAATAAAAAAGTATATATAAATAAGGCGCATTATGGGAATAACGCAGCTATCAGCTATGATAAAATTGGGCTAGTTTTTATTTCTTTTGGGTGGGTTTTATGCACATTTGGGCTGGATGTTTTTCTGGGACCTGGCAACCCTGCCGTTAGCAAAAATACTTCTAATGTTGCATTGTAAGAAGCTAATTGGAATAATCTATACTGTCTGAAATGCTTCTTCATTCATGGACTACATTAGCAAGTTATAAATGTTTTCCACTGACACATCCTTAATATTTAAACATTCTGGTGACACTTTACAATAAGGTTCATTAATGAACTGCACTCATACAGCATTTACTAACATGAACAAACAATGAACTGTATTTTCATTAACTAACGTTAACGAAGATTAGTAAATTCAGTAACAAATGTATTGCTCATTGTTAGTTCATGGTTAGTTAATACATTTATGTTTAACTAATGAACCTTATTGTAAAGTGTTACCAAAATTATAGTCTTTAATCTATCAGATCTTGTCTGACACTACACATTTATATGGTTATTTTGTTGGTTCATTGATGTTGTTTTCTTTTACCGCATAGCTTTTTTCTCATTACAATGAGACTGTCCTGTTTTTATCGTCTCTATTTTGCTATTAGCCGTTTGAGATCTTGTACTATTCCGCCTTTCAAGTTCGCTTTCATTTCTTCATGTGTGACTGATGTTGAAACCCCTGAGATGACTCATTTTGTTTCTATTGCTTTTCCCCATCTCTTTCGTCATTATTTTCTTCCTTTTAGAGTTTTACGTTTCATTATTTGGTCTAGCGGTTTTTGACTATTAGGTATCACTTTTACTTTACCTCATCGCAGACATTTAGCGTTTTTTACTGCACCAAAACTCTTCTCTATAGCTTCTGGCAATCTTGTCTTATATGTCCCTTCTTTGTTTTTTCTAACTCTAATATTGATTTAAATTCTGTTTCTTCTTTTCTATCAGTGCCAATTTGTTCTGTTTTATTCGAATCTTTCTAGGTTATAAAAGTTATACTTGCAGTCTTTCAAAAATGCCGCCGAAATCTCTTCCGTCCTCCTGACCTCCGCTGTTCCTCTCTCCTCACCCACTCCTCCTCCTTCCCTGAGATCCTGCTCTCTTCACAGCCAACCTGAGGCTGAGCACACAGACGGACCTTTTCTTTTACTGACCAATCATAATTTTCTGTTCACATCTGATCAACAGTTGCTAGGCAGATTTGTTAGATCAAAGTTAACACTGCATTCTAATTGGACCATCTAAATGTGGCGGTTTTCTTGCATCCTTGTTGTCTGTTGTTTGTTTTGCCCTGGGTCTTCAACGTTTTCAGGGCGTGGACCCCTTAGGCGAAAGAGACATGGGGCGAGGACCCCCGATATAAAATGTGTCAAACAGAGCTACATATGAAGCATATAGCCTCTGATATTAGTAGAAACTAATCAGTATTATGATTAGGAGTAAGTCAGATCAGAACTATGCACATTATTGTTGCTGCACATGCATCACTGCATGTATACTTAATATTGGCATTTAGCCTATGCATCAAACAAACACGTTGTGATTAAAATCACAATTCATTAGCTAAATTATTTTAATGGATTTGCAGAGTTTATTCTTACAATCAGATGGAGAATTTGGACAATGGATATTTATCTGAACCTTAGCTGCAAGTTTATTAGAAATTGACATTTGAATTTTTCTGTGAGATGGGCAATTAAAAATCAGATCACAGCGTATTGGAAATTAGTAAAGTCCAGATGTAAAGTGTAAGCAGCGGCTCCACCATAACAAGAATAATGTACAGTGGGACATTTAAGATTATTTACAAGTCGTTACCTTCACAAATAACTGGAATGGAATTTAAAAATTATATTGATACAAATATTTTTTAGTATAGTAGCCTGCATTTAAATTGTGGGCATCGATTTTGACATGCAATATTTTTGTTCTGTGCTAGTTTGAACTAGGCCTGTGCACAGTTACTTCCTAGTTGTTGTTAAGCCAGCTCGGGCATTTCGGTGAACTGTTAGCTGTTCATTCTGTAGTCAACACCATCAGTTGTTGACTTTTTAATATTTTATTCATATTTTAATGTTTTAAATTTTAAATATTTTAATGTTTTCAGTTTTATTGACTGCAATAAAGACAAAGCTATTGGGACCGTTTAAAAACACGGTGTCTGTAATTAGACACACACACACGCATTATTTTCCAGCACTTCAAATGATATTTTTAATGTGAAGACCACAAACATTATTTGTTCATCCTTCTGAGATTGTCCCCATTGTAAAACCGAACATTTAAAAAAAAAATTAGGAAATTCAACATTTGATAGAAAACACTTTTTTAAAAATATAAAAGACAATTATCACTTTAACCAGCAGGTGGCGGCAAAGTAGCATTTATTTGTGCATATATTAACCATTTCCTCTAATCGTTTTTTTACTTCGTTTTTGACTAAATATTAAACTTTATAAACTAAAAATACATTTTGTCAATGTGAAGTATGAAATACTCAAGAAATCTTAAGAAAAACAATAACTTTTCTTGTGAATAAATGACTTAAGCAGCGTTCCATTCGACAGGGTCCCTACGCAGTGTTCACTGCTCCCTAGGCTACTCCTTGAGCACGGTATATCCGTTGAAGTGGACTTCGCTGACAATAATCACTCATTTGGAACACACTACAAACGTCATCAAAGAAAGTCAACGACGGCGTCGCTCAGATTATGACATAACAAATAAATAGATATTATAATTTACTTTCAAATTTAAAATGGACTCTTAACAGATTTGAAGCTGTAGCCTCTCATGCCATATGAAAATAAATTCTCATTTTGGTTAACTGTATAAATGTATTCTTAATCCACCGTCTGGGTCTCATCTTGTGCGCTTTCTTTTCCACGCGCAGCCGCATAGTAAACACTTCTGAGGTAAATAAAGTAAAATAAAAAAATGACAGAGCCTCAGCTGCTTTTCAACACTTTTACTTTGTCATGCCTATTCATACAATAAAATACACTCATCGCTATAACCATTCATACTTTTGTTCGTATAATAATAACAAAATTTATGAATACTCAAAATTCAAATGTAAATTCCTCCATCGGAGAGCCGTTAAAAAACTCTTTCAACGGCTCTGCTCCATCGTAGTTCTGACTGGTGACGCGGTGCGCAATGACAGTTGGGTGATTTTACCTCTCTACTTCCTCTGCCGTCCGTCTGAAGATCTGTGGCACGTTCAAGCTCAAACGAATGCGCAACGTTTTCCTACGTTTTCCAGGTTGAACGACATGTTTCCTGGAAACGGTGTGCAATGGGTTTGAGATACGTTTTCTCTTGTTTGGTGGGTGTGTCAGAAATGTCAAGATGTATATAAACCACGCGGTATTAAAGAGACAGCTCGCACAATGGGTATTAATGTAACACAAAAATACTATAGGCCTACTTATATATTTTGCTATTATATTGTGAAGTGACACTTTAATAAACTTTTATATAATCAGAGTATAGAATGGTAATAATTACAATATCATATAGCACAACAACAGTGATCAGCAATAATGATAAGCCTAATAGCTACTCACAATAAAAATAATATAGATCATAACACAGTCTTGGAGGTAAGAAGTGGATTATCCTTCACCTGAAATGTTTGACTTTTCATGCTGAAATGCAAGGCAAATGTTGTATCACAATAATTAGAAGTTTCCACAAATCCCTTCACTCGATTGGGATGTTCTCTTTTATTCTGGACAGCAAGGGCAGTGACTGTAACATTGAGCGTATTTTGCAGTATTAAACACGTATTTATACTGACTTCATCGGCCTCCGAAAATTCCTGGCTATGTGAGACTAGACTGAACGTAACAAACATGCTTCACAAGTAAAATTAAACTACTTGCTAATTACGACACTGAAATAAAAATGTAACACCTTGTACAAATACTAGAAATAGATATCAAACATGTTTGATATTTAGGATTTTAAATTGGGATTATTACGGCTATGATTATGCCAGTACTTTCGCAATAGCCAATAGGAGACGAGTCAACAAGTGAAATGATGGTTTGACAATAAACAGGTGATGATTAAATATCACTCTACTTACATCAAAGATAACACTTCTCAAATTCACCACTATAAACTGTGTACAAACTCAAAACGAAGATTTCACAAGTATATCTGAACAGAAAATACAGTAAACTCATATAAAGTGTAAATTCCTCATAATTTACAATTATTACTAGTGTTAAGGCACACTTTGAGATAAAACAATTAACTTTATAAATCACACACACACACACACATAGTGGCACCCTACACATAAACACAAAACCACTGTCAGCATTCTCCAGCAGCCATGTCACCCTGTAGCCCAAGACGGGTTGCTCACTGAAGCTACGCAGGGCTGAGCCTGGTTAGTACCTGGATGGGAGACCTCCTGGGAAAACTAGGTGGTTGCTGGAAGAGGTGTTAGTGGGGCCAGCAGGGGGTGCTCACACCGTCCATCGGATGAGACGTTAAACCGAGGTCCTGACTCTCTGTGGTTGTTAAAAATCCCAGGATGTCCTTCGAAAAGAGCAGGGGTGTAACCCCGATATCCTGGCCAAATTTGCCCATTGGCCTCTGTCCATCATGGCCTCCTAATCATCCCCATATACTGATTGGCTTCAGGCTTCATCACTCTGTCTCCTCTCCACCAATAAGCTGGTGTGTGTTGTTCTGTTGCAAAATGACTGTCATCGCATCATTCAGGTGGATGCTGCACATTGGTGGAGGTTGTGGAGATTCCTCCTTCCGTATGTAAAGCACTTTGAGTACCCAGAAAAGCGCTATATAAATGTAAGGTATTATTATTATTCTCATCATGTCAATTCAAACAATACTACGCAAAAATCAAATATAACATACACATGATATTAAGCACGTCATTCACATACATTATTGTTACGTCCCCTGGTGGCGTAGAGGTATGGGGGAGACGCACATAATAAATATTTAAAACAACCTATAAACTTGGTCTCTGGGAAGTACTGTGGGTGAGTAACACAAGGACAAACAATGTAACAAAAAGTGGTTCGCTTTATTTACAACGGAATATAAGTTTACACAAATGAAAACACCAACCAAAAATCCCTATTTACAGCTATATACAAAGCAAAGAAATTATAATAAATTGAAACAAGCCACGGAGAAAAAGAAAATGAGCGGCGCTAAACAAACGAAAAGAACAAAACAAAACATTCAATAACTAATTCCCCGCCCTCTAAACTAACTAAAAACAAAACCAGAAAATAAAGAAATCTTCGGCGTTCACGCCATAACTAAAGCTTCACTAACTATTAAACAAAACTTACATAAGGTTGCTCCCGCTCCTTCCCTAATGTGTCTAGACAGAGTCAATCCTGCGTGTTTGTAAGATGTAAGTCACGTGACATTCTTTCCTTTTCTTGATCTCCGGGCTGATGAAGTTTTCAGTTCAGATAAGGCATTCTCAGTAACAAACATTCAAGGAAGCAAACAAGCAAGCGAACCACCACTAAATCACAGCATTGAGCAACAAAATACTCCAAGCTCCTCCTCTTCCGTTCTCCACGGCGTCCTTTATCCCGTACCCGATAATGATTGGCTGGTGATTCATCATGACCGACAGATTATTTAACCAATCACGAAACCTGCAACAGAAAGACAGCAGAGAGCGGAAACACAAGAAACCAATAATAAGGGGGAGAAGAACAAATAACAAAAAGGGAGGGGGCAACAATCTGAACACGTAACACCCCCACCCTTAAAATCAAACATTATAAATTCCATAATGTTTGTACACAAAACTACCCCACTCAGGAGTTACACCCTAGAAAGAGCATCTGCGATCACATTTTCCACTCCCTTCTTGTGCCGAATCTCAATATTATAGTTTTGAACCACTAAAGCCCATCGCATTAGCCTTTGATTTTGGTTGTACATTCGACACAGGAACGTAAGAGGATTGTGATCCGTATACACAACCACAGGATACGAAGTAGACCCAACATATACTTCAAAATGCTGCAACGACAACAACAAAGCCAAAGCCTCTTTTTCAATTGTAGCATAGTTACACTGATGTCTGTTAAATTTCTTAGAAAAGAAACAGATGGGATGATCAATACCTTCCTCGTCCTCCTGCAGCAGCACAGCACCTGCTCCCACTGCGCTCGCATCCACCTCTAATTTGAAAGGTACAGAAAAATTAGGGGCAGACAACACAGGCGAACTACATAACAAATGTTTGATGGCTTCGAAGGCACACTGACTCTCAGCAGACCAGATGAATTCCTTTGCAGGACTAAGTAAATCTGTCAAGGGTTTCGCAACAGAAGAAAAATTCTTACAGAAACTTCTGTAATACCCTGCCATACCTAAAAACCTCCTTAACTCACGACGAGTAGTGGGGGCAGGGAATTCTTTGATGGCAACAACCTTTGCCTCCACAGGACGAACTTGTCCTTTCCCCACTTGCTTACCTAAATAAGTCACTGTGGCCTTGCAGAACTCACATTTAGCCAAATTCAGAGTTAACGAAGCATTAGCAAGTCGTTGAAACACCATAGTCAATACTGACACATGCTCAGGCCAAGTAGACGTGTATACAACCAGATCGTCTAAATATGCACTACAGTTAGGTACATCTGCCATCACCTTATTTACTAACCTTTGGAAGGTTGCAGGTGCATTTCGAAGGCCAAACGCCATAACATTATACTGTAGGAACGAATCTGGGGTTACAAAAGCAGAGATGTCTGATGCCCTTGATGTCAATGGCACCTGCCAGTAACCTTTGAGCATGTCTAACTTGCTAACAAATTTGGCAGAACCCACATTGTCAATGCAGTCCTCCATCCTTGGCAATGGGAAGCAATCAGGTACGGTTATAGAGTTCACTCTACGGTAATCAGTACAAAAGCGAACTGTTCCGTCAGCTTTAGGAACCAAAATGCATGGAGAGCTCCACGGACTAACACTAGGTTTTGCAAAACCCTCCTGCAACAAATACTCAACCTCTTTTCTCATTGTAGCTCTCTTAGCAGCATTCATTCGATAAGGGTGCTGCTTAATAGGAGCAGCATCGCGAACATTGATGTCATGATACAGCACGTCAGTTTGCTTGGGTACATCTCCAAATATCTGAGGAAAGCTCTGAAAGAGAGTTACAATATCTGCACCCTGCTCCTCTGTCAAATGGCACAGCAACTTTGAAGGATCACTTAAAATCTCAGAATTAGACAGTGGCGTAAAAGGCAAAGGATCACCTCGTAATCTCACCTCATCAGCATCAAACTCAGCATTACCAGGAAAAGATGGTACTGACCCACAACTCACCACAACAGATGAAACCACGGGCCCTGTGTTTTCCCCTGAGCCGTGAGACGCTGTCTCCCTGGAATGATAAGCTTTAAGCATATTGATATGACACATCCGTTTTTGTCTCTTACGGTCAGGTGTTTTAATGATGTAATCAGTGTCACTTTTTTTACCCACTACCTCATAAGGACCAACAAAGCGTGCAGACAACGCAGACCCTTGAATTGGTAACAACACCAGAACCTTGTCACCCACTGAAAATTCACGAGACACTGCTGTTTTATCAAAACGTCGTTTCATGCTAGACTGAGCTTCAGCAAGAGCTTCTTTAGCACACGCACAAGCTTCCTGTACTCGTTCACGGAAACGAGCCACATACTCAAGAACATTCCTTGTGGGACTTAAACTTTTATCGAGACCCAGCATTTGTTCCTTGAGAACTTTCAGTGGTCCTCGGACACGGTGTCCAAATACCAGTTCAATTGGACTAAACTGTAGAGACTCCTGAGTGGTTTCACAAATACCGAAAAGAACAAACGGCACACCCTCGTCCCACTCATTGCCTGTCTCCCAGCAGTACTTCTTTAGCATTGCCTTAAGTGTCTGGTGAAACCTCTCGAGCACTCCCTGACTCTCAGGATGATAGGGACTTGGATGTACGATGGCTGATACCCAGCGAGCACAAGGTGTTCGTGAACAATTTGGACATAAAATTCGTGCCCTGATCCGTTTGTACGATCTTGGGCAGACCAAACGTAGAAAAAAATTTGACTAATGCCTTAATGACCGCTTTAGAAGTAATTTTTCGCAACGGCACTGCTTCTGGGTAACGGGTTGCGACACACATTATCGTGAGTAAGAACTGATGGCCAGTCTTAGTCTTAGGCAGTGGTCCGACACAGTCCACGACCACATGCTCAAAGGGCTCACCGAGCACTGGGATTGGAACCAACGGCGCGGGAGGAATAACTTGATTCGGTTTCCCCATAATTTGACAGGTAGGGCATGTACGACAATAAACCGTAACGTCTTTTTTAACTCTGGGCCAAAAGAAATGACGCAACAGACGATTGTATGTCTTCGTTACCCCGAGATGTCCCGACATAACATGATCATGGGCAAGTGAAAGCACATGTGCACGGTACTCTGTAGGCACAACAACCTGATAAATAGTAGAACACTCTGCAATATCAACTACTCGAGGCTGCCATTTCCGCATAAGCAACCCGTCTTCTATAAAATATGACGTGTCCCCTTGTAAGTTGGACACCGCATCAAAACACTTCACTAAAGTCCCATCATCACGTTGGGCTTTACTTAACTCTTCACGACCCACAGGCAGTGGAGATGTCAGCAAACCACTAACCTTTTCATGTCCAGTTTTGTGAGGCACGTGCTCTCCTGCAGCAACATCACCCTCTGTGCACATAAAGGTCTCATCCAACGTGAACTCCGTCCCCACCTTCTTTATCTGGGCACGAGTGAAGACACAAGCTGGAAAAACATCAGGATATCTCAAAGTTAATTCTTCTGTAACAGAAGTAAGAGCAGGTTTATCCAGTACTTCCAATACTGGCAGCATTCTACCCCCAGCCAAATCATTGCCCAAAATAAACTCAACACCAGGCACTGGTAACGCTGGTCGCACACCTACGTCCACGAAACCTGCAACCAACTCCGTTTGTAAATACACACGATGCAGCGGTACTTTCAAAACATCCATGCTAATACCTTGCACCAGGATGCTAGAACCCAAGCAGGACTTCTCTGAAAACGGCAACACATCACCACGAATAAACGAGCGCGCAGCTCCAGTATCTCGCAACACTCGCACCTCCACTTGATCATCTCGTTGGCCACTGAAAGACACAAAACCTTCTAACAAAAATGGCTGATAAACCGAATCAACAGGAGCTGGAATTGTTTTTATCAAACCAACAGGTTGTGCACTGAACGAAGTTTGCTGTTTCTTTTTCAACATTAAACAATCTGCGATTACATGGCCAATTTTGTGACAATAGAAACACTCACGCTTTTCTTTAAGCGCAGGTGCTTCAACCTTTGTTTTAGGCGCAACAGGAAGCGGCAGAGAACCGGCGGAAACGTTTCTTTCACCACGCATGGTATTAAAAACACTTTTATGAGTTAAAGCAAACTCATCTGCCAATATGGCAGCCGCAGATATTTCCGTCACCTTCTGTTCATTCAAATATAGAACGATGCGTTCAGGCAAGCACTTTTTAAAGTCCTCAAGGAGCATTAATTCACGTAAGGCAGAGAAATCATTAACATTACTTGAAGTGCACCACTTATCAAACAATACACCTTTCTCACGTGCGAATTCAACAAAAGTTTGATTACTAACCTTCCTGTGATTCCGAAACTTTTGTCGGTAAGCTTCCGGCACTAGTTCATACGCGCGTAAGACAGCTGCTTTCACGGTCTCATACTTCATACTATCTTCTATAGACAAAGTGGAAAAAACTTCCATAGCTTTTCCAACAAGCCTACATTGCAACAGCAACGTCCACACTTCCTTCGGCCAATTTAATGAAACAGCTATTCTCTCAAATGCACCAAAATAACTGTCTACTTCCATCTCCCTGAATAGCGGCACCAATGAAATTTTTTACTTACGTCAAAAGCAGTGGTAAACGAACCACACTCTGCCGAATCCTTGCCAGGTGACTCAGAAGTAGATAGGCCAGTGGACCTAGAAGACAGCTTCCCCTCCTCTAACTCCAACCGGCGCAGTTTTACCTCTTTATCAGCCTGAATCTCAAGCCGTCGGATTTCGAGCCGCAGATCAAATTCAGCTCGTCGTGTTTGCGCTCTGTCTTCCGCTTCCATGCGGAGTCGAGCAATACGAACCTTCAAGTTCGCGCTCTCTCTAGAACTCGGCGTGGGCGGAGAAAATGGCTCAAATGGGGGTAGGCCTGCTTTAGCCTCGGCCTCGGCCTCCGCTTCCACAAGCCCAACCTCCTCATCGTCAGCCCCCGCACTTTCACGAGTTGTCATTTCCCCTCTACTTTGATCTGCTTCTCTCACCGACTCGGGCAAATTTAAAACATTTAATTCCGAAAGACCGTCTAATACGACAGTTTTAATTGTTCGTTTCAATGACTGCCGACTAACAGAGATCTGGAAGTGTTCAGCTATTGCCACTAAGTCGTCCTTACGACATTTCTCAAAAAGATCCAAGGTCGGATTCTAAATAAAACGACGTACATTCGAGGACATCACGAGGCTTACGACAACGTGCCCTATATACACGACATACAAAACTCAATGCTGCAATACTTACCAAAGTCACTTGAATCACTCCACCACATTCGTCCCCAGAGCCAAAACAACAAGCTGCTAACTCCCGGAACTTCCCCAAGACTGAGGAATGATCCCGGACGAGCCCCCAAATTATGTTACGTCCCCTGGTGGCGTAGAGGTATGGGGGAGACGCACATAATAAATATTTAAAACAACCTATAAACTTGGTCTCTGGGAAGTACTGTGGGTGAGTGACACAAGGACAAACAATGTAACAAAAAGTGGTTCGCTTTATTTACAACGGAATATAAGTTTACACAAATGAAAACACCAACCAAAAATCCCTATTTACAGCTATATACAAAGCAAAGAAATTATAATAAATTGAAACAAGCCACGGAGAAAAAGAAAATGAGCGGCGCTAAACAAACAAAAAGAACAAAACAAAACATTCAATAACTAATTCCCCGCCCTCTAAACTAACTAAAAACAAAACCAGAAAATAAAGAAATCTTCGGCGTTCACGCCATAACTAAAGCTTCACTAACTATTAAACAAAACTTACATAAGGTTGCTCCCGCTCCTTCCCTAATGTGTCTAGACAGAGTCAATCCTGCGTGTTTGTAAGATGTAAGTCACGTGACATTCTTTCCTTTTCTTGATCTCCGGGCTGATGAAGTTTTCAGTTCAGATAAGGCATTCTCAGTAACAAACATTCAAGGAAGCAAACAAGCAAGCGAACCACCACTAAATCACAGCATTGAGCAACAAAATACTCCAAGCTCCTCCTCTTCCGTTCTCCACGGCGTCCTTTATCCCGTACCCGATAATGATTGGCTGGTGATTCATCATGACCGACAGATTATTTAACCAATCACGAAACCTGCAACAGAAAGACAGCAGAGAGCGGAAACACAAGAAACCAATAACAAGGGGGAGAAGAACAAATAACAAAAAGGGAGGGGGCAACAATCTGAACACGTAACAATTATGCACATATGTTACATTTAAGACTTACCAAAATCTATTTTATAGAGAATCCGTAATGCTGTAATGTCACACACAATGACATAAAATCACAGATAATCCCAAACCCTAACCACAAAATACACATTTTACATACACAAGATGAAATAAACAGCCTGTTACACCAGATTAAATGATTATGATCACATTTAATCAAGGATGATACACTTCTTGACATACTACCAGATTCATCTATCATGCTCTGTGTCATGATCATGAGTTGGAGTGCCCCGTTTAGCCACCAGAGGGCACTCCAACGTGGACTTTTGTCACCTGTCTGAACTACAATTCCCATACTCACTTCTGGACTCATTATCCCACTCATTGCACTCAGCTGTTTTGTGTTTCATCATTAGTGTCTGTCTATTTATACTCAGTTGTTTCTGTCCTTGGTTGTGGTTTGTTGTATTGTGACGTGCACTTTTGTTTCTCTGGCCTTTTGTTTTGTGGACTGTTTTCTGGATTTTGACCCCTGCCTGTTTTGGATGTACGATTGTGGATTGCCCAATAAATGCTGCAATTGGATCTTTTACATCTTGTTCTTGTGCACCCGTGACACTCTGCTTCAGCCAGTGTCAGTTTTAACATTAACAGCAGTTTAACCATTACCAGAACAGAAACCAACACAAATCAGCTCCTTTTCTAACGATGACCATCTCTCATTTTCATCAACTCTAATGTCACTTGGTTGTACATTCTGAGTACATGGACTCCTCAGGAGCTTTCCAGGTTAATCAAAGGCTACCTTCCAATTGCTATCAGCAATTAAGATAGGTGGTTCATGGCCACAGTGAATGAAAGAAAAGTTGTAGCTACATCTGGTCAATCCCCAGAAATGAAAAATGGCTTTCCTCAGGGTGTTGTGGTGAATTGTTACTTTACTGTAAATTGTCCTTGACAAATCACCCAATGGCTGTGTTTGTCTTCAAAGTGTGGTAATAAAAAAAAGTGACATATTACCTTTATTTACACTATATTGCCAAAAGTATTGGGACACCCCTCCAAATCACTGAATTCAGGTGTTCCAATCACTTCCATGGCTACAGGTGTATAAAATCAAGCACCTATGCAGACTGCTTCTACAGACATTTGTGAAAGAATGGGTTGCTCTCTGGAGCTCAGTGAATTCAAGCGTGGTACTGTGATAGGTTGCCACCTGTGCAATAAGTCCATTCGTGAAATTTCCTCACTACCAAATATTCCACGTTCAACTGATATCATAACAAATTGGGAACAACAGCAACTCAGCCATGAAGTGGTAGGCCACGTAAAATCACAGAGAGGGGTAAGCGCATGCTGAGGCACACAGTGCACAGAAGTACATTTACATTATATTTAGTTATTTGGCAGATGCTTTTGTCCAAAGTGACTTAAAATGAGAACAGTAGAAGCAATCAAATCAACATGAGTACAACAGTATGTAAGAGCTGTGTCAAGTCACAGTTTAATCAGTAAAGTTTTTTTTTTTTTTAAATACACAGATGGAAAAAGAGTAGAAATCTAAGAAAAGATAAATAAAAATCAGTGCTACTATTACTGGGTCAAGTGTTGATGAAAAAGATATGTCTTTAGTAGTTTTTTGAAAATGGCTAAGGTCTCAGCTGCTCGGATAGAGCTAGGCAGGTCATTCCACCAGCTTGAAGACTCGAAGAAGGTCTGTGAGAGTGATTTTGTGCCCCTTTGGGATGGCACCAAAAGGCGCCGTTCACTTGCGGAATGCAAGCATCTGGAGGGTGCGTAAGTCTGAAGAAGTGAGTTTAGGTATAGTGGTGCAGAGCCATTGGTTGTTCTGTAGGCAAACATCAGAGCCTTGAATTGGAGCCAGATCATTAAAGACCAGTCTTGCTGCAACATTCTGGATCAGTTGTAAAGGCTTGGCAGTGCCTGCTGGAAGGCCAGGCCAAGAGAGCATTACAATAGTCCAGTCTGGATAGAACAAGAGCTTGGACAAGAATTTGTGTGGAATGCTCTGATAGAAAGGGTCTAATCTTCCTAATTGTACGAGGCAAATCTGCAGGACCGGGTCGTTGTAGCAATATGATATGTGAAGCTTAAACAATCATCCATCACCACTCCAAGGTTCCTGGCTGTCCTGGAAGGAGTAATGGTTGACGACCCAAGTTGAATTGAAAGGTTATGATGAAGTGTTGGGTTGGCACCAACCACAAGCAGTTCCGTTTTTGCAAGGTTGAGTTGAAGGTGGTGGTCCTTCATCCAGGCAGAAATGGCTGTCAGGCAGGCTGCGATGCGACCAGCAACCGTCGGATCATCTGGTTGGAATGAGAGGTAGAGTTGTGTGTCATTAGCATAACAGTGATAGGAAAAACCATGTTCTTGAATGATAGATCCTAGTGATGATGTGTAGATGGAGAAGAGAAGTGGTCCAAGCACGGAGCCCTGAGGTACCCCAGTAGCAAAATGATGTGACATGATGAGACACCTCACCTCTCCAGGAGACCCTGAAGGACCTACCTGAGAGGTAAGACTTGAACCACTGGAGTGCGGGTCCCGAGATGCTCTTCGACATGAGGGTTGACAGGAGGATCTGGTGGTTAACGGTGTCAAAAGCAGAAGACAGATCTAGCAAGATGAGTACTGATGATTTTGAAGTTGCTCGTGCCAGTCTCAGGGATTCAGTGACTGAGAGCAGGGCAGTCTCAGTTGAGTGGCCACTCTTGAAGCCAGACTGGTGGTTGTCAAGGAGGTTGTTCTGTGTGAGATAAGTAGACAGTTGGTTGAACACAACTCTCTCAAGTGTCTTTGCAATGAAAGGAAGAAGGGATACTGGTCTGTAGTTTTCTAAAAGTGCTGGATTCAGAGTGGGTTTCTTAAGCAGTGGGGTAATCTTAGCCTGCTTAAAAGCTGTGGTAAATGTTCCAGTGTGAAGGGAAGAATTGATAATGTGAGTGAGTGCAGGTACAACTGAGGAGGAGATGGCTTGAAGAAGATGAGTGGGGATAGGGTCTAGTGGACAGGTAGTAGGGTGATTGGAAAGGATGAGTTTTGAAACATCTGCCTCAGAGAGCATGGAGAAGGAGGGGAGAATGTGTGTTTTCTGTTAAGATGTTATTGTTATGGAGAATTGGCTGTTGATGGTTGTTTTTTATATGTGAAAAATATGGCAAAGTCATCAGCTGTAAGAGCTGATGTGGGAGGGAGGGCAAAGAAGAGAAGAGGTGGTTTTGAAAAGTGTGCAGGAATCATTAGAATTGTACATTTTACTGTGATAGTATGTGGTTTTAGCATTGGAGACATCTGTAGAGAAAGAAGAAAGGAGTGACTGATAGAAGCTTAGATCAGTTTGGTTGTTAAGATTGCACTGCCTCCAACGTGTAGCACGTGATTTATGGGTGTTAGTAAGATAGACCGACAAGAACAGCCTTCAGATTGTCTTCAAGGAACTCTTCAGCATACCAAGCATTTTGGACAATTTCATGCTCCCAACTTTGTGGGAACAGTTTGGGGGTGACCCCTTCCTGTTCCAACATGCACAAAGAAAGGTCCATAAAGACATGGATGAGCGATTTTGGTTTGTAGGAACTTGACTGGACTGCACAGAGTCTGTGGACTGTGCGCTTCTTGAAGAGTTGTCAAAAATTCCCATAAACACACTCCTAAACCTTGTGGAAAGCCTTCCCAGAAAATTTGAGGCTGTTATAGCTGCAAAGGGTGAGCCAACTCCATATTAAACACAATTACGGATCGAGAATGGGATGTCATTAAAGTTCATGTGCACATAAAGGCAGGCATCCCAAAACGTTTTGCAGTATAGTGTACCTTAACAATGTGGTGAAAATACACCTGAAAAAATCTAACATTGCGTTAGTTCATGCAGGCCACGTCAGTCAAGCTTGAATCAATTGTTTCTTACGTGTACCAATGCAGTTTTGACACTATCACAGCGATTAATTTAAATCTCCATTCATTCAGCCTCTCTTCTATTGCATGGCTGCATGCTACATCTAACTCACCCCTCCATCCCCTACTCCACCTAGCTGGAAATCTCTAATGTCTGTAAAATCAATGAATCTGATATCTGTTTTGCGATTGTCTTCGGTATACAGTAAATTTTATTGTAATCATCCTTCCTCATGTATTTTGGCTTGTTTACAACAACTCGTTAATTTTGTGAAAACTAATTGTGCTTCGCATGATTACTGGATCTGTTGTTACCCCAATGGAGGTTTGACTTGCTGCTTTTTCCCGCTCTGTCCAGGCATGGCTGTATAATTGGGCGAGTGGAGTTTGCCCAGAACAGAACCATACCACCAACACTAACTTTATGTATTATCGTTATAATAAAATGTACATTTGATGAAAGTGGTCCTGACTGAATTATGACTCAGTTGAGTGCATACGTTTTTTTTATGCACATTTATAGAATTTTTGCACATCTTGGTGTTCCCAGCTCTTTTTTTTATGCAATATCCCAAAATGCACATAAGAATAGGTGGATGGAAACATAGATATAGACATGAACCAACAAAGAATGGAACAGAACCAGGGGTATAAATACACAGGAGCAAACAAGGGAACTAAATGACACTGGTGTCAATAATCAGTAACTAAGGAAACTAACGGGGAGTAATTAAAGACAAACTCAAGGAACAGACATAACCCTGACAATGTTTATTTCATTTTATTTATTTGTTTAAATGTTTTGTGCAAGTGCTCATTATTTGTTTCCCAAAGGTGTACAATTTCTTGCAGGTTGGTTTCAATAGATACTCTTCTTGTAATAAGAAGGGTGTTTGTCTATATGAAGATTTATGACACAATCATTTTGAAATGTTATTCCAGTGACAGTAGTTCAGCTTTAGTATTAATGTAATGAAGAGAAAATAAGAGACTCTACAATCTTATTCTGATTCATCAACACAGTTTCACTAATCCTTTATAAACCGTAAACCCAGGATAGAGCAGTTGAGTGAATGTGTTCTGGACTGTGTGGATGAGGATCATTGTGTCTCCAGAGACGCTGTAGAAGGACAGAGTTCCTGCACTGTGATCCACATACACTCCTATTCTACGACTGGACACTACAGGGAGTTCAGTCTCTATGTTATTGTGTCTGAATGAGTAACTGGAGGAAGAGCAGTACAAACTCCAGGACTGATCATTACGTCCAAACACACACTCAATACCCCGTCCCTTCCTGCTGATGCTCTTATATGACACTGATATATACACACGTCCACTCCACTCAATCTCCCAGTAACAGCGTCCACACGCACTCTCACTACACAACACCTGTTCCCAATGTTTAAATCTGTCTGGATGATCAGGATATGGCTGATCTGTGTTAGTGTAAGTAATCTCTCTGTTCCTCTCAGACAGACGGAGGCGTTTATTCACTGTGTTCAGATCCAGAGTGAACTGATGGGAATCTGATGGAGATAAAACACATCAGAATCAGGAATTATGAATCTGATCTTTTAATGTATCTGAACTCTTCATGTTCAATATATCATCAGTGTCTCAGTACAGATTACCAGATATCCTGTGCAAATCATCATCTACACGATCAACTCTAAAACTCTTCTGTCATGTTTTCTTTCTCCTTCTACAGGAAGAACATGAACACACTCAGTGAGTTTTTCTGCTTGTTTCCTTAGTGACTTACATTGTAGGAAGTCGTTCCTAGTCCTGGGAACATTGTTGGTGAAAGTGACTGTGGAAATCAACAGACATGAAGAGTGTGATTATCATGTCAAGAGAAAATCATCCCTGCATCCATTCCTAAGACATTTTAATGTGATATTCTACAAGATATTAGATGAAGGAAATGAGAGGACATTAATCTCAGATATTTTTCCACAGTCCTCACTTTAAAAGACATTTAGTTCAAATGATTACAGCATGAAATAACATGGAAAAATGCATTCTTGAAGGTCACTTCTGTAAGAATAAATTGGGGTTCCCTTTCAGTCGGTCACGTTCGACGTACGTCAGTAGTGACCGACGAATTGGGATATCGCTTAGAGAGCCCTATCATCTTCGTGTAAACTAAAACAAGCCAATGGAATTGGCGTGCGATATTTGCATAATGCGCACCGCCCCCGTCAGGTGTATATAAATAGGAAGCAGATGCAATCGCACTCTGTCTTTCGCTTCGGAGCCATTCACTGGTGTCCTGTTTAGAAGACTCCTTTCTTCGTTTGTTTATTCTAAAACTTTGCCTAAACAGAAGAGGATTTACAGCGAGCTTTCAGTGCTGGTGAAAGGGCACGTTCAGCGAGGTCGCGAGTCTCCGAGGAGCTGAGCTATAAGCTCGAAAACTGCTGTTTTCACAGCAACACAAAGAGTGTGTGCGTGTGTAGCGATTTGGGCCGGTTCCTCGGTGTGTCAGGGAGTGGTGTATCTGACACATCGCGTCGCTCCCTGGGTGCTTCAGCACGAGTGAGTTGACTTCCCCTTCTAAAAGAGCTTTACAGACGAACCCTGACAGTATGTCATTTCGTCTGTGCGTTAATGGGTGCGGTCGTTCCCTGGTCCCTGCTGATGGGCACAATCGTTGCATCTCGTGTTTGGGCATTCTGCACGCTGAAGCAGCTTTTGTGGATGGTTCATGTTCCCATTGCGGGAACATGACTATCGCGGTGCTGAGGTCGAGGCTCTCCTTCCTGAAGTCTCAGGAAGCGGGGGTCCCCTCTCCTATGCCGCGTACGACCGTTTTTTCCGGCCCCGGGAACCGGAATGACGGTACGGCGCTGTATAGGAAGGGTGACCGGAGGATTACGGTCAGGGCTTCCCCGCCGAGCGGAAACGCTCATCGGGCCCCTGCCGCCTCATCAGCACCGCAACCCATCGTGCCACCGTTGGTTTCCGCTGGGCCCTCTACGGACTGTCCAGCCGTTACCTTTGGTGTGCCGGCGGCGGATCGGATGTCGATCGCTGCATCGGAAGGTGAGCCTGAGTCCTCGGGGGAGGATTCGGACGCGCTGCCGCCCGGGACGGTAGCGTTGCCCGAGTCGGATCCCGAGCTCACGGCTGTGCTCTCCCGGGCCGCCTTGTGCGTCGGGCTTGAGTGGAACCCTCCACCCTGTCCCGGCCCATCTCGGTTGGACGATTGGTACTTGGCGGGGGGTCGCGCTGGTCAAATCCAGCGTCCCGCCCCAATGCCTTTCTTCCCGGAAGTACACGATGAGGTGACCAGGTCTTGGCAAGCTCCGCATGGGGCTCGTACGGGGCCTGGTCCCTCGTCCGCCTTCACCTCCCTGGACGGCGGGCTAGCCAGGGGGTACGCGAAGATCCCGCCAGTCGAGCGGTCTGTTGCGACGCAGTTGTGTCCAACGGCCGCTGGCTGGCGCGGTGAGCCGCGTCTCCCGTCCCAGGCCTGTGAATTCTCAGCCGGTCTGACTGAGAAAGCTTACAGTGCCTGTGGGCAGGCTGCCTCTGCCCTGCACACGATGGCCCTTTTGCAGGTCTATCAGGCAAAAGCGCTGTCGCAGATGCCCCAGGAAGGTCCTGACCAACAGCTGCTTGGGGAGCTGCGCGCTGCCACTGACCTTGCCCTCCGGGCAACGAAGGTGACAGCGCGTTCTGTTGGCCAGGCGATGTCTACTCTGGTAGCCCAGCAACGCCACCTCTGGCTGACCTTGGCAGACATGAGGGAGACCGACAAACATCGGTTCCTGGATTCCCCCGTGTCTCCGGTCGGCCTTTTCGGCGACGCGGTGGAGAGCTGTGCCCAACAGTCCTCCGCTGCACAGAAGCAGGCTGAGGCTATCAGACATGTCATGCCACGGCGGTCCGCTGCTGCCTCCACCAGCCGCCCGTGGCTCAGCCTCAGCCCGCTCGTCGCCGAGGGCGCCCGCCTGCGTCTTCCTCCGCCCCTGCTAAGTTGGCAAAGCAGCAGCCTACACCAGCCAAACAGCAGGGTGCCGGGCGCGGACGTGGTGCCCAGCCCGTCTCTGCCAGCCAGGTGGCAAGCGGTCGGGGAAAACTCGGCCCTGAGACGGGCGACCTGGAGCGGAAGGTTCCTGCCCTTTGGGAGAGTATTCCATCTGCTCTCCCACCCCCGGAGGAGGACCGGGGGGGATTTTGTGGCGGCTGTCCATCTACCGCCGCTGGCTCTCCGGAGTCCAGCGGTACCCACTTTGCCACAAAAAGAGCAGTTTCCTCAAACTCCAGGTCACAACAAGGGGTGTCTGCCAGTGTGCCAGGCTCCGCCTCGCCGCTGACAGCTCCCTCCCCATTCGCCAGCAGGTGGCAGTGTGATGGTGCAGACCGCGTCCCGTGCGCCGTCTCCCATGCACACTGCTGCCTCGCAGAGTCCGACCCCACTCCGGGCCGCCCTCAAGCCGTCCGAGTCGGGTCCCTCTCTGCCTTGCTGCCCCACCCCCGGTGCGTCTGTGGTGCCTTTGGTCCCGCTGGCTCAGTGTCTGGAAGCGTGGATAGCGCTCCCCAGCCTGTCCAGTTGGCTCATTCGTACTATCAGACTCGGCTATGCGATTCAGTTCGCCCGGCGTCCCCCGGTCTTCAGGGCTGTCCACTTCACTCAGGTGTCGTTGGACAGTGCACCTGTTCTCCGGGTGGAGGTTGCTGTCCTCCTGGCGAAGGATACAATCAAGCCGGTCCCTCCAGCCGATATGAAGTCAGGGTTCTACAGCCCCTACTTCATTGTACCGAGAAAGGGCGGTGGGCTACGGCCAATCCTGGACCGTCCCCAGGATTGGTTTGCAGCAATAGACCTGAAGGACGCGTGCTTTCATGTCTCGATTCTGCCTCGACACAGACCCTTCCTAGGTCGGTCTGCGTTCGAGGGTCAGGCATGTCAGTACAAAGTCCTACCCGACATGGTTGTAGCTCCCAGCCGGTTGGGTCTTCAGGTCAACTGGGACAAGAGCAAACTCGCCCTCGGGTAGAGGATCTCGTCTCGGTCTCGAGCTAGACTCGGTCGCACGGACTGCGCGTCTCACCGAGGCGCGCGTCCAGTCGGTGTTGAACTGCCTGAGCTCGCTCAAGCGCAGGACAGCGGCTCCACTGAAAGATTTTCAGAGGCTCCTGGGGCATATGGCATCTGCAGCCGCGGTAACGCCGCTCGGATTGCTTCATATGAGACCGCTTCAACACTGGCTCCGCGGCCGGGTCCCGAGATGGGCGTGGCAGTGCGGCACGCTCCGTGTCCCCGTGACACCGAGCTGCCGTCGCACCCTTGTCCGGTGGTTGGACCCTTCGTTCCTGTGGGCCGGAGTACCCCTCGAACGAGTGTCCAGGCACGCTGTGGTCTCCACAGATGTCTCTGCCACGGGATGGGGGGCCACGTACAACGGGCATGCAGTGGCAGGTCTTTGGACGGGGCCTCAGCTGCAGTGGCATATCAATTGCCTCAAGTTGCTAGCGGTTCGTCTTGCGCTGGCCCGCTTCAAGAAGCTGTTGTCAGGCAAGCACGTTCTAGTCCGCTCACAAAGCACTGCGGCTGTTGCGTACACCAACCGTCAAGGTGGTCTACGCTTCCGTCGCATGTCGCAACTCGCCCGCCATCTCTTGTTGTGGAGTCAGAAGGATCTGAGGTCCCTTCGGGCCACTCGTGTCTCAGGTGTGCTCAACCGTGCAGCCGACGAGCTGTCACGGCAGCGTCTACTTGCGGGCGAGTGGCGGCTCCACCCCCAGGCGGTCCAGCTGATTTGGCAGCGTTTCGGCGAGGCCCAGGTAGTCCTGTTTGCCTCCCCGGAAACTGCCCTCTGCCAGTGGTTTTGTTCCCTGACCGGCGGCACGCTCGGCACGGATGCCCTGGCACTCAGCTGGCCCCCGGGTCTGCGCAAACATGCGTTTTCCCCAGTGAGCCTTCTCGCACAACTTTTGTGCAAGGTCAGGGAGGACGGGGAGCAGGTTCTGTTAGTGGCTCCGTACTGGCCCACTCGGACCTGGTTCTCAGACCTCATTCTCCTCGCGACAGCACCTCCCTGGCCGATTCCTCTGAGGAAGGACCCCCTGACTCAGAGACGGGGGACCCTGTGGCACCCGCGTCCCGATCTGTGGAACCTCTACGTGTGGTCCCTGGACGGGATGCGGAGGTTCTGAGTGATCTCCCGCAAGCGGTCGTAGACACCATCACTTCCGCTAGAGCTCCTTCCACTAGGAATCTCTATGCGTTGAAGTGGAACCTGTTCGTCGAATGGTGCGCCTCTCGCCGAGAGGACCCCCGATCATGTTCGGTCGGATCCGTGCTTTCCTTTCTGCAAGATGGGTTGCAGCGAAGGCTGTCTCCCTCCACCCTCAAGGTGTATGTTGCCGCTATTGCCGCACATCACCATGCAGTTGAGGGTAAGTCCCTGGGGAAACACGATCTGATCGTCAGATTCCTGAGGGGGGCCAGGAGACTCAATCCTCCTCGCCCTTCCTCCGTACCCTCTTGGGATTTGACCCTGGTTCTCACAGCTCTCCGGAGTCATCCCTTTGAACCTTTGCAATCAGTCGACCTGAAACTAATGTCTCTTTAGACGGTTCTTCTGGTTGCATTGGCTTCCCTGAAGAGGGTAGGGGATCTGCATGCATTTTCGGTCGACGAAACGTGCCTAGAATTCGGGCCCGGTGATTCTCACGTCATCCTGAGACCCCGGCCTGGATACGTGCCCAAGGTTCCTACCACTCCCTTCAGAGATCAGGTAGTGAACCTGCAAGCGCTGCTCTCGGAGGAGGCAGACCCAGCCCTAGCTTTGCTCTGTCCCGTCCGCGCTCTGCGCGTTTACGTGGACAGAACGCGAAGCTTCAGGACCTCAGATCAGCTCTTCATCTGTTACGGAGGCCAGCAGAAGGGAAAGGCTGTCTCCAAGCAGAGGATGGCCCACTGGATAGTGGATGCCATCGCCTTGGCGTACGAATCCCAGGGCGTGCCTTGCCCGCTCGGGTTGAGAGCCCACTCCACCAGAGGGGTGGCCTCTTCCTGGGCGCTGGCTCATGGCGCCTCGCTGACAGATATCTGTAGAGCTGCGGGCTGGGCGACACCAAACACGTTCGCTAGGTTTTATAGCCTACGTGTAGAGCCGGTATCCTCACGTGTACTCGCATCCACTAGTCGGTAGACGTGTTGTACCCACTCTAAGTGTCGGCTTGCAATGCCATTCCCGCCACTGGCCGGATACGTGCATACTTCACTCCAGTCGTGTTCCCCGCTTGGCGAACCCTGTCGAGTTCCTCCGCCTCCCCCTTCGGCTCGGACATTGCGGAGTGTCTGATGCCAGGCCTACATCCGTCGCTGACGCTGTCTGTTGGCTGGGGCCCATATGTCGTGACCCCTCTACGTGAGCGGTCCCATATGTGTATTTTCCACGGTTTAAAACTCCCTACGGGCCGAGTCCGTGTCTTTCCCTTAGCAGAGCCAGCTCTGCTGTCACCTGTCAGATGAGTCTCCCCCTACCAGGTGGAGCCATCCCAGGGACTCCATATGCGCACTGCCCCCCGGGCCAGTCCATGTGTGTATTCCCACGTAAACTCCTCCCCCATTGGGTAGGTAGTGGTCTCCACAGCGTCCCTCTCGGGTTCGCTTCCCCAGTGTGTCTAGTTTACTTAGTGGGTAGTGGTTAGACAGCAGTAGACTCTCTCGGTGTAAGCTCGCCCCCTTCACCGCCAGCCGGTGCTATGGGCGGCTGAGCTTGTGCTGGGCACTGGAAGGGGTTTCGTAACTGTGGCGCTTTAGTTGGGATCCCAATTCGTCGGTCACTACTGACGTACGTCGAACGTGACCGACTGAAAGGGAACGTCTCGGTTACGTATGTAACCCTCGTTCCCTGAAGGAGGGAACGGAGACGTACGTCCCGTCGCCACAGTTTCTGTACCCTCGCTGTAGTGCGGACACCAGTTGTCTCCTCAGCGAAAAACAGAGTGCGATTGCATCTGCTTCCTATTTATATACACCTGACGGGGGCGGTGCGCATTATGCAAATATCGCACGCCAATTCCATTGGCTTGTTTTAGTTTACACGAAGATGATAGGGCTCTCTAAGCGATATCCCAATTCGTCGGTCACTACTGACGTACGTCTCCGTTCCCTCCTTCAGGGAACGAGGGTTACATACGTAACCGAGACGTTTCTCTGCACAGACAGTGATCATTATTTACCCTCTAGCGGTTTTGAATTGGCTCCAACAAGCACAGGATCCTCAATGCTGCCCTCAGCCTGAGCTGTGTGAGAGAGAAAGAGATCAGAATGAAAATTCAGTGACATTAAACCACACAAACACATCAGCAAAACAGAGAGGAACGTTTAGTCTGAAAGCCAGCAGTTATTTATTTATTCTGTAAACATTCACTCTGAGAGATTAATTATAGAAAAAGTATAACCGGGCTTTTTCATATTTCAAATATTTAGAAAAATCAATTCTTTAGTTTTGCTTCACACCCTCCCTTTAAAAAAAACTTAATTTGGAACGGCTATTTTCTGTTTGTTTGTTTTGTTAACTATTGCTTTAAACCATTACCTTGCTTGGGTTTCTTCTCTAACTGTTCAGCCACATGGTTCTGGTTCATCTTCCTCAGGATGTCCACCATGACCTTCACAGCTTCTTCTGGTCCAAAACACTTCATCATCAGATCCACTGTGTCAAGGGCGTCTGCCTTTTGAAGATCAGCCCTTGAAAAGCCCTTATGATTTTTTAAGCGCCATTTAAACCTCTTCAGTTCATCTGTGTCTAGATCATCCAGAGCATCCAGAAGGTGATCTGAAACAGACGCCATCATCCTTCACTGATTCACATCTGCAGGACAAGACAAAAAGACCTGAAGATACAGCAAGTCATGAGATTTGTGTTAAACAGCTATAATTACTTTGAAAATATTAATTAATTGCCTTTGAATTTTATTAATGAACACAAAAAACTTTTGTGATACATAATGTCTTAATATTGTCTGATTCTGAAAGTCTGGAACCAATGGGAGCTTTAAGGGTGTATTCACACCTGTTTTGTTTGGTTCGATTGAATTGAACTCAAGTTTGTTTCCCCCTTGGTGCGGATCTTTTGGGCATGTGTGAATACAGCAATCGCACTCGGGTGTGGATCAAACAACCGTACCGAGACCCAGCTGAAGAGGTGGTCTCGGTCCCAAACAAACTCTGGTACGAACATGACCTGACCTCAATCCGACCCAATTGCAGAAAGCACAGTGCCTTTTTTGAGTTAACAGGCCCCCGTAGTCGGAGTTGCATTATGGGCATTATAGACATGCTGCCTGATTGATATTTGGGCAGATGTCTATAAATAACAGCTACTAGAGAGGACGCATAAAAATGCTGATGTGTTCAGCGAATGGATGAAGGAGAGGGGATTTGAGCAGTCTCCTGCACAGTGCCACGTTAAAGTAAAAAAACTTATAGCATCATGCACCTTCATGTAATGTTGCTTAAGCAAGAGTGGCAATTCCAGAGAAGAAAAAGAACAACAGTTTGTCATGTGGACATTGTATAGCCCTACAGGCAAGAACTCATCAAGCCAAAGGACTTCATCCCCTTCTAGCAGATACTCTGGAGAGGTTGAGCTTGATGAAAATGGTGAGTGAATGTTTAAAATAACATTACACACACATGTATTAAACGATTTAATATCCATTACATTCATTTCATTAGCCATTTCCCTGCTTGAGAATTTCTGTCCAATGAATGGATGACCTGAGCATGTGTGGTTTTGTTTACAAATTTTGGTTCACTTGCAAAATGGGCAGTGTGAAAGTGAACAACACCAAAAAAAACAACAACAAAAAAAAACAAACATTGTATTTGGTCTGGGCCAAAGCAAGTGAACTAGTGGACTTTCCTGGTGTGAATACTCCCTGAATCTATAGGGGCTTTCAGACTGGTTAATTATTGGAACTCTGTTTTTAGAAACTAGCCACCAGTGTGGTTCCCCAAGAACTAATGTTCCCCAAGGGCTATTTTCCTGTTTGCATTCACACCGCCAATAGGAACTCTGGCTGACAGCGACAGCGCGGCATTCAACTGGAGAATGGAGGACGCTGTGATCGGAGCTGTGTTTTTGTTGTTTGTCGTGGGTTTCATGATAATGGAGATGGAATATATAAGTAATGTGATGGAAAGAGCAAAAAAGAGGGCTAAAAGGCTAAATCTCCTATGATAACTTGTGATGCTACTTATCGAGGCTGAGAAAAGAACACAATGTCACAGATAAAAGCATTTAAAATTTTTAAAATCTTTAAAAATGCTGGGTGTTGTTTCATATGGCATGCGTTCGACCAATCAACATACATTTATGTGACTGGTAGACCATATTGTGTTGGGTTAGACCCTACTGGTGCGAACACACCAAAAAGTGGGTATTTACATTATTCGTTCAAGGATCTATGAAAAGGTTTCTCCAGTGTGAAAGCCCCTTATGTAACCCTCATATTGGGGTAAGTACACTCTGTTCATGCAAATAGAAATGAAAAAAAAAGGGAACCCTCAAATCAGCAGTTTGCATTAAGCAGTTAAAACAACAAGAGATAGCATTCATAAATGTGACAAGTAATGAATGCAACAATAACAAAATATTAGCTTGATGAATAAAGTTCACCAGTTCTGTCCAATAAAATCCAGATCACCAAACTCCTTATTGATTAGCAATTAGCATTGCTCCATCTGCACCTTATACAAATATAATTTTCTCATACAATTTGATGATTACCATTTACAACAGCATGTTAAGGAAAATTAAATAAACTTTGACACAAATCCTTAGCACAGTCGTATATTCATGATTTCATAGTTCAACACTTACCAAGATTTGATAAATGTTCTCTCGTTTCCGAGCATATGAAGCACTATTTACTTGCCGTGAGTAATGAGGACATTCATAGACTTCTTATACAAGCCTCTGAGCTGGCATCTCAAGAAAAAGCCCTGAAACTCATCTCTGGGAAAACAAGGGAAACCAGTTTTTCAAGAAACAGGAGGAAAAACATGAGGGAGAAATGTCAGTCTGTCATCAAAACACCTACATCTTATTTTATGTATGCAGTAGACAGATTGAGACATTTACTTATTTAGCAGACACTTTTATCAAATAACAAACATCATTATCATTTATATAAATAAATCAGCTAATTCACATCCATGAATTAAGTGTTTGTAGAACAAGTGTGTCTTCAGCTGTTTTTTAAAGGTTGTTTATGATGGAGTAAACTCTGTGCGTTTACATGGCTCTTAAAAATGCCAGGTGCTGTTTCATATGGCATGCGTTTGACCAATCAACATACATTTATGTTACTAGTAGATTATTAGACTCTACTCTTAAGTATTGATATGACATGGACCATATTTAACTCCTTAATACAAAATAATGATGACAAAATAATATAAAAATATATAAATGTCCCAGGAAAACATCAAACAGGGCAAACACATTAGAGAATTACCAAATATGACTAATGTCCAGGTAGACTATTTCAAAATGGCAATCAAGAAATTAACTGATACTCTTGGAACAACACATGCATCATTTTTAAAATGTCAACAGTCAGAACAAGCCAATTTAAATGCAAAAAGTGCCCAATATAAGTGACGTAACAGCTGGTATTTCACACTCAATCATGCATACACCATGACAGTCAAAACGGTTACATTTGTAAGTTTCACCCACTGGCCCAACGACTGAATCCAGTGGCCTGGTTGTTGAAGGTATTCTGTGTGTACGTCTTTTCTGGCGCATGAATAATTTAATCCGACTCCAAATTTAAATGACTTTTAATTTTACGATGTTTCTGATGTAATAGCTTATCATGAGATTAGTTGTGATTTAATTTAGATATTTGATTATTCTTGGTTTTTCATATTTTCAATTATTCATTCATTAGGGACCCGGTGTCGCATAGAGAACTTACTCCGGCCAGTCGTAGTCTCACGAACAAAAGCTCGTCAGACAGAGGATGCAGGGTGAATATTTACCTTTAAGTCAGCCATGCTATGCTTGCTCATAACAAAAAGTGTAATTTTTGTATATTCACAAAAACTACAACTTACTAAGGCAGTGATAGTCAGAAATCGGAAGGTCTCAAATGATGTGCTCCATGCTCCATTCATCGAGCCTTCAGTATGATCTATCCTGAACCAGACTCTACTTTAATCTACTAGAAATAATGATTTAAGAATAATACAAGAATAACATTTGTTTGCCAGGCAGACTTAAACATCAATTAAAATAACTGATCAGCATAAAATATAAAAAAACAGTTCAAAACATAGTATTAAAAAAAAAAGTTTCAAAAAGTCAGCATACCTGGCAATAGAGACACACAGTAACTGTGTGTAAAGTTCAGAGGCTTTCTTGAGTGGTTTTCCAAATCCCTTTAAATACCCCAAATCTAACAAAAGGACTGTAATCATTTAGCACCCAAATGTTTATGCAGCTTATGTTGGACGTTTTCTCATGCCCAAGCAGGGTATGAAAGGAAATGGTTATCAAAGATCCTTATTAGGGCGTCTCCAACACCAGAAGAACAGGTTTTGTTTTCTTTATTCTTGCCCATCCTATTAATGTGGGAGTGAAACCACCATACCAGTCGGACCACAAGTATTTATATTAACTTCACATAAAACAGTAGGTTTGTGAGATTTGTCCTGTGCTCTTTCTCATAGATCTCCTCTTCAGATTAGTGAGTATTATTACAGGTCAGGATTCTTGAATTCAGTCTTGGTGAAATCCATCCTTACACATTCATTAATGCATAAGCTACCGTACAATAATCCGACAACAAAAAATTAGCAACAATAATGCCCTTACCTTACGTGTTATACTTTAACTTCAGACAGAACTACAGCATGCCTTTCAAGAAGTTCATATATTGCAGATCATAATACATAACTTTGCACAGTCAAAACTAATCAAGGATATGTCTGGACAGTTTGAAAGATGTCCTGATGCAGGACTGGATCGTACAGTCCCATATTCAGTTTCAATTTTGATTAAATTATTCAAATATGCTCTGAGTTACAATGTAATTCACGTTTTGAGGGTTAGTCACTCTCCCACTCTTTACCGTGTAACTTATAATTAGGCCACTCCAGCATCATCACTTGAATATACAGCTACACATTCCCTTATCGTGTTAAAAACCTGTCACTCAGGAATCATCACGACAGCTGACTCTGCCGTGGGTGTGTGTTTTATTAACATCATGATGACTGATTGTATGTACATGTACTCTTGGGTTTTGTTTGTTAAAGGTGGGGTAAGTAGATTTTGGACATTGTTGATATTTGAAATCAACTCAAACAAACCCACCCCTCTCTTCATTGCTGGCAGGCGAAGTGAGTGCGCTAACTATGACGTTAAACATCACATTCTCTATTGGTCATTAGTGTGCAATGCTTTACCTGCTAAACCTTCACTATCTGGCCTCTGTTAACACTCTGAGGTCTGAGGTATCGCCGGCGATACCACCGCGTTTTTTTTCTTACCAGTGTGAAAGAGACTCAAAATGCTCCATCAATGTTGCACATACAATTAAGAGTTATACACCATTTTAATCTGTTGAATATCTTCTTTTATTTGTGTACACTCAGAGTAAAAACAAAATGTTGTGCTTTTTGTAAAATAAAGAAAACTAACATGATGCGTGATCTCTCGTCTCCCTCTGAATGAAGTCCAATCTGACAGTTCTCAGAAAATGAACTGTAACTTAGTGAATACTAATCACAAAAAAATAGACTTATGTCTAAAGAAACGTTGAAATGTCAGGTTTTAAATCGTGCAAGTCAAATCGAAAACAACTATTCTGTGTTTATGTAATCTGTATGAAAAGAGAGCCATGTCAGAAGTCCGTGATTCAGCTCATTATCCACTAATGCGGCCACGTCCACGGAGCCAGCGCTATTCAGACGCAAATTCACAGGCAATACTTGTATGCATTGTCTCAATCGTGTATTTATTGTCTTGAAAAGTGTTTATCTGGATGGTAAAGCCATGGTTAGCGATCTCTAGAAGACATGCCGTTAGTTCCTGGTTCTTTTTCTTCTTTATATGGATTTGTGGCCTAAAGGTGCACAGAGAGCGCCCTCCGGCTGCAAGTATGAATTGAAAACACAGTATCCAGCGCTCATAGTGATGACAATAAATATTGAATAATAAATATTACTCCTCAGTATAGAAAATTGACATAAACATATAAGAATCCATCAATATTTCCCCAAATGTGCATGCTTTTAAGCTAAAAGCCTATATGAAATGCCATAGAGGTAACACAATTGTTCAGACACTTTGCATCACAGAAATACATTATATTTTAAAGAATATAATAAAATACCATTATTTTAAATTGAGCTGAAACATTATTACAGAGGGTTTTTTCACAGCCTACCTGACTGAAAGGCCTCATTAATATGCAAGTATGTGATTCTTTTGTCTTCTCAGGTGTAAATGGCCCATTATTCATGATCATTCACGCCTCCACGCATACTGTGCTTCTTGACAAAAAGTGTCTTACAAAAACTAAATCAATATATTGTTTTATATGAAGGAGTAGGCAGCATAATTTTTACATAATTCTGAAGCAAAAACTCTAGTCTACAACCTCCAATACCCAGAAGTCTTGTGAACACAGATTTAATATTATTTTTTTGGCCTTATTTTAGTGACTTAAGTTTTTTGTTTTTTCAATAACCACGCATAAACGTTATTCCTTCAAAAACACAAACATGTACATACATGTTCCTCACATATTATTGTAGCCTAGTTTGTGCTGAATACAGTGTAATGACACTTTTTCCATTAATATGTTTATGAACAACTGAAAAAAGCACAAACGTCAGGGCATGTCAAAACTTCTCCAGGCCCCAAATCAGCCTCAGACTCCAGAGGGTTAAACACGCAATACAAGAATGGATGTCTGTTTATCACAGCTGGCGCGCAACAAAATGCTTCACGAAAAATAAAGCACAGATGATACGAACAAGGAAGCATAAAAAATTAATGTACAGTACACAAGAGTAAATACAAACAGCACAGCAGCTCCAGACAATCAATGACACTCAAACCCAGTGTTACTCATGCGTGGAGCAGAATCAAAGCAGCCTCCGCGTCTGTTTTCAGGCCTTCCCGCTTAGCTCTCTCCAGCGCTGGAAAGCTTTTCTAATATAAACGTGGTTCCTAAAGCACTTGCCCAGTCAGAAACCTTAATTCCAGTGATATTCTTTTGAGCTCTTTTGTATTGCATCTCATTTCTCTTTCTGCAGTTTTTTTTTTTTTCAAATCTCACTCCTGCTTGTTCTCTCTCCTCGACTCTCCTCGACGGATTGGTTACATGTTTGTTGGTGTCGGCCCGACTAACTTCCAAACAGTGTTTTTTTTAAATCTACATACCCCACCTTTAACCAATTAGCCTATACAATTTAGATGTTTGAAACCCATCAAACTCACCCAAAACAATTTCAAAACTGTCCAATTGAAGACTTTTCCTCCCCTCATTTGAAAGCTGCTTGGGAGGAAGACGTAGGGATTCAGATTTCCGAGACTGACTGGGATAATTGCCTTTTGTCTGTTTATTTATGCTCTCATTGATGCTGAAGCTCAACCGAGCTGCGTAACACGAGAATGAACCTCATTGGTTCTTGAGGAAGCTAATCTTCAGCAAAAACCAATGAGATTCATTCTTGTGTGTTAAGCAAACAATCTGCTGCTCAGCAACGAAGCTGCTGACTCATTTGGAAGAGGAGATTGTGATAAACTGCGTGAGTTGCTTTCAATGTTATCGACGAAAGAGGAAAGTTTAGTGGATCTTAAGAGGCATCGAAAACGATACTCCAATGGATGATTTTGAGAGGAAAATAGTGAGCTGGATTACCAGGACCGCGTTACCATGTGGAAATCCAGTGCAATGGGATAGAAAGACAACGCGAGAGTCAACAAAAGATTTCCTGTCAAGATACCCAAATCAGTTATTGACAAGTTTACAGGAGAAATAAGCAAATAGTAAGAGTTTTGGAGACAGTATGAAGCCACGGTTGATTCAAATGAAGCGCTGTGTAAGAAAGAGAAATTTGCTTATTTGAAAACATACTCAGCTGATGAAGCGGCCAATGCAGTATCAGGGCTCACTCTGACGGACAGTCATTGTGATGCAGCCGTCATTGTTACAGAACAGATTTGGAAGGAAGGATAATGTTTTCAGTGCTCACATGTCTAAACTGCTTAATTTGACTCCTGTAAAGAGATCATCAGACATAACGGAACTGAGAAGTTTATATGATGAATGTGAATTCTCACTGGTTGTTCCACCATGTATCCAAATCCTTCTGATGCCAGAGGACATTGCTTTAGCCTATACTCTTCAGGTGAATGGAAAGTGCCTGAGCTTATTCAATTTCTACAAATGGAAGTGCAAAGCAGAGAAAGAGCACTGAGAGCACCAAAAAAGCTAAAAAAAAATAGATCTTTCACCAAATCTGAGGCCACTCACAAACCAAGGCTTTTGCCATCTCTCTCAGTGAAGTCCATTCTGAATCACATCAGAAAATACTGTAGCTCAGAATACTTGCCACACAGGCATGAGAGAGATGTCTACTTTCATATTAAAAACAAATATTCTCTGTTTATGTTATCTGTATGAAACTAACGAGAGGTACAGTCTTCGCCGTCTGACCTCATTATTTTAAATGTGACCACAGTCACGTGCAGCGCAGCCTTTGACACGCTAATCGTCCATGTGAGCCATGCTAACCTCTAAATGCCCCGATCACCTCGATAAACAAGGTTTTTTTCTCCATTTTCAACTATTTGCCACTTGTTTGCCACCTGATGTCACCTGTTGGAGTTTGGGTTCCTTGCCTCCGTCACATTTGGCTTGCTTAGTTGGGGACACTTGATATTTGATATTCAACAGTGCTTTGATCTGCCTGCATTGACACTATTCTTGAAGAGCTGCTGTGCAGCCAAAATTATGTACCAGTTATCAATGTAAAGCTGCTTTGACACAATCTACATTGTAAAAAGTGTTATATAAATAAAGGTGACTTGACTTGATTAGAATGTTAAGATCAGTGTTGACTGTGAAATTATTTTATATAAATTAATGCCATGTCGATTAGCATTGCATCATAAATATATACTTTATTCTTATAATTTGTTTCTATCATTTCTATCTTTTTATTCAGCAACAACAATAGCTGTATTAGGGATTTTCTGGAACATCATGAGTAATATTACTTCTTTGAGGCATATTTAGACTTTCAGTGCGAGGGCGCCCTCTGGCTTCCAGTATTAATGAAACATACACAAGGTGTTTTTAGTGCTCAATAATGCTCACACCACCCTATTTTGGGTAAAAATATGAAAACATTTGAATTAAACATGACAATCCATATATTTTTCTAGTGAAGTAAAATTAATATTTTATGCAGCCCTACAACTACAACAAACCTGGTGTTTATATTTTTTGTGAATTTTAAATCTCAATTTTAACCAGAAAAATCCCAGTTAGATGCAGCCCTAGTTGCTCCCAATATCAGCATGTTTGAAGACACGAGTCTCTGCGAACTGTTTTTCTCAGAGCGCTGTACTAACATAACTTTGTCATGAACTTGAAAAAGCAAACACCTTAGAAATGACAGTTATGTTGAACAGGAACTGTTTCAGGAATGGCACAAATGTGTATAACTGTTTAAGTCTCTGTCTTTAGATCAGTGTGCTCAATAATGTGCCTTTTTGTCCTTTTATTGTGTATATTTGGATTGTGTTGTGTTGTAAATAAAATACAAACAATCAAAAAGCCATTTTAATCTCCTATCATTCTTTATTCTAATCACATTCAACAAATAACCATTTAAATGTTAAGGCATTGTAAGAATGTACAGCGAGACTTCAGATGTAAAAACAGTGTTTAGTTAGGCAGTGTTTTCTCAGTTAAAGGGTTAGTTCACCCAAAAATGAAAATTCTGTCATTAATTACTCACCCTCATGCCGTTCCACACCCGTAAGACCTTCATTAATCTTCGGAACACAAATTAAGATATTTTTGATGAAATCCGATGGCTCCGTGAGGCCTCCATAGGGAGCAATGACATTTCCTCTCTCAAGATCCATTAATGTACTAAAAACATATTTAAATCAGTTCATGTGAGTACAGTGGTTCAATATTAATATTATAAAGCCACGAGAATATTTTTGGTGCGCCAAAAAAACAAAATAACGACTTATATAGTGATGGCCGATTTCAAAACACTGCTTCATGAAGCTTCAGAGCGTTATGAATCTTTTGTGCTGAATCATGATTCAGATCACGTGTCAAACTGCCAACGGCTGAAATCACATGACTCCGAACAGCAGATTTGACACAAAAGATTCATAACGCTCCGATGCTTCCTGAAGCAGTGTTTTGAAATCGGCCATCACTATATAAGTCGTTATTTTGGTTTTTTTGGTGCACCAAAAAATATTCTTGTGGCTTTATAATATTAATATTGAACCACTGTACTCACGTGAACTGATTTAAATATGTTTTTAGTACATTAATGGATCTTGAGAGAGGAAATGTCATTGCTGGCTATGCAGGCCTCACTGAGCCATCGGATTTCAACTAAAATATCTTAATTTGTGTTCTGAAGATGAACGAACGGCTGTGGAACGACATGAGGGTGAGTAATAAATGACAGAATTTTCATTTTGGGGTGAATTAACCCTTTAAATCATCTCATTTCCTATTAATTCAATGGAATGTGAGTGTATACTAGGGAATACCAGTACTCATGTGGTACTCAAGGCTTTCTTTATCTCTGAAACTCTTTCCGGCTTCTCTCCAGAGTGAATTCTCAAGTGGTCTTTAAAGTGTCCTCTCTGAATGAATCTCTTTCCACACTGAGGACACGTGTAAGGCTTCTCTTCGGTGTGAATCCCCAGGTGTCGTTTAAGGCTTCCTCTCCGGGTGAAGCTCTTTCCACACTGTTGGCAGGTGAACGGTTTCTCTCCAGTGTGAACTCTCATGTGGTCTTCAAGGTGTCCTTTACGATTGAAGCTCTTTCCACACCGAGGGCACGTGTAGAGCTTCTCTGTGTAAGTTTCCGTGTGCGTGATTAAGGTTTCTTTTTGATTACATCTGTTTCCACACTGTAGGCAGATTAAGTGACTCCCCGTCTTTTGAGTCATTTTTCGTGAGGAAGTGTTTTCAGTCTGTGAGCAACTACAATATCTTTCTCCAGTTACAAAATCATGATGGTTGTTATATTGATCTTTCTCTTCTTTCAGTACTTCAGTCTCCTCTTTCAGCGACGTCAGGTCTAAAAAAGACAAATTTAAGACAAAGTTAACCCCACTTCAATGGTACCAAGCAACAGACATCCAAACATTTCTACATGTAAATGATCAAAACCAACTTATACCCACTAAGCTACTGAAAGAGGTGTGACATGTAATCTGAGAAGCCTTCATAATATTGATCACTTTACTTGATTTAGGACAAATTCTCAAAAACCATCAAGCTGGCAGATAATAAAAAATAAAAATCTTTTGGGACAGAAATAAGATTATTTTTCTAACCCCACTGGCAGATAATTAAGCTTGTTTAAAGCAAACTCAATTCATTTTATGTCATTTTATTTATCTAGTAAAAGCATCTAGAGACAAAAATACTAAATAAGAAAAGCATTTTTGCAAATATTGTGTACAAATGTATTTATCATGGTTAGTTACATTAACAAATGAGCCTTAAGTGTTACCATTATTTTTCTAGCTGACTGACGAGTTTGAGTATTGAATGGCTTTTCTGAGGTAAATTAAGCGACATTATTGCTCTTAAGATGTTTTATACAAGCTCTTTCCAAGGTCGAAATCCTGATTGAACTAAATTGGAGGAAGAGAAAACGATAGTAAAACTGAACATTTGTTTACTTTAACATTTTGGATGTGCAGTAGTGTCATGTGACAAATGCTGTAGTAAAATCATGTTTTATTTCTATTTTAGTGAGGAAAATGAGCCGTTTTCAGTCGTCTGTGATGAAAACACCAGAGGTTTGCTGAAATCATGTATGTGGAGTAATTCCTTCAGGATGATGCTGTTCACGTATCCTTGTTTGCTTCGGTACTACAGGATGCCTCAGAGTCAGTCGAGTATACGTTCAAACATTTTTATTTTATTTATTTTTTTATTTTTTTGATGGGATAGTGGTGCAGCTGGCTGATGTTAGTCACTATCTGTTAGTTGCCAAAGTCATTTTAATAAGGATCAAATGACTGAGAACGAAAACCAACCTGTTTGTTCCTCAGTTTCTTCATGTTTGACTCTGAATGTTTCTTCAATCTTCATATCTTCACTCTCCTCTTTAATAAACTCCATCTTTGTTTGTTCATCAGTTTCTTCTTGTTTCACACTGAATACTTCTTCAATCCTCATGTCTTCACTCTCCTCTTTAATAAATGCCATCTTTATAATCATGTGGATCTTCACCAGGAGTTTTTCTGTGTGTTCTGTTTAAGATGAGAATAAACAGAGGAAAATAAATGAAAGTTAAATGTCTGGGTGCGTCTCATTCAGCTCTAGTTCAGCACATTGTCAGTCAGTGAGAGTTAATGAACTTAAATCACTTGATTAAAAAAAACATTATCAAATAATACATTAAGTTCCAATTTATGGTTTATATTTAACATTTATATATTCGTACATCACATTTAACAGATTACACTTTCGTGAACACATTTGCAGTTGGTTTGTAAATGTTGTGTTTGTTCTCGTTCATTTACACTGTTTGACCAGCAGGTGACGCCATTTGAATCACTGAATCATTTTACGAAGCAATTGATTCAACTGACTCGTAGTTTCAACAAACTCAGTTCTCTCATCGCTTCTTTCCAGTTCCTGGATTCGTGTTTAAGATAAACTGGTTCAGGTCACAAATGAGACCTTCCTTTTCTGTGGATGCTGTTTACTCCCAAAATATGACGCTCGTTAATGTTAAATGAAGCATTGCAAGAACGGTTAATTTATTGTACACGGCTTGTGAAAGTGATTAAAGTGACTGAACAGTTTTCATTGATCTAAACACGTTAAATTCTTAAAAACAAACCTTTCTTCAGCAGAATCACAACAGATGCAGGAGCGAGGCGCAGCTGTGTGACGTCACACAACTAGACCAAAATAAAAGTCCTGTTCACATACTGCTATCTATTTTAAAAAACTACCAATGAAAGTGTAAGATTCTGTCCAATAGGGAAAACTGTAATGTTTGGGTGCAGTAACCATTTATACCAGATATTATAGTATTCAAATGCAAATAGCTACACATTTTTACAATGTTAAATTCAATACATGTTAAAAATGACTTAAAGCAGAGTTCATGTTGTGTCTTTTTGAGGTGGGTGACATGACCAAGATCTTATTTCAAGATAAAGCATATTTTAATTCAAATAACGATAACAGTAACAATATATCACAATATAAGTATTTTGGTTATGTCATTTTTTGTTTTTAAAAATAAGAAGCAAATTATACACACTAAATGTTTTGAATAACATCCCAAAAAACAAAACAACAACAATGATGCCACAACCGAAACTTCACCACGTTTCGACAGTGACAATTTTCGGTACGTTTGTGCCTAGTTGAAAGATGCTAATCAGCACATGTTAGCTAGCACAATTCTGAACAGTTGGACACACATAACTAAATTTTATGGAATAACACCCAAAAAAACTTTTGGCTCAAAATGATGGATCTATCTGCTGTGAAAGAGAGGCTGTGAGAGGGAGGGACAGGAATATTTCCTGATCAAAAATGTAGAAGTGTGTTAAAATCTGTCTTTGGTAATGACATGAAAATGTGGGATTTTTTTTTTTTTTAAATTTAAAAAATTTTTACATAAAGTTTCATGATTTAAAAATATTTTTTTAGCTTCACTTTGGGAAAAAAAAAAATCAAATATAATTTTAAAAACAATGGAAAATAATTTACTTATTTTCACAAGTGTAAATTTAGGGGTTAGAGTTTGGGACAGCCACCGCCCAATTGAAAGTACCCAATATATTATGATTTTATATAAAGTTTACTGATATTTTAAATATTATTGTAAGATTGAATAGATAATAAAAGGATCTTTGTAAATTTCTAAAATTTGAATACTTAAATGATGTTTTTGGTTGTGGGACAGCAGTTTGCACCTGTTCTGTAGAATGACCCATATACGTGAACTTTGATGAATGCAGCAGGTGTTACTATTTAGACTTGAGGAGAGCATTAAATTAAGAATTAAAGAATGAGTGGGAGGAGTATTTATTGCTCTTTTCTTTAGTACTGTCACTCCCTTTGGAAAGGGATTAGAAACAGTTCACATAAAAACACAAACAAAATCCCTTTCAAATGGTTTAGAGTGACAATGTTCTTGTAAAGTGAAACTATGAAGGAAAAAAATTGGCAACAAATTATTATTTAAGTGCCACAAAAGATTAAACATGTTTTAATTGTGTCACGTGTTGTCACGTCTACCCTCTTTTTAAAAGCATCAGCATTTTCATCCATCTTGTGGATGTAGGAACTCAATTGCTTTTTTTTTTTCAACTTGCATAAAAGAATTGTTCTTTACACACAATCTGAACCAGTGTCACAGACCATAATGATTCTCAGCATCACTTGGCAAACGATTATAGTTTGATCTCCTCCTCATGCATCCTATAAATGCTGGCATTTCTTCATTTCTTCACTAATATCTGAGAGGTAATTTTAGTGAAAGGAAGCTCTTCACATGCAATTATACAGGCGGTGTGAATTTCATTTTTATCTCCTTCCATTCTTTCTCATGTAGACAACAGGTTAAGTAAAAATATCAGGATCATGGGATATAGTGCATATGTTTAGCAAAATGTCCCTTTCTATAGTTATTTTTCTGACTGAGTTCATGAGCATTGAATGGCTTGTCTGAGGTGAATTTGATGTTATGTGACATTATTGTTCTTGAGCCGTTTTATACAAGCCCTTTCCAAGGTCTCTCAGGACACCCTAAAGAGCGGCAAAACATGTCATCTAATTTTATTACGTCAACACAACAAAAGATGTGATGGGCTACTCATCACAGAACATGCATGTAAAAAGGCACGCAATTTTTAATCATAACATTTACATTTATATTGTCGACAGTGGTGATCTCAGCAAAAATATCACTCGCAAATTAATATTTTTGTGACTGTTTTGGTCGCGGTCTGGAGACCTGACAGATATTATCATCTCTAACCCAACCATTGCTATGTCTTCTGCGTACAGAAGTTAAAGTCATTAACCTGCATTTCATTAGGCTGGACAGAAAAAACTAATTATAAAACAGTGCACGCTGTCAGCAGTTAATTTTATTATTAGAAGTCTCTGGGGCTGATCTAACTGTAATTCTATAATGCAATAATATTAGTGTGTCATCCAAATGACCTCTTAATGGTCATTCATTTTCATTTTAAGGCACCCATACGATTGAGACAAACCCAAATAACAGTTTTAACAGGATTTTCCTTGAAATTTGCCTATTCTACTTTGCAGGGCAAACAGAATTCTGCTCACTTTTGCCATTTGCAGTGTTTCTTCGGTGAGTCTACAAAACTCCCTATGGACTTCAATGTCATGTCCCATGAAAGTTGCTAGCTGGTCTAGTTCATGAGTTTGTAAGTTTGAGAAACTGTGGCTACATGCTTTCTCAACTTGGTACATCTTCTGGATGTTTTGCCCCACAGTCTTCTTCATATCACACTCAGCTGTCACATCCACAGATGTTCTCCTCTGATCTATGAAAAGGACGGGCAAAAATGTAGGAATTGCTCGGGAAATTCCAACATCTCTAGTTTTAATCATTAGTTCCACAGATTATTAGACATTTGCTGGTAATAGTATTGGTACTTTGCGACCTCTTTTTCCCCCGTACCTCTACTCTGGTGAGATCTTCACAAAGTTTCTTCTCAAAAGATCATAGGCTCTCCAGAATTTCATCCTGCATAATGTGTTCTGCAGGTATGTTTTGACTTCTATCGTAGAAACCTCACCTTCACAAAGCCAACTGAATAATATCAGCTGTGCCAGAGTCCCCTGAGAGAGATCACTCCAGGACCTTTGTGATGGATGGTTGTTACAACCACCTGGCTCTGGGTGAAGCAACATTACCAAAAGGGGTGGCCACACAGAAGACTAAGTATAAGTATAAGTATAAAGAAAGAAAAAAGAAAACAATCCAGGACTGGAGAGGAAAGATGAACGGCGGTCTAATCCAGACAACAGGGCTCTCTGAATCTCCGTCATTTAACCCCAAGCGCCAATCACAGGTAACACTCCACACCTGTACCTGACGCTCGCTCTGAAAGAGAGGCAAAACCACGGAACACCACCACCTAGTGGACAAATATAAAAAAAAACACTCTAGGCTGTAACAATGAGTGCTTTTTTGTTGACCTCCTCAAGGTACTTTGAAGCATGGATTGTCCATTCCAGTTCAATAAGTTTACTCTTCCCTTTAAGGCATCATCCTCTTGATGTAAAGCCTTTCCCTACAAAATATGACACTTTCACAAGAGAATGGCGCAGTTTTAATGCTATTTATGGAAATGAGAATGTGTTTATCAAATCCAGTCATCATTTTTACAGCCTCAAGTACTGTGTTGAACTTTCCTGGGTTCATACCTGCAAACTCAAAAGAGGTGAAAAAGTGACATGTTTACAAACTAAATTGTTGTAGGGGGGGTCTGGGTGGCATTGTCCCACAGGAGAACACTTCCCTTAAATACATGACTGTTTCGCCAATCATTCTTACATATTCAGGTCTTTATCGACCCGGGTCTATATCTAACATGGAAGGATCTCTACCTGTCGCCATAATATAAAACTTCTCTGATATTAGAGTAACAATTACAGAAGAATAAAATAAAGCATATTTTGTTACCCTTTGGAGCTTGAAAGGGCTCCGTTTGAGCAAATGTTTTATGCCATCATCATTGTCCTTGACAGAGCTCATTTTCCAGTAAATTCAGCAAATAAAAGGCTAGTTTTATGTTTGAGGTCACAAATATGAGCACATTCGCGATCTCAAACGTATTCTCAAAACTATATAATTTTCAACATCTTCAAAATCAATATTTAGGTTGCTAACAGCTTCACCAGATGACAGATACAGTCATATTTGATTGCGTTCAGTACTTGCTCTGCAGTAAATCGCTGAGCCATTTCATGTTTTTCTTATTATTTCCTTTTCTGTCTGAATGAGTCGTCACTTCAGCATTGTGTATCAGACATTGCCACCTTGTGGAATAAAGGTGAATTGCACTTATTCCGTCATCTAAGAATCAATTATTGTTGTGCAGAAAAATATACGTACACTCATACACACCTCGGGTCGTTAGCGACCCTATACAATTTTTACAAAAAATGAATACAAAAATAGGCATTCTTTTATAATTTTATAATTTTTTTCTTGTTATATTCTTTATAATGAATTGATTGAGGAATACCAAGAAGGTTGATGTCTAACTTTAAAAAATAAATGAGGAGGAGGCTAGTGAATGACGTCCCGGGTCACTAAAGACCCGAGGTATGCATTTAAGGGTTAACATGTAAACGAAGCATTATTGTGCACTCTGAAGAAAATAAATGGGGAAAAAACAAAAAAAGCCCAAACATTTATTGACAGTGTGGTTGGGCATTGACACAAATTTCACAATTGGATTCGATTTCAATTCAGAAACTTGCAATTTGATTGCCTTCGATTCATTATTGATTAATTTGGGGCCTATCAGGTACAGTTCATGATAAATTTCCTCAAAGAAACTATCTCTCTGAACTAATGCTGTTAACTATACAGGGAACCACAGCTGGTACATCATTATAATATTAAAGGTTAAGATTTATAGATTTTTAAGCTATTAACTTATAAATTACACATAAGGAAAACTTTCATGGGAAGGGCATGTGGATAATCTGTGTTAAAAGGTGCAAAAAAAATGTACTTTTATGAAGGCTCAGACTTTTCGGAGTCGCTCAGCAGGTTATGTTGCTATTTGATCATGCCTGCATTGAATCCATCTTACTGTATGGTATAGCGGCCTCGTTTGGTAATTTTACAGTGACTCTCAGGCTGCGTTTACTCAGGCACAAAAAAAATCTGTTTTTCTTTTTCTTTTTTTTTCTTTTTTTTTTGCTCATATCAAAATAAAAGTCCTGTTCACCCGCTGCTGTCTAAAATCACAAAAGTGCCTAGAAATTTACATTGAAAAAATATATTCAAAAATATAAAAGATGGCAAAAATTTTCATAAAAAAAAAAGAGTTTAATGTATTGGTGAAAAACATTTAATAACACAATGCTAAGTTAATAATACAGTTCACATTGAGAGTTAAAAATAGAAATTAAAGGAATAACAATATGCAGTCACTTCATTTGTGTCTTAGAGGGTTAGTTCACCCAAAAATGAAATTTTTGTCATTAATTACTCACCCTCACGTCGTTCCACAACCGTAAGACCTTCATTCATCTTCAGAACACAAATTAAGATATTTTTGATGAAATCCGAGAGCTTTCTGAACCACACACAAGCAGCAATATCTAGTAGGCAATATCACACTCTATATAACAGGCAATATATTAATATAATAATTTCTTAATTCTGCCCTTATTATTTTGTCATTCTTAATTAAAAATAAATATTATTATAGGCCTATCCATTTCTGATAATTCCAGGTTGCTATGGTCGCGCAGGTTGTTTTTTACGATCGTGGCCACGAGAAAAATAGCCTATATCATTCCCTCAACGTAGGATCTCATGGCCACTACATAAGGATGCGGTTACCTTGACAAAATGATCTGATTTGCATTCATTTTCAAAAAGAAAACTGTTCTCTAAATTTTGAATGGATTATATACAGAAAGCAATCAGATAGTGGTTCCTTTATAAAAGTCACTGAAGCTGTTAGCCACTTTCAGTTCGGCATGAATGACTGAGCTCACTTACTTAAACTCCTGTTATAATCGATCACTGATAAGCCACGCAATATCGCGTTCATATCGCAGATGTATCGCCTTCGATAATGAACGCGATATTGCGTGGCTTATCAGTGATCTACGGCTCTGTCTATTAAATGCCGCTCCATTTGAAAGCAGGTGATGGCGATTTAGCGGCAATCAGGGAACCGGCTTTACTGACGAAATGCGCGTGACAAAAGCATTCGATATATCGCCCAGCCCTACTGTACAATTAACTTTGCATGTACCCAATTAGTAAAGCTGCACAGATTCTGAATAACTTAAACACCTCTGATTGGCCAATGCTTCTCACATACTGTCATTAACTGCAAAAAACACAAATATACGCACAGGAGGATTTGAAAGTGAATTTCAGCAGTTACCTAGTTATTACAACTTTTACTATTTACTAGTCACAATTTGAAAAACTGATTGGATCTACACGAATAACGCAAATGACCTATTCTGGATTTAAAACAGTGTTTTTCACTTAAAGGTGACAAGTTTGCATCCCTGAATATTCAGTTGTTTATATCCCTTTGTTATATTTGCATGCCGTACACCTACAGTATGTGCATATTTATTATAATATTGCTCATTTATATTAAGTCTATAGTCTGATCATTTTGATCATTTTCTGATTCGTTTAACTCCTACATCTCCAAAAAGTATGTCTCCAAATGATACAACACAAAACTGGTCATCTGGTCAACACATTCATGCTGGCCGTGTGATTGATATTAGCCTTCTGAACTGTTTCTGGGACACAAACAACACTGTTGAAAAATCACAACATTTTTAACTTTGTGTGTGCAATATCAGCAAAAATCAGATGCATTACATCAGCATTATTGGTTATCAGTGTGACATTTAACAATTAACCCCTGTCCACATTAACCTGAGTATACCCAAAACAATGGTGTAGAGTGAACAGAGCTTTTGGCTGGTACTTTTGTATATTAATATGTCTCTGTTTATCTGTCTTTTAAGCGTTTGCTTCTTTTTACCTGTAATATCAGATGTGTTATGTAGGTCTTTTTTTGATGACAGTGATTCTCCACATAGTTTCACTCTTATGTCACGAGTCCTTTTGAGAGAAAGATCTGTTATAACATGTTTAAGTTTGGGAGAAAACTCCTCCCTGCACAGTCTTTTATGAAAAAAGAGAACTGAAAGGAGTTTCATAATAACTTCTGCTGAAGACGGTTGAAGTTCAGTGGAGGAACAAGAAACATTTATATCATCATTATTCATGGTTAGTAAATACTACTTCATAAAATACTGACATATACTGTATAGATGTGAAAGTATAATGTATATATTCACATTGGTCTAGATTAAACAGTATTGACACATTGTCTGGCATGTGTAATACAGTGTTTTTAGTGTTTTTTTCCGGATCTGTGTGAACGGGGATATTTTTGATATGGTTGTCATCTGTACAAAGAAAAGTTCATCATTGTCTTGTAAAAGTACTCTAATGTGTCAATTAGTTCTGTCATCCTCTTTCCCTGCCTGTTTGTAACTATGGTTACTGACTGATTTAGTATTCAGTTCAGGTGTGTTTAGTTAATTAGCTCCTTTGTTTGCTCAGTGTATTTATGCTGTGTTCAGTTCTGTTTAGTTGTCTGTTATTGTTAATTTTCACACTTGTGAAGTTGAGAAACTTAACCCTCTGGAGTCTGAGGCTGATTTGGGGCCTGGAGAAGTTTTGACATGCCCTGACATTTGTGCTTTTTTCAGTTGTTCATAAACATATTAATGGAAAAAGTGTCATTACACTGTATTCAGCACAAAATAGGCTACCATAATATGTGAGGAGCATGTATGCACATCTTTGTGTATTTGAAGGAATAACATTTATGCGTGGTTATTGAAAAAACAAAAAAATTAAGTCACTGAAATAAGGCCAAAAATATATATTAAATCTGTGTTTACAAGACTTCTGGGTATTGGAGGTTGTAGGCTAGAGTTTTTGCTTCAAAATTATGTAAAAATTATAATGCCTACTTGTTCATATAAAACAATATATTGATTTAGTTTTTGTAAGTCACTTTTTGTCAAGAAACACAGTATGCGTGGAGGCGTGAATAATCATGAATAATGGGCCATTTACACCTGAGAAGACAAAAGAATCGTATAATAATGACCTGAAATGACTTGCATATTAATGAGGCCTTTCAGTCAGGTAGGGTGTGAAAAAACCCTCTGTAATCATGTCTCAGCTCAATTTAAAATAATGGTATTCTATTATATTCTTTAAAATATAATGTATTTTTGTGATGCAAAGAGTCTGAATATAGGTTTTTAGTTTAAAAGAAGCACATTTGGAGAAATATTGATGGATTCTCATATGTTTGTCAATTTTCTATACAGATTTTATTCTATACAGAGTTTATTCTATATTCATTGTCATTACTACGAGTGCTGGTGTTTTCAATTCATACTTGCAGCCGGAGGGCACTCTGTACACCTTTAGTCCACAAATTATTCTACAGAAGAAGAGGACATTTCAGGAATGGTGTTTTCAATTCATACTTGTAGCCGGAGGGCGCTCTCTGAGCACATTTAGTCCACAAATTATTCTAAAGGAGAAGAGGACATATCAGGAACTAACGGTATGTCTTCCAGAGGTCGTTAACCATGGCCTTTACATACAGATAAACACTTTTCAAGACAATAAATACATGATTGAGATGATGTATGCCTGTATTGCCTCTGAATTTGCCCCTGAATAGCGCTGGCTCCGTGGGCGTGGCCGCATTAGCGGATAATGAGCTGAATCACGGATTTCTGACATGGCTCTCTTTTCATACAGATTACATAAACACAGAATTTTTGTTTTCGATTTGACTGGCACGATTTAAAACCTGACATTTCAACGTTTCTTTTGACATAAGTCTATTTTTTTTGTCATTAGTATTCACTAAGTTACAGTTCATTTTCTGAGAACTATCAGATTGGACTTTGTTCAGAGGGAGACGAGAGATCATGCATCATGTTAGTTTTCTTTATTTTGCAAAAAGCACAACATTTTGTTTTTACTCTGAGTGTACACAAATAAAAGAAGATATTCTATAGTTTCAATTGATATATTACTTATGTCTCTATGACAAAAAATGACGGAGTATTTTAAGTCTGTTTTGCTGCAATGTGAAAAAAACCCTGCAAAACGCGCCGGCACGTTTTCAGACCTCAGGGAGTTAAGTAGTTTTGTTATTTTGATTTTGTTATTGACCTCTTTCCGTGGTTGAAACACTTGTTAAGCGATTACATGAGACATACCAGTAAGTTGTACTGTATCTTTCAACATATCTTCTGATGTTCATTCATATTTATTTAACATTAACTAGTAGCAAAGAGGAAGAGATGATCGCCTCACACTCCGCTTGATCTGTCACTTTACATTTAAGAATGGCAAAACGGTATTTATTTTTTTTATTTTGTAATAAAACTGATATAAAACAAAAGTCTCAGCTTTCAAATTCTGTCAAAGTAACCAGCTCTGTCTTGTCTGTCAGTGTCAGTCTCTTTGCTTCATGATTTTTCACTGTGTGAGAATATGATCGTGTGCTGTGAGAGCAGCCCTGACACTAGTGATGGGCACTTTCGAAGCACTGCTTTTTGAAACCTTTGAGACTTGTTTGTTTTGAACCAGTGGTCAGCAGCACATATCAAACTGCAAAAGCATGTGATTTCAGTAAACAAGGCTTTGTTACGTTACAGATGTTTCAAAATTTCAATGGATCGTTGTTGGGAGATGATCTCAGTGAACCAGTGTTTGTTTTTTTTTACCTAATTTGGAATCAGTTTTATAAATTTGTAGAAATGTTTAATGAGACATTTGTGTAATTTGGTGATAGACAGTCCTGCCATTCAACAATCTGGGCTATGTTTCCTGTACAATAATGTAACTTGCTACTTAACTACCAAAGTACGATGCTTCATCAAAGAAATCAACTAGTTACAAATGTTTCCCGAAACCGTATTGCAACAAATTTGTAGTTCAATCACATTAGTTAATGATGTCATGCTGGTAGTTAAGTAACTTTTTTTTAAATCCATTTGAGATCGAATTAATGCCACATCAATTATGGACATCATATTTGAGGGTTAATTCTCATTTTTCTTAGTCTTTATTTCCAGATTCAATCATAAGTCTTTACTAGAGTACTAAAGCATGTCCGCACATGCACTATGGAGCTATGGTTTGACAAACACAGACTCATTGAACTATGCTGATAATAAAGGAACTTATGACCATACTTGGCTAACAATGCTTTTGGGAAATGCATTGGATCATTTCTGAATGGGGCACCCACACTTACAATTTTATCATCAAAATGATAAACCTGCCAGACAACTTGTTTAGAGTACAAGAGCATAGAATGCCTTAATGTTGCAAATGGCAAATGTGTAAAAAGGAAAAAATAGGCAATATGAGTTTTTACAATGACTTTTGTAAATTCCAGTTTACAGGGTAAAACTTGTGCCAAATGCTCAATTTTGCTCAATTATAGTTCATGACATTTGACTGCATACAGCAGTACTGATTCTAGCTATCAGTTTGATATCAGATGTGTGAATTTTCCAGACGTGACAACTCTTCTAACAATGAGAAATTGCAACACTCAGTCTAATGGCACATACTTTGCTTGTGATAAAGAAAGTGTTTCTCATCTTACTCTTGTACATTGGTTTGTTTTGTGAAACACTTGACATCCCTAAGGCTATCCTCCAACGGATCACTTAACTGTTGTGAAACAACAGGCTGAGACACATCTCTCAACTGACGCTGGTACACGTTATGAGAAGATCTGTTCTTGCATTTAATCAATCTATGTAATCAGGTGTTTCATATATGTTTAAGAGAAGGGAATGAAGCAATAAATATGTTTTCAATAACACTCGTTGGAACTTGTTGCGCTGAGTGGAGAAAAACCTCTGCAGACAGTAATGTCTGTCTATCTCTTAACTATATCTCAGTGCTGTCTGCCTCTGATTATCTGTCTTTTCAGTGTTTGTCTCTTTTTTACCTGTAATAGACATTTATCACACTTCCTGTTTCCGGTAAGCAAAGCAGTGTATCACTACTTCTGGTCCCATCAGGGCCGGCGCATGCCTATAGGCGAACTAGGCAGCCGCCTAGGGTGGCAGCACAGTGAGGGCGGCAAAAAGGAGAGGGATTTAGTTTTTAAGTTAATTAATTTATTTTTGGGACATTCGTTTAGAATTATTTCACTTATATCAAAAAGTTATCAACCGATTAGTTATTCTAAATCTAAATTATCTTTCCCTCATTCTACCGAGTACCAAACCCCGCCCCAACCTAGAGCGGCATATCACTGAACATAAAAAACCCGGCGTTTTGAGCGGTGAGTGAGTGGATCACAAATTCTCTTATAAAAACAAAGAAATTTAGACATTATGTAAATAGGAGATTCAATGTGTGACAGCTTCATTTATAACAGAACTTTGTGAGATATGACAACTTTATACAGAGGGAGCACTCTTTGCGTGCCTTCTGCCATGCCAAATCCCTTATAGGCCTATTTTCTGTTAAAATTAACAGTGGTTTGTGAACATAGGGATCAGTCGTCCCCGTCTTCCGGGCACAGTCCTGGTTTTTGGTGCTCCGTCCCCGAATGGAGCTGTCCCTGGAAATATCCCTGTTTTACAGCTCATTTAAAATAACCCGACCAACATACAGCAGCCCAGGCGCGCTGTTGACAGGGGGGACAGGGGGGTCAAGACCCCCGCAGTTTTGAAAAGACAGAAATCGACCCCGCACTTTTGATAAGGGCTGCTTCAACCAATCACAACATATCATCTTTTAGCTTAGGATATTTTCTTTCAAATGAGACAATTTTCACATTTCTGTGAGCTTTTGTTAGTAAATAATCATATGTTTTGTCGCGGATGTGAACAGGAAATGCGCTCTCGAACGGAGAAACACGCGATCTCCAAACAATCGATCACAGCGTGCTAACGTTTTAGGACAGGTCGATGGTATATAAATCATGCCCGAACGTTAGCGTCTGTCAATCAAGCCAAACCGTCCATTCAGAAACAGAAATTTGACACTTTAAGATAAGGAGGTTGAGCTCTCATGTTGACACGCGAGCTGGCTTGACTGAACTTTTCGTGAAGATTTATAGACTGCTTTGATTTTGGTAATTACATCTAGAAAGTTAAAAGCATAAATAGCATCTATAATAGAGATATCTGAAAGCGAAACGAAAGTTATTGCCTCGACCAGCGACGCAGTTGGAAAAACGCACGAGAGGAGATCTGCGCGTTTAATTGGTATGTGTATACTGTAATACTGCATTTACAATGCTTATCAGTGACGTGCATTTTGATCGCGAAAGTTAAAGTTATATCTAATACAAAAGAAACACCTAGTTGATTATCAATTTGTGTTAATAATAGGCATCTGGCGCTGGGATGTGTTGTTTTTGAAATCATGTTGAGTGCTCGTTGCCGCTGTTATCAGAGTTCTTGGCGCTCGTGCACACTGCGCAGTCTTCACAGCGCTTCAATTTATCGCTGTTGTGGAGACACTCTATTCATTACGTTGAAATCACAAAACAAAATACACATAAACGTGTCCCTGCTTTTGATATACAATCAAAAAAAATCATACATGGTTGGATTAGAACGAGAACCTCTTGCACACTAAACGAAAATGCTGCCATTAGTCTATCAGGACAGTCTATAATCAATAGTGGATCCATCCACTTATTTATTAACTAATATACATACTCTAGAGATAAACGACATATTGTAATACGGTAAAACTTTGGAAGAAACAGTACAGCACCTTAAAACATCAACCTGCGCCCTTGACACACTTCCCACATCTTTTTTCAAAAGTGTGTTTAACTGTTTAGAAGCAGATCTCCTAGAAGTGGTAAATGCCTCACTTCTCTCTGGGACTTTTCCAAAATCCCTGAAAACTGCAGTTGTCAAGCCCCTCCTGAAAAAGAGCAATCTGGATAACACCATATTGAGCAACTACAGGCCAATTTCAAATCTTCCTTTCATAGGCAAGATCATTGAAAAAGTTGTTTTCAATCAGCTGAACAAGTTCTTAAGCTTGAATGGATACTTTGACAACTTTCAATCTGGTTTCCGACCGCATCACAGCACAGAGACAGCACTCATAAAGATAATAAATGATATTCGCCTTAACACAGATACAGGTAAATTATCAGTGCTGGTTCTACTCGACCTCAGTGCTGCGTTTGACACTGTCGATCACAACATTCTTCTTGACAGGCTGGAAAACTGGGTTGGGCTTTGGTTCAGGTCATACTTAGAAGGGAGAGGTTATTATGTGAGTATCGGTGACCATAAGTCTGAGTGGACATCCATGATATGCGGAGTCCCTCAAGGTTCAATTCTTGCACCCCTCCTGTTCAACCTATATATGCTGCCACTGAGCCAAATAATGAGAAAGAACCAAATTGCATATCACAGCTATGCAGATGACACCCAGATTTACCTAGCCCTATCACCTAACGACTACAGCCCCATTGACTCCCTGTGCCAGTGCATTGATGAAATTAAAAATTGGATGTGTCTAAACTTCCTTCAGTTAAACAAAGACAAAACTGAAATCATTGCGTTTGGAAACAAAGATGAAGTTCTCAAAGTGAACATGTACCTTCACTCTAGGGGTCAAACAACTAAAAATCAAGTCAGGAATCTTGGTGTGATTTTGGAGTCAGACCTGAGTTTCAGTAGCCATGTAAAGACAATAACTAAATCAGCATATTATCATCTCAAAAATATTGCAAGAATTAGATGCTTTGTCTCCAGTCAAGACTTAGAGAAACTTGTTCATGCTTTCATCACCAGCCGGGTGGATTATTGTAATGGGCTCCTCACTGGTCTTCCCAAAAAGACCATAAGACAGCTGCAGCTCGTACAGAACGCTGCTGCCAGGATTCTGAGCAGAACCCGAAAACATGAACACATCACACCAGTCCTCAGGTCCTTGCACTGGCTTCCAGTTGCATTTAGAAAATGAAAGTACTGTTACTTGTTTATAAATCACTCAATGGTCTAGGACCTCAATACATTGCAGATATGCTCATAGAATATAAACCTAACAGATCACTCAGATCATCAGGATCAAGTCATTTAGAAATACCAAGGGTTCACTCAAAGCAAGGAGAGTCTGCTTTTAGCTGTTATGCCAGCCGCAGCTGGAACCAGCTTCCAGAAGAGATCAGGTGTGCTCCAACAGTAGCCACATTCAAATCCAGACTCAAAACACATCTTTTTATCTATGCATTTGCTGATTGAGCACTGTGCTATGTCCGAACTGTTTGCACTTTATTTTATACGTATTATCTTTTTATTCTTTTAATTCCTTTTCCTGTTTTTATTTCATTTTTAATGTATTTTATATATTTTATGTATCATCTTGTTATTCTAACTTTTAATGCATTTTAAATACTGCTGTCTGGTTGAAAGAGCTGGGAGAATTAGGAAGAAAGTGATTAGATTAAAATTTGGTAAATTTGGATAAGGGGACAAACCATGGGGAAATTTAAGCTGTAGTGCATGGTTAAGATATCTCTGGATTACAGTCAGGACACTTTCCAAAGGGGGAAATTTCCAAAGGGGAAATTTGACCTGCATTGCATAGGTAAGATATCTCCGGAAGGGGGATTAGGGCTGTGTGGTGCAGTTTGAGGTGTCTTGGCAAAAGGGGAGATTGAAACTGTGTTTATCAGTTTGAAGTGCCTTAACAGGTAGCAGTCCTGTTGTGTGAGGAAGATCCATTCTGATCCGCTCTGATGGATAGATCCGTTTAGATCCAACTCTGATGGACGACAACAACAACAACAACAACAACAAACTCCCTGAGACTTCCTAGCTCTTCCATCCAGATAGCAAAATTCTCTGTTTTTACTGTTAATTCTATTCCTTATGTTCTATTTTTATTATTCTTTTTTATGTAAAGCACTTTGAATTACCATTGTGTATGAAATGTGCTATACAAATAAAATTGCCTTGCCTTGCCTTGCCTAAAATAGCAGATGTAAGGAAGAAACTATCATATTAATTTTAATATCATATTAATTTTAATATCATATTATTATTATTGTAATAATACAACAACAACACCCCCACACACACACTTACTGGCCTGTCCCACCCACTTTTTAAAACAAAGTTATGCCAGTGACAATACACTTGCAACTTGGTGCTTAAAATGAGTCTAAAATGAAAAATAATAATTAAAAATAGTTACAAGTTTAAAAAGTTGAAATTTCTGTACAGTAGGCTAGCCCAGCTCGTAAAAATTAAAATATTAAATGTAATCATAGGGATCCTGCAACAATTAAAAAACAAAAACATTCAAAAATGTATTGTCCCTGTTTTTTTATTAATAATAGATAATAACAAATTACATTTTGGTGAGATTTTCGCCTCAAATTATCAATTATTTGATCCATTTCAGAAATCTGGTCACCTTAAGGTAGACGCATTAATAACAGGTTTATCAGTAGTGTTTATGCTGGGATGTGTAGGTATTATATTTATAAATGCCATATATTTATTATAACCTCTATTCATAATGGAGAGCTGTGCACGTGCAAGTGATGGGATTTTGGGTGTGAGAACCGCTTGCACACCGTTGCTTTGCAGCTAGAATTACCACCGATTTGTGGCTTTCGTGTGTCTCTCATTGAAAATGAACTTGAGACTTATGCTTTGCGCGTCCTGTAAACTGTCTTTATGTCGAAGTAGGCTACTGCCGGCCCAATTTATTAGCGGCCCACCAGCAATTCTTCTGAATCTACCATTCTTACTAGCCTATAGGCTATAAGTGTTTGCATTTGTAGTTAGTGGTGATTATTTTTTACATTGCAGAATGAAAAAAATGGAAAAAAAGAAAAAAAATCCAAAAACATGCTTGTACATGCTTTTATATTAGTGCAAGTTTATTAATAAATCAATAAACAAAACCTTCAGTCTTTCACATGCATCTCAAAAATCGAGTTTAATTGTGAGTGTGAAGTGGGGGCGGCATGACAGGGTTTTGCCTAGAGCGGCAGTTGAGCTTGCACCGGCCCTGGGTCCCATCTCAATGCAATCAATACTAATGGCTGAGTTCTCTCACCGGTGTTACTGCAGTGATCCGGTGGCTCTAATTCTAAACAATGACACCCTTACCTCAGTTTTTATGATTTCCAGACACAATAAGAAATTAGAATAGAGGAAAGCATGGGTGAGACTGATATGGTGGGATGGACGTAAAATAATACGTGGTGCGTACGTACGTGTGTAGAAGACCTATGTATTCCAAACTGAGGACGTTTACATTTCGTAACTTTAACCTGCTAAAATGTTCCTATAAATATATTTTGCTTAAATGCGCATTCTGAATAATAAATGTTTTTCCCAACCTGCCACAGTCCAGTGCTTGTCTTTTTATTAACATTGTTTTTCTCTTACTGATTGTATTTCATACCTGTTGAATTTACATTTTTAAATACATTTGACTGAGCTCCCTTACGAAAATTAACCATCATTTTTTTATTAAAAAAAATGTACCATTTTTTTTTTTCACCGCGGGTTGATTACCACTTATATTACGGCACCTTTACTACACATACAATAGATGATTTGTGGTTACCATTGTTTAACTACAAACATTGTTTTTTGGTTTTACTTGTAGTAATTTTCGTAAGAGCAGTATTAAAAAAAGATTAATGACTGCGCCTTAACTGCCTTAAAAGCCATACATTGCCATACATTGTCCGTTTCACAAGATGTAATATAAGTCTCTGGTGTACCCAGAATGCATCTGTGAAGTTTCATCTCAAAATACCACATAGATTTTTTTATTATACCACATTTTAATGGCCTATTTTGGGGTTAAAAATGCACTGATTTGGTGTGTGTACACATTTAAATGCTTGTGCTCCCCACCCCCAAGCTAGCGACTCTATTAAACATTCAGTGGAGCGACACCATCTAAAATTGTACTGCAAACAGAATTAAAATTGTAAATCAGTTTGTCCGGGCTGAGCTCTGGTGAAGAAAGATCAGGAGAATGGGAAAGCTCCTCAAACGCTGAAGAAAAAGTAGCAGAGGTAGCAGCTGTGATCCTCCTCGCCATGTGGGCCATTGTATTTGGTTTCATAAACTAATTTAACTAATAAACTAACAAACTAATTTAAACTAAAATTAAAACAGGCCTCCAAAAACAACACTAATCTGAAGTCATAGATAGATTATAGGGTGTTGCTAAGTTACTCAATGTGTTTGCTAAAATGTTGCTATGCAGTTGCTAAGTTACTCAGGGTGGTTGCTATGTGGTTGTTAGGGTACTCAGGGTGGTTGCTAGGGTACTCATTTCAAGGTATTTTTCAGATTGATACTTTGCAAAAAAGAGCATTATTGGACCCCTTTAACAGATTTAACAGATATAAACCAGATTTAACAGTTTAGATGAGGTGATGAGGTGTCCCTTGAGAGTCCTGATCAATTCACAGCTTCAATTCATAATTCAATTAAATTCATGTTTTTGTCCACATGTTAAGAGTGAATCTACTTCAGATCTTTTTTTTTTTGTCCTCCAGCTGCAACTCTGTGAAAGGCAATGGCATCTGTTGAAGAGCTGCTTGAGAAATCACTGAATGAACTGAAAAAAGCTGAACTAAAGAAGTTTCAGTGGCACTTAACGAAACATGAGCTTGTATCAAATTCTGAAATGGAGAATGCAGATAGGTTAGACACAGTGGATAAGATGGTAGCATATTTTGGACCTGAAGAAGCTGTGAAGATCACGGTGGAGATCCTGAGGAAGATGAACCAGAATAATCTAGCTGAGCAGCTGGAGAACAAACACAAGCCAGGTAATGTTTAATTCACTGTGACTGTAATGTGATTGACTGTTGACCAGTGTGATGGTTTGAATTAATCTTTGCTCTTCGTTCTGCTGTGATGTGATTTTGTGATTTATGTTTCCCAGTCAGTGATCCTCTCTCTCACACGCAGGTCAGGCTGAAGGCAATACAATGACATCTGCTGCTGTTGGAGCTCATTCAAAAGAGATATGTGGTAAATAACAATCACTGCCTGTACATGGGAAACGAGAGAAAAACTATCCAATAAGTGCTCTGGGAGAAATTAGAAAAAGTTATTTAAAAAAATTAAAATTGAAACCAATTTCATTCGAGTAAGCATTAGTCAAGGCATTTCCATCACCAAATTTTATCAACCTCAGCATAACCAATGTAAGATGTGCATGTAAACACTGCTGCAGTAAGAGTGTGATTCATTTGAATTTAGCAGAAGTATGAATTTATGAAAAACACAATCACTTAGTCTTTGATGTCTTTTTCCCTCTTCCTTAAAGGCTCAACTGCAGACGACAGTCAAGCTACTCTTCATAATTACACAGAGACCAGCCGCAGACTGAAAAACAAATTAAAACAGGACTATGAGAAGATTTTGATTGGTAATTCACAGACGGGTCATCAGAAATACCTGAATGATATTTACACTGATTTATATGTGGTGGAGAATGAGACTGGAGGAAGAGTGAATGACCATGAGGTGATACAGATCGAATCAAATCACAACCGACTGACTGCCAAGGAGAAGCCAATCGAGTGTAATGACATGTTTAAAGTCCAGTGTGACACGGATCAACGAAACAGAAAAGTGCTGACAATGGGGATCGCAGGAGTGGGAAAAACTGTCTCTGTCAATAAATTCATCTTTGACTGGGCTGAAGGAACAGAAAATAAGGATATAGTCTTCATATTTCCACTTCCATTCCGTAGATTGAATTTGATTAAAGAAGAGTACAGTCTCATGGGACTGCTTAACAAATACTTCTTTAGTAGTTCTGAAGAATTGCCCTCTCTTCCTGAAGGTGACGGTAAAGTTATGTTCATCTTTGATGGGCTGGATGAATGTCGCTTTCCTTTGAGCTTTAAAGAAGATGACATATTTACAAGTGTAAATGAAAAAACCACAGTGAGCAAGATAATAATAAACCTTATCAAGAAACATCTGGTTCCCTCTGCTCTCATCTGGATCACATCCAGACCAGCAGCAGCCAGTCTGATACCCCGTGACTACATTGATCAGGTGACTGAAGTGAGAGGATTCAACAATAAACAGAAAGAGCAATACTTCATCAAAAACAGTCCCGAGGTTTCTGAAAATATTATCCATCACATCAGGAAATTCAGGAGTCTGTACATCATGTGCCATATCCCCGTCTTCTGCTGGATCTCTCTCACTGTTCTTCAGCCTCTACTTGCTCGAGAAAGCAATGACAAAACTCCCACAACTCTCACAGAGTTGTACACAAGCTTCTTAATTTCTCAGCAGCAACAGATGGAAGAAAAATACTGTGATGACCCTGAACCTAAAGCCAATGCAAGGTGCTATGATGAGATTCTTCTGAAGCTTGGGAAACTGGCCTTTCATCAGCTGGAGAAAGGAAACCTGATTTTCTACAAAGAAGATCTTGAGGAATGTGGACTAGATGTCAGCGAAGGATCAGTGTACTCTGGGTTATGCACTCGAATGTTTCAGGAGGAAAAGGTTTCAACAAGAAATGTGTACAGCTTCATACATCTCACTGTACAGGAGTTCCTTGCTGCTCTTTATGTGTTTTTGATTTACAAATACAAGAAAACAAACCCATTTCTTGAATCCCTAGCAGAACAACTGAAATGGAATCTCTCCAAAAAGCCACTGTTTAGACTTCATAAAGCTGCAATCAACAAGGCTTTACAAAGCGAGAATGGACACCTGGACCTTTTCCTCCGGTTCCTTCTGGGTCTCTCACTGGAGTCTAATCAGAGTGACCTGAAGGACCTACTGCCAAAACTGAAACTGAAAACAGGGAACGTTGAAGACACTGTTGTCTATATCAAACAGACAATAGAGAAGGAAAAATCAGTGGAAAGAACCATCAATCTCTTCCACTGTCTGAGTGAACTGAAAGATGACTTTGTGAAAGAAATGCAGAAGAATCTTAACTCAGGAAATTTTTCAGCACAGAATCTCTCCTCTGCTCAGTGGTCTGGTCTGGTGTTTGTACTCCAGATGTCAGAAGAGACTCAAGAAAAGTTTGAACTGCAAAAATACAGAATATCTGATGAAGCACTGATGAGACTGCTGCCAGTGATCAAAAACACCAGAAGAGCACTGTAAGGATCTTCTTTGCATTCATTTACATACACTGTTAGTTTTTTGTAATTGGGCCTTCTTTTTACATGGGTGGCTTGTTGGACTAGACCCCAGGTGTCAAACTCCATTCCTGTAGTGCCACAGCACTGCAGAGTTTAGTTCCACCCATAATTAAATGCACCTGATTCAGCTAATTATGTGCTTTAGGCTTATTTGAAAGCTACAAGTTTGTTTGTTGGAGCAGGGCTGTGGCCCTCCAGGAACTGAGAGTCCTGGACTAGACTGTTCAGAAAAAATAATAAATGTAATGTGTGTGATGATGATAGACAGTTGCAAGAAAAAGTATGTGAACTACTTGCAGAATCTGTGAAAATGTGAATAATTTTAACAAAATAATAGAGATCATACAAAATGCATGTTATTTTTTATTTAGTACTGTCCTAAGTAAGATATTTAACATAAAATATGTTTACATATAATCAACAAGACAAAAAAAGCTGAATTTTTAAAAAATAATCCAGTTCAAAAGTATGTGAACCATTGATTCTTAATAATGTGTGTGGTTACCTGAATGATCTACAACTTTTTTTGTGATGGTTGTTCATGAATCTCTTGTTTGTTCTGAACAGTTTATCCATATTTGAACATCCATATTTGATCCAGCAGTGACTGAATGATTTTGAGATCCATCTTTTCACACTGAGGACAACTGAGGGACTCAAACACAACTATTAAAAAAGGTTCAAACATTCATTGATGCTCCAGAAGGAAACACGACGCATTAAGAGCCGGGGTGTGAAAACTTTTTGAATTCGAAGATCAATGTAAATTGTACTTATTTGTCTTCTGGGAAACATTCAAATATCTTCTGTTGCTTCCGAAGGGCAGTATTACATGAAAAAAATTGATATTTAAACAAAATAAAAATTTGGACAAAAGTTTTCACCTTTTCGACTCTTAATGCATCGTGTTTCCTTCTGGAACATCAGTGAATGTTTGAACCTTTTTTAATAGTTGTGTTTGAGTCCCTCAATTGTCCTCAGTGTGAAAAGATGGATCTCAAAATCATACAGTCACTGCTGGAAAGGGTTCAGGACCTGGAGGATTTTTCTGAAGAACAGAGCTCAGTTTAACTGCTCAGAACAAACAAACTCGTGAACAACCATCAGAAAACAGTTGTAGATCATTCAGGTCACCACACACATTATTAAGAATCAATGGTTTACACACTTTTGAATGAGGTAATTTTAATAAATTCAGCTATTTTTTTGTCTTGTGGACTATATGTAAACATCTTTTATGTAAAATATCTTACTCAGGACAGTACTAAATAAAAAATAACATGCATTTTGTATGATCTCTTATTTTGTTAAAATGTTTCACATTTTCACAGATTCTGCAAGTGGTTCACATACTTTTTCTTGTAACTGTATTTTAACTTTGCTTACATCACTACAGTCAATTTTTTTTCAAGCTATAGATTATAAATGCTACTAAATAAACCATTACTGTTGCTGTTTGTTTTGTTCTTTACAGGCTACAGAGCTGTAATCTCACTTCTCAGTCCTGTGAAAGTTTGTCTTCAGTTTTACAATCCTCAAACTCTTTCCTGAGAGAGCTGGACCTGAGTAACAATGACCTGCAGGATTCTGGAGTGAAGCTTCTTTCTGATGGACTGAAGAGCCCAAACTGTCCACTGGAGATACTGAGGTGAATGGTTTTAAAATAATTAACTATGCTATAATAAGAGGCGGACCTAACCAATAAGCGAAGTGGCCGCTTAGGGCCCCAGGGAATCAGGGGACCCCATCTGATTTGGGAAAACATATTTAGCAGACACTCCAGGGCAGATTTGTATTTGCACTCTGAAAACTGTCAAATTTAAAAAATATTTCCAACATGTTTTTGCAGCATTTAGCAATGCATCCAATCACAGACATATCTGATGATTTTTTTTTACACAATGGCCAATCAGAGGCAATTAAATTAGTCAGAATCCACTCGCAGCTCAGTTTTTATTCAGTGCTTACCTCTGTCCCATGACAGTTTTACAGCATCCCTCCACCATCCAATCTCCTCACTACTAACTATTCCTATCTCAGCCTGGGATAGTGGGGGAAGTTCTCTGGGTTCGGGCCAAATTTCAAGCTTGGAGCCCTCCCACCAGACAGCACGTTAAAGGGTTAGTTCACCCAAAAATTAAAATTATGTAATGTACTACTCATCCTCATGTCATTCTACCCCCTTAAGACCTTTGTTCATCTTTGGAATACAAATTAAGATATTTTTGATGAAATCTGATGGCCTCTATTGCCAGCAATGTCACCAAACTTCTCAAGATCCAGAAAGGTACTCAAAACACATTTAAAACGGTTCATGTGAGTACAGTGTTTCTACCTTAATATTATAATGTGACGAGAATTGTCTGCCAAAAAAAAAAAAAGAAGACTTTTCAACAATAATTAGTGGCCAATAAAAATGGCCAATTTCAAAACACTGGCACTCCAAACAACTGATTTGAAACAAAAGTAAAGTCACATGAGTTCAGCAGTTTGATACGCGATCTGAATCAGATTCAAAACAAAAGATTCATAAAGCTTCGAAGCAGTAAAAATGGGCCATCGCTAGATACTGTTGAAAAGTCGTTACTTTGTTTTTTGGTGCACAAAAAATATTCTCATCACTTTATAATATTAAGGTAGAACCACTGTACTCACATGAACTGTTTTAACCCTCTGGGGTCTGAGGATTTTTGGGGCCTTGAGATGTTTTGACATGGCCTGACATTTGTGTTTTTTTCAGTTGTTCATAAACATATGAATGGCAAAAGTGTCATTACACTGTATTAATCACAAACTAGGCTACCATAATATGTGAGCTACATTAGGGGTGTAACGATACATGTATTCATCCCGAACCCTCATGGTACAGACATCACGGTTCAGTTCATGCAGTTAGATGATGAATATGGTCAGTCATAGGCAATCCACAATCCAATCCAGAAGGGGGCGTGCGCGATAATGCTTTTTAGCCTAACCACTTTTAACCAGCACTAACCATCAATAATTGCAATAAGCTTTGTGTTTTGTTACTTTCGATAAGAAACAATGTGCCATCTTTCAAATTACGTCCATTTTATTATGAAATTCAAACAATAAATGCCGTTTTGATGCTTCTTGATGTGGCGTGACAGAGATCATCCCTTCCTCTTCACTACTACAGAATAAACATGAAAGTATGTTGAAAGATATAGTACAACTTACTAAAACGTATCATATCTCGTGTAATCGCTCAAACAGTGTTTCAACCATGGAAAGATGTCAGTAAAATGGTTTGTAAACAATGTCACGTAGTATTACATTTACCTCTGAAAAGCCATTCATTGTCAACAGTTTGTTAGTTCACTAGAGAAATTAACTGTTTCACTAAATATATGCACTATATAAGCTAAATTAATTTGTCATGAAAACAAGTTATGACAGCCACTGTGTAAATGATTATTATAGTTAATGCAAAAAATGGCCTTGTGTAGTTTACATGTTTACAATACATGCTTAGCATAGTTCATTAGACCGTTAGCATCTCGCTCAAAAATGACCAAAAGTTTACAGTATTAGCAGAGATAGATTTTTTAAGACAATTTTATTTATAATTAAAAAAATTTTGTAGTTTACAAAAAGGTGTAGAATGACATTACTGATTTGAAACAAATGACATAACTAACCCTTTAAATATGCATAACCTTTACTCTATCTGATTATATGCAAGTGTTAAGTAGTGAACTGAGACAGGAAATTATATTCACAAACGTTAAAGAACTGGAATTTGCTTAGGGCATTCAAATCACTAAGGGTGTGTTCACACTTGTTGTTCGGTTCATTTGGTCAGGACAAAAGAATAAAAAAAAAAACATTTAGTCCTGGTTTGATTAGTGTTCAGATTGGCAGTTTTATTACCGAACCTAAAGGCATAGGGATACGTTCACAACCTGATTGGTCGGATTTTATGACCTATTGCCTATTTTGAGATGGAACTTACCGAACATCCAAAACAATGCTGTGTGCTGATATAAATACTCTTGTTTGTGTGTAGCCTGCATATGATGGTATTCTGGCCAGCTGGGAACTTGTAAAGAGCTTATAAAAGGAGTCAAACAGCGGCAGGAATCCATCCATCACACACACAAATGATCTTTTCAGCGGTCTTGGTCCACTTGTTTGGTGCGCACCAGGATTCGAATGGCAGTGATCACACATGCTCAAATGAACTGCACTAAGAGAGCAATTGTACCAGGGTTTGTTTTAATCAAACCAAACATGACAAGTGTGAATGCACCCTAAGTTTGCCCTGGCTATAATAATGCTATCACAATAAATGATTTTTTTACCAAATGTGACATCTGCTCTCAATGGAATGCCAGAACAAGAGACAAAACATTTGCAGGAATGTGATATTTTTTAAAATTTATACAGAAGTATGACCAATATGGACAGCATAAGTCTAAGAAAAAAATGTTTTGGGTGGGGGGATGGGAATGGACTGTATGAAGATTAAAATTGTGAGATACTTTAAACAATTATTAAACAAGTTGTAAAATGCTTCCATTTCATGCATGGTTTGCTTTTGACAGCACTGAACAAGCTAGCAGTGCCATCTAGTGACTCAGCCAGGGTCCACAATTATCACCACACACCCAAATAGTGATTAAATGAAACCGTGTTACTTGTCAGTTGGCTGGGAAAATTATGAATTCTAACAATGCATAGTCAAAAGAATAGGTTATGTCTTAGTATGAATATCAATTTATGAAGGTTGTGATTAATCATAAGTTCTGACATGCTTCGTGTTTCAAAGTGAAGCATGGAACTGTATTCATTTACACGTGTGCAACTGATCCTGTTTCTGTTGTTTTAGAGCGGCTCAATTCACAGTAAATCAGTGGTCTCAAACTCAGTTCCTGGAGGGCCCCTGTAGAGTTTAGATCCGACCAGCTCTAAAACACCTGCCTGAAAGGGCATTGGCTCTCCAGGAGCTGAGTTTGAGTCCACTGCAGGAAATGGTAATTCACATGAATTCCTGCATGAATCTAAAAATGCTATATCTTCCCAACAGTTTCCCACTTTTGTATTTAGAATTGTTTATACATTTTCTTAACAATTAAGAAGCATTAAGGTGTGTCGCTGGTGTTTTATTGTCATTACGTCCTTGAGGGTTTCTGCTAAAATAAAAGCTTTAGTTATTTTACATTTAAAGTTATTTAATAAAGTATTTAAAAATTAAGGGGGAAAAAACATTTTTTGTAACTAGAATTCATTGTAAAGTAATTCATTTGAACTCTTGCAATAAGGTCATAATACACTGAATAAATAGTTGTTTATATAGTTGCTTTTGAGTTATCAAGATGGTAGGCTAGAATGTTTATTACAGAATGTGAAAATCATTCTGACCACTCATTCACAAATACCTCCACTTGTCAATGTGATTTGTCATACCTGATTGCCAAACCAATGTGGACTGTTGCTGTATGTCTTTGTAGATTGTCTGGCTGTATGGTGACAGAGGAAGGCTGTGGTTATGTGTCTTCAGCTCTGAGTTCAAACCCTTCACACTTGAGAGAGCTGGATTTGACCTACAATCACCCAGGGGATTCAGGAGTCAAGCTGCTCACTGATAAACTCAACAATCCAAACTACAGACTGGATAAACTCAAGTATGTAAAGCAGAAAGAATTTTCATTAAAAACTCAAAAAACAGCATTACAGTCTTCACTTATTACAAACCAGTTACTTCTTTTTTTATACATTTATAAAAGTTCTTATTGAGAATTTTCAAAGGTTTAGGTCTAGTTATACAATGGGGTTGCTAAATGCTTCATTCTGATTGGCTGACAAACATTGTGCAATTAGTGTGCAATTATTTCCAGTAAACATACAGCTAAAGTAGTACCCGGCAGGTCTTGACTACATAACAGTTCCATATCACTTCAAAAATGATTACAATTATTTTAAAGGTCCTAAAAACCTAAAATAGCAACAAAAAAACTACATTGACCAAACAATTAAATATAATAGGATGTAAATCACAAACTATTTTCATAATTTTCCTAAAAAATTGTTTAATTCACTTTTTCCTGCTCTCTCTTCCATACAAACAAACAAACACACACACACACACACACACACACACACACACACACACACACACACACACACACACACACACACACAGACTTTGATGGCACGTATTTTTGGCACAGTTTGCAATGCAGGCTGCAATATTAATAATGTTACATACAGGCGCTGGTCATATAATTAGAATATTGTGAAAAAATTCATTTTTTTATTGTAAATTATTTAAAAAAATTGAAACTTTCATATATTCTAGATTCCCTACATGTAAAGTAAAACATTTCAAAAGTTTTTTTTTTTTTTTTTAATTTCTTGATTAGACCGTACAGCTAATGAAAGTCCAAAATCTCAAAATATTAGAATATTTACATTTGAGTTTCATTAAATGACCATCCCTACAGTATAAATTCTGGGTATCTCTTGTTCTTTGAAACCACACTAATGGGGAAGACTGCTGACTTGGCAATGGTCCAAAAGACAATCATTGACACCCTCCACAAAGAGAGTAAGTCACAGATGGTCATTACTGAATGTGGTGGCTGTTTACAGAGTGATGTATCAAAGCATATTAAATGCAAAGTTGACTAGAAGGAAGAAATTGGGTAGGCAAAGGTGCACAAGCAACAGGGATGACCACAAGCTTGAGAATACTGTCAAGTAAAGCCGATTCAAACACTTGGGAGAGCTTCACGATGAGTCGAATGAAGCCGGAGTCAGCGCATCAAGAGTCACCAAACTCAGAAAATAGCGAAAGCTCTTGTCTCCGTGAATACAGTAAGAAACGATGGTAACTTTAACCACATTTAACAGTACATTAGCAACATGCTAACGAAACATTTAGAAAGACAATTTACAAATATCACTAAAAATATCATGATATCATGAATCATGTCAGTTATTATTGCTCCATCTGCCATTTTTCGCTATTGTTCTTGCTTGCTTACCTAGTCTGTTGATTCACCTGTGCAGATCCAGATGTTACTGGCTGCCCTTGTCTAATGCCTTGAACATGGGCTGGCATATGCAAATATTGGGGCGTACACCCCGACTGTTGCGTAACAGTCAGTGTTATGTTGAGATTCGCCTGTTCTTCGGAGGTCTTTTAAACTAATGAGATTTATATAAGAAGGAGGAAACAATGGAGTTTGAAACTCAGTGTATGTCATTTCCATGTACTGAACTCTTGTTATTTGACTATGCCAAGATAAATTCAATTTTTCATTCGAGGGCACCTTTAAGTGAGGCCAGGGAAGAATCATGATAATCTAACAGTGCGCCATATATCACCTATTCCCTTTTCGTGTTGTTGAATTCATCAGAATCTCCTCTGTCCTAGACCACTCCAGTGATAGACGCCCTGCCTTTTGTTTGGGGACATTCTGATGTTGAATGAATGATAGTCAGATCCGTGCCATATCTGGGCCATAACCTGGCCGTATCCAGATCAGATAAAGGACCTGTGCCTAGCGACCACAATGCATCCCAGAAATGTCAGCTAGATTGTGTCAACTATCCCCTGTGAAAGCCTCATAGACATGACAGCCAGTTGCACAGATCCTCAACAATACCGTTTCCATACCCGCGTTATGAATCTGATCTTCAACCAGATGGATCTGGATTAAATATTATGACTGTTCCGATCCCAAACTGACTTACGATCTGTAACGCTGCCTGAATCATAATCATGCACTCTTCGTTGTTGGCCAGAGGAGAATTGGCCCCCCGACTGAGCCCGGTTTCTCCCAAGTTTTTTTTCTCCATTTTTGTCACTTGATAGAGTAGCCTCTTGCTTGCTTGCTTGCTTGACAACATTGATGTCATCGGCCAGCTCAGTTCAATTCGCATAGAATGTTTTCTCCTGAGCTGCTGTATAGATAAATTTACAACTGTAGTTCTGCAATTACTGAACTTACTTAAGCTGGACAATGAAACCATTTTCTTCTAGAGCTGCTGTGCAGCCAAAATGATCAAGATCAATGTCTGCACCTGACAAAATAAGGGAACGGAGGTGGGCTGAAACTGGAGGTGTCTCCATGGTGACTGGGTTGGGAGGAGCTGGAAGACGGATTGCTGAGGTGAGAGAATGAGCTGGCAAGTAGACTGGACCTAAAAAATTGTTAGTGTTGGGAAAAGAAGATGGATGCTGGGCATAGAGGGCCCCATTACTGGCTGGTGTCTAAAGCCCTATTCGGACGGGATTAGTTTTACATGGGGAGGTGGGGGTTAAGTAATTATTACCAGAGCTTCTCTGTGCCATCTCAGTAATCATTACGGACAATGTCAGTAAAGATTACGGCGACTTTTACCTTCTGTAAAAAAGTCTGGAAAAATTACCTCAGGTAATACTAATCCCGTTCGAATAGACCCGTGTTACAGATCCCTTGTTCCCCTGGACTCCATTTCCCATCATCCTCCTGTTTCGTCACCTGCACTCACTTCCCTCGTCAGCGCCCCATCATCACGGATCACCTGCACCTGGACTCATTGTCTGCACTCCCTTTATATGGCACTCACTCCCTGCACTCCTTGTCGGTTCGCTGTTGTGTTAATGTGTAGTTTGGTGTTTCCTTGTCTTTGATTGATTAAAGTATCTTATGTTATTTGTGGAAATCCGTATCTGCCTCATCCCTCTACCAGCTACCGTAACAGAAGAACGGACCTTAAAACCGACTGGATTTCCACAAGAAGGATGGAGTTTTCTTTCACCTCCCGGGCTCCAGCTTCTCCCATGCCTCCATTTCCCAGCACGGCCGGCGAACGCCTCATCGGGCTTCTACAGGTTGGTCGTTCGCTGGAGAGGTATGTGGAGGAGTTTGTTGAGCTGGCTTATCTGACTGACGGGCCCGAAGCTAATTTAATCGCCCTGTTTTTGGACGGTCTGGATGACAACACTCTCCGTTTCCATGAACCAGATTATCGTTTCTCCTTAAGCGAAACTATCAATTTTATTTTGTTTTTGAATGATTCCAATTTCTATGTGGATAAGGTTCAGGATGAGTGTTGGTCTCCAGTCCGTCCAGAAACACGGTCGGCCGGGCCAGTTAGTCAGCCTCCGTATTCCTCCGCATACCCCTCCAGCGAACTTCCTGCCTGTCCTACACGGAACCCACACTCCTCCACTGGGTCCCGAAAGCGGAGGAGGAAGCAAGCCGCTCCAGTCTCTCCAGAGCCCGCTCCAGTCTCTCCAGAGCCCGCTCCAGTCTCTCCAGAGCCCGCTCCAGTCTCTCCAGAGCCCGCTCCAGTCTCTCCAGAGCCCGCTCCAGTCTCTCCAGAGCCCGCTCTAGCCCTCTCTGAGCCTGCCACTCCAACCCTGTGCGAGCCACCAGATGCAGTCTGGCTTATAGACTTTTTCTCCGAGCCCTCAGCTCCAGCCGCCGCCGAGCCCTCAGCTCCAGCCGCCGCCGCCGCCGAGCCCTCAGCTCCAGCCGCCGCCGCCGAGCCAGCCGCTGCCGAGCCCGCTTCTATTATGAACTGTGTTATTGAACTCTCCAACCCAAAGACTGTTTTCCCTCCCTGCCTCCCTCTCCCGCCTCCTCCTATCCATGTCCACACTGAACCTCCACCTCAAGCCCCCTTGCCCAGATCTCCACCTCGGACCTCTGGGCGATTACCTTCACCCCGGCTCCAACCTCCCTCTGCTCCACCGTTGTCCATCAGTCCACCAGTTTCACCAGTATCCATCCTGCCTCCACTCACACCTTGGTCACTCGTCAGCCTGCCCTCCCCTCTGGACTACACTCCTCCGTCTCCGCTCCGTCACTCCGTCCCTCGGTTTCAGTTGGCCTCCTCACTCCCCCCGGTGTTCGTTTTGTTGGCTGTCTTACTGCTTCCTCTGCGGCCTTCTGGAGCCCCGGCTGCGCTTCGGTCGGCGGAGCCATCACCCGCCAGTCCTTCAGTGACGCCTGGGCTCAACGGCTCGAAGGCTTCGGCTCCTGACCCGCCATGGCTGGCTTCGGCTCCTGACCCTCCATGGCTGCCTTCGGCTCCTGACCCGCCATTGCTGCCTTCGGCTCCTGACCCGCCATGGCTGCCTTCGGCCCCTGACCCTCCATGGCCGCCCTCGGCTCCTGACCCGCCATGGCCGCCTTCGGCTCCTGACCCGCCATGGCCGCCTTCGGCTCCTGACCCGCCATGGCCGCCCACGGCTCCTGACCCGCCATGGCCGCCCACGGCTCCTGACCCGCCATGGCCGCCCACGGCTCCTGACCCGCCATGGCCGCCCACGGCTCCTGACCCGCCATGGCCGCCCACGGCTCCTGACCCGCCATGGATTTTGGACCTGCCCTGGAGACCTCCACTCCAGTCTACTCCTCCCCCTGCACCGGCATGAGGTCTCCAGGGCGCCCGGGAGGGGGAGGGGGAGGTACTGTTACAGATCCCTTGTTCCCCTGGACTCCATTTCCCATCATCCTCCTGTTTCGTCACCTGCACTCACTTCCCTCGTCAGCGCCCCATCATCACGGATCACCTGCACCTGGACTCATTGTGTGTTCTCTCTTTATATGGCACTCACTCCCTGCACTCCTTGTCGGTTCGCTGTTGTGTTAATGTGTAGTTTGGTGTTTCCTTGTCTTTGATTGATTAAAGTATCTTATGTTATTTGTGGAAATCCGTATCTGCCTCATCCCTCTACCAGCTACTGTAACAACCCGCTGTAAATATGTATGGTAAAATTCTGTCATTTCCTGTTTAAATGTAGTTTTCTGTGCATTTTTCAAGCATGGAAGCACTTGAAGAAACATTCATTTGTGTTGTAGGTGGTGGGACAGGTCTGTGGCAAACCTCAAGAATTTTCTACATATCATTCAGAGCAAAAAGAAGATCGAAGCAATTGTCAGAGGCACAAAACTAATTTTATCTTTAGCTAAGTCAAGTCAAGTCAAGTCAAATTTATTTATATAGCGCTTTTACAATTGGTAATTGTTTCAAAGCAGCTTTACATATTAGAAGCACATAAAAAAGGGAAGTGGTTAAAAATAAGCTGTACAAACAAGCGTGGTAATATGTAACATATACAAGATGGTGCTACATTAAGCCAATGTCGGCTGACTCCCAGGGGTGGAAAAAACCCCCTAGGAGAAAAACCCAGCGTGCTAACACTGGGAAAAAAGTCCTAGGAGGGAAAAAACCCCTTGGAAGATATATATATAATATATGTAAATGGATATGGAGATCAAAATCTAAATTATACATTTTATTATAGAGATTAAAAATAGATTATATATAAATATATGTAAGCGGATACGGGGATTAAAAATCAGAATTATAGATGCAGCCAGAACTGGATCTGTAGGCCCATTGTCTCCTGGGCTACATTGTAGGCAGGTCCAGACACAGGTTCTCCATCTGATCTGGATACGGCCTGGATCCAGTACCCGGCAAACCTCAGGATAAGCAGAGAGACAGATATTAGCGTAGATGCCATTCTTATTCTGATGTACAGGTATATCTAGTGTTATAGGAAATGTTCTCAGTTCCGGCCGACCTAATTATTGCAGCGTAACAATCCTTTAACGGATTTGAAAAATGTTAATGTATTGATAGTGTGTTATGTGTATGCAAGAGCAAAGAGATGTGTTTTTAGTCTAGATTTAAACTGACAGAGTGTGTCTGCTTCCCGAACAATGCTAGGAAGATTGTTCCAGAGTTTAGGTGCTAAATAGGAAAAGGATCTGCCGCCTTCAGTTGATTTTGATATTCTGGGTATTATCAACTGGCCTGAATTCTGAGATCGCAATAGACGTGAAGGACTATAATGCATTAAGAGCTCACTTAGGTACTGGGGAGCTAAACCATTTAGAGCTTTATAAGTAAGTAGCAAGATTTTAAAATCTATACGATGTTTAATAGGGAGCCAATGTAATGTTGACAGAACTGGGCTAATATGGTCATACTTTCTGGTTCTAGTAAGAACTCTAGCTGCTGCATTTTGGACCAACTGTAGTCTGTTTAAAAGCCGAGCAGAACAACCACCCAGTAGAGCGTTACAATAATCTAGTCTTGAGGTCATGAATGCATGAACCAACTGTTCCGCATTTGTCATTGAGAGCATATGTCGTAATTTAGATATATTTTTTAGATGGAAGAATGCGGTTTTACAGATACTAGAAACATGACTTTCAAATGAAAGATTGGTATCAAAGAGCACACCCAGGTTCCTAACTGAGGACGAAGGTTTAATGGAGCACCTGTCAAGTGTTAGAGAGTATTCAAGGTTTTTTCGTGAGGAAGTTTTTGGTCCAAAGATTAGGATATCAGTTTTTTCTGAATTTAATAATAAGAAATTTCTTGTCATCCAGTTTTTAATGTCAGCTATGCATTCTGTTAGTTTTGTGAATTTGTAGGTTTCGTCAGGGCGCGAGGAAATATAGAGCTGAGTATCGTCAGCGTAGCAATGAAAACTAACACCATGCTTCCTAATTATCTGTCCTAAGGGTAGCATGTACAGAGTGAAAAGCAACGGTCCTAGTACTGAGCCTTGTGGTACTCCATATTGAACCTGTGATCGATACGACATCTCTTCATTTACTACTACAGACTGATAACGGTCAGATAAGTACGATTTGAACCATGCCAAAGCAGTTCCACTAATGCCAATATAGTTTTCAAGTCTTTTTAAAAGAATGTTGTGATCGATAGTGTCAAAAGCAGCACTGAGATCTAATAACACTAATAGAGAAATACAGCCACGATCGGATGATAGGAGTAGATCGTTTGTAACTCTAACGAGAGCAGTCTCAGTACTATGGTATGGTCTAAATCCTGACTGGAAATCCTCACAGATTCCATTTCTTTCTAAAAAGGAGCACAGTTGTGTTGAAACTGCCTTTTCTAGTATCTTTGACAGAAAAGGTAGATTCGAGATTGGCCTGTAATTTACTAAATCTCTCGGATCTAGTTGAGGTTTTTTAATAAGAGGTTTAATAATAGCCTGCTTAAAGGTTTTTGGCACGTATCCTAGTGTTAACGATGAATTAATTATATCAAGAAGTGGACCTACGACCTCTGGAAGCATTTCTTTCAGTAGTTTAGTCGGAATTGGGTCTAACATACATGTCGTTGATTTTGATGATTTGATAAGTTTAGATAATTCTTCCTTTCCTATAGCGGCGAATGATTCTAGTTTTACCTCAGGGACACTACAGTGCACTGTCTGAAGCGAAACTGTAGACGGTTGCATGTTTTTAATTTTCTCTCTAATATTATCAATCTTGCAAGTAAAGAAGTTCATAAAGTCATTACTGCTGTGCTCTATGGAAACGTCAGCAGTTGAATCTCTGTTTCTAGTTAATTTAGCCACTGTGTCAAATAAATACCTAGGATTATGTTTGTTTTCTATTAAGAGATTTGAAAAATAAGTAGATCTAGCATTTCTTATAGCCGTTCTGTACTCAATCATTTTTTCTTTCCACGAAAGGCGAAAAACTTCTAGTTTTGTTTTCTTCCACCTACGTTCAGCTTTTCTAACAGCTCGTTTTAGAGCCCGAGTGTGCTCATCATACCACGGCGTTGGATTAGTTTCCTTAATCTTCTTTAGACGTAAAGGAGCGACTGCATCTAATGTGCTGGAAAAGAGAGTGCCAATAGTTTCTGTTGCAGCATTGAGTTCTTCTAAGTTGTCAGGTATACTAAGGCGATGAAACTGCTCGGGGAGATTATTTATAAAGCAATCTTTAGTGGTTGATGTGATGGTTCTACAATATTTATGGCTGGGTGGTGGTTTTGTAGCCTTGGCTAATTGTATTATACACGAGACTAAATAATGATCTGATATATCATCGCTCTGCTGTAGAATTTCAACAGCATCAATATCAATTCCATGCGACAGTATTAGATCTAGGGTATGATTACGACAATGAGTGGGTCCTGACACGTGTTGTCTAACTCCAATAGAGTTTAACCCTCTGGAGTCTGAGGCTGATTTTGGGCCCTGGAGAAGTTTTGACATGCCCTGACATTTGTGCTTTTATCAGTTGGTTATAAACATATTAATGACAAAAGTGTCATTACACTGTATTCAGCACAAACTAGGCTACAATAATATGTGAGGAACATGTATGTACATGTTTGTGTTTTTAAAGGAATAATGTTTATGCGTGGTTATTGAAAAAAAAAAAAAAAAAGTAACTGAAACAATACCTCAAAATGCATACTAAATGTTTTTTCACAAGACTTTTGAGAATTGTATATTTTAGTGTAGAGTTTTTGCTTCAAAATGATGTGGAAATGATCCTCCCTACTCTGACACATAAAACATTGTATTGATTTTAAATTTCTAAGACACTTTTTGTTTAGGTAGGCCATATGCGAAGAGGTGTGACTCTTCATGAATAATGAAGTGATTTACACCTGGGGAGATTAAGACCCTGCCCCTAATGAGCCGCATAATGAGCCATTCAGTCAGGAATGTGACTGAGTCAACTAAGAAAATGCAAAGACAAGACATATCATTGTTTTTTTTCTTTTTTATTTAAAATAAAGTTAACAATATAATCCACATATAAACTAGGGTCAAAGGCACATTTTTTGTGTACAGGCAAATAAAGGTAAGGTTTATAAAAAAAGCCCACTTTTACACCCTATACATAACCTGCTTGATCACATATAGATAATCTTTGCAGCCCAATGGTCAGTGAGAGGTGGTGAACAGAGAATCTGAACAGTCACACATCTGTGTGCCATTTTTGAAAACAGTTCAACTGAAGACACAAGTAAATGTCACATGCCTGGCATTTCCAAGGTGTGTCTTGCCTTTTACCAAGCTGTACTTTGCAAAGCATGCAGTTCCGACGACCAGCGGTGGCATTATTCCTTGCATCTGATGTCAGCTCTGCTCCTGGAACCGGTACATGGTCACTTTTGGTCTGTTTTGGAGCTGCTTTCTGTGACGACACACCACAGAGCTCTGCAAATATATTATCATCAAATATGAATCTTATGAATATTATCATCAAATATTATCATCAAATATGATGATTTGCTACTTATGAAACATTTCTGAACAATTGTAAACAATAAATGTTTCTTGAGCTGCAAATCATCATATTAGAATGATTTCTGAAGGATCATGCGACACTGAAGACTGGAGTAATGATGCTGGACATCACAAGAATAAACGACTTTGTGAAATATATTCAAATAGAAAACAGTTATTTTAAATTGTAATAATATTTCACAATATTACTGTTTTTACTGTATTTTTAATTGAATAAATGCAGCCTTGGTGAGCAGACGAAACTTATTTTAAAAACATGAAAAATCTTACAGATTTCAATATAGGCCTACCATATAGTGGGTAAAAGTGTACTTACTCTTTCTCATTTCCGCCTGTGTTGCTGCGTGCCCTCCTAGTGGGAATTGCAGGTGAATGTGAGAGTGATGGATCCACATTCCTAAAAAAAAAATTGTCAAAAAAAACATATTTGTTATTATTAGCATATAAGATAATACTCTCATACCATTAGCTATGCATAACTGACAGGAAAGTAACAGGTATACAAGCATGCTGTATATGTCTGTCAATTGGCCATTACTGGACAAAGTGTGCAAATGTGTAAACGTTTACAGTCTGCTATATCAGTTTGCACATATAGTGGGTAAACGTGTACTTACTCTTTCTCATTTCCGCCTGTGTTGCTGCGTGCCCTCCTAGTGGGAATTGCAGGTGAATGTGAGAGTGATGGATCCACATTCCTAAAAAAAAAGTCAAAAAAAAAAACTGTTATTATTAGCATATAAGATAATACTCTCATACCATTAGCTATGCATAACTGACAGGAAAGTAACAGGTATACAAGCATGCTGTATATGTCTGTCAATTGGCCATTACCGGACAAAGTGTGCGAATGTGTAAACGTTTACAGTCTGCTATATCAGTTAGCACATTTAGCAAATAGCAACATGTTCGCGCATTTCACAACCAAGCATATTTTAGCACATTCACGCCTATCATATACGGTACTTAGATACGCTATATATATATTTATAGATAGATGTAAATATAAGGCAAATATAGATGTACGCTTATATATATATATAAAAAAAACACGTCAAATAATTTAAGTATATCAACAGAAAAGCATTCTATTTATAAGCATTTTTATGAGATAGTTATATATATATATATATATATATATAGATAGATAGATAGATAGATAGAGATAGATAGATGTAAATATAAGGCAAATATAGATGTACGCTTATATAAATAATTTAAGTAGGCCCTATATCAACAGAAAAGCATTCTATTTATAAGCGTTTTTATGAGATAACGTTATATATATAGTTATATAGATAGATGTAAATATAAGGCAAATATATATGTACGCTTATATAGAAAAAAAACACGTCAAATAATTTAAGTAAAACTAAATCACTTACTCATCAGAAACTGTATCTTCAGCTGGATCAAGTCGCTCTTCAAAATGCAGACGTTCATCGTCAGAGTCGTGTTCTTCTTCCGAGGAAAGAGTGAACTTCCTCACTGTCCAGGACCATCTGAAGAGCCTGCTCACCTGTGTAGTGTGCCATCTTCCAAACGCGAAGGAAAGCGAATGAATCTGATGAAACTTGATGCTTTTTAAGACGCTGTTAGGGGCGTTTACAGTTTGCATAAATCGCCTCAGCACATTATCTTATGAATAGAGCGCTCTGCGCGTGGGCGGGCACACATTAAAGATAATCAGGTCAGACAGGAGAAACAGTACCTCTCTTTACTTTTATACTGATTACATAAAGGGAGAATATTTGTTTTAGAATTTATTTGTTTTGTTTAAAAGTAGACACTTAAAGCTTTCCAAAGACATATCTCTCATGTCCATGTAGCATGTATAAGCCATCTATTTTAGTTACTTTTAGTGACGTTTTAGAACGATGTTTGCAGAGACGGAGACGGCAGGACAGCACACCCTGTATATTTTATTTATTTTTAAAAAGCACAAAGTTTTATTTTGATTGTGAGTGTACACAAAAAAAGAAGACATTCTATAGTTTCAATTGATATATTACTTATGTCTCTATGACAAAAAATGACGGAGTATTTTAAGTCTGTTTTGCTGCAATGTGAAAAAAAAACTGCAAAACGCGCCGGCGCGTTTTTAGACCTCAGAGTGTTAAAATGTCTGCAAATGCCAATCCAAATGCGTCTTTATTATTATCTACATGGATATTAAAATCACCAACAACAAGGACTTTATCCGCAGCCAGTACTAACTCTGATAGAAAATCAGCAAATTCTTTGATAAAGTCAGTATGGTGCCCTGGTGGCCTGTATACAGTAGCCAGCACAAATGTCAACTTACATAATGTTACATAAAGCACCATCACTTCAAAGGAATTATATTTGAAATTCTTTTGAATGATTCTGAATATATTACTATAAATTACAGCAACACCTCCCCCTTTGCCTTTCTGTCGAGGATTGTGTCGATAATCATAACCTTGAGGACTAGATTCATTTAAAGTAATGTAATCGTCTGGTTTTAGCCAGGTTTCTGTCAAACACAGCAAGTCTAGTTTATTGTCTGTGATAATTTCATTTACAATAAGTGCTTTTGAAGAAATAGATCTAATATTCAGTAACCCAAGCTTTATCATTTGTTTATCTGATTTATCTGTGATTTTAATTTTTTGAACATCAATTAAATTTTTACCCTTAAAAGGTTTCGGAAGTTTTTTGTATTTACTAGTTCGAGGTACAGACACAGTCTCTATGTGATAATATCTAGGTGAGAGAGTTTCTATGTGCTGTGAATTATTTGAGTTCTGTGACGTGAGGCGGCTAGCAGACGGTCGGTTTAGCCAGTTTGTCTGCGTCCTGATCTGGGCCCTGGTTTGTCATGTTTCAGCTCTAAGACTATTTGCCAAATTTCTAGATAGAAGAGCAGCACCATCCCGGGAGGGATGAATACCATCTCTTTTCAACAGATCAGGTCTGCCCCAAAAGCTTTTCCAATTGTCTATGAAACCTATATTATTCTGCGGACACCACTTAGACAGCCAGCCATTGAGTGATGATAACCTGCTAACTATCTCATCACTCTGACGAACAGGAAGAGGGCCAGAACAAATTACTTCTGCTGACATTGAATTTGCGAGTTCACACACCTCTTTAATGTTAATTTTAGTGATCTCCGACTGGCGAAGTCGAACATCATTTGTGCCGACGTGGATAATGATTTTAGAATATTTACGTTTAGCATTAGCCTGTGTGAATGCATCCGTTGGTTAACATGGGCGCCGAAAAAATACGCGCTGCTCACGCGCCGCTTACGCTTGCAGTGTGAAACAGGCGTTAGGGAAGTGCTAATATACTTGGAATCTGGTGAAAAACCTCCGCCTGTTGTTAGGAAGGAAATTCCTGATTTCCCTTTTTACCTGCGAGAGTGGGATCGCCTAGAGGTGAAAGAGGGAGTCTTGTACAGAAGGCGACAGGATGGAGATTCTATCACTCATCAGTTGGTGTTGCCTGAGGAACTCAGATCCTTTGCCATAAACCAGTTACATGATCAGATGGGTCATATGGGCATAGAGAGGACCCTGGATTTGGTCCGAGCGCGTTTTTTTGGCCGAGAATGGGTTCTGAGGTAGAACACAAAATAAAGACCTGTAATCGCTGTGTGCGGAGGAAAGCCTTACCCCAGAGAGCTGCACCATTGGTGAATATTCGAGCATCACGACCGCTTGAACTTGTCTGTATGGATTTCCTTTCCCTTGAGCCCGATAAAAGCAACACTCGGGATATCCTTGTGATTACAGATTTTTTTACTAAATATGCTGTTGCTATACCCACACCCAATCAAAAAGCCAGGACTGTTGCAAAAAACCTATGGGATCAGTTTATCGTGCATTATGGTTTCCCAGAACGCTTGCACAGTGATCAAGGACCAGATTTTGAGTCGCATACGATCAAAGAGCTTTGTGCAGTAGCTGGAATTCAGAAAATTCGCACTACACCCTATCACCCTCGAGGGAATCCAGTGGAGCGATTTAATCTCACACTTTTGGGTATGCTGGGAACTCTGGAGGAGAAAGATAAGAGTCGTTGGAAGGAATTTGTCAAACCCTTAGTTCATGCGTATAACTGTACTAAGCATGAGAGTACAGGATTTTCTCCGTATGAATTAATGTTTGGGCGACAACCTCGGTTGCCACTTGATCTAGCATTTGGGTTGCCTAGAGAGAGAATTTCACAGACATCATATTCCCAGTATGTGCAGCACTTGAGGTCACACTTAAAAGAGAGCTATGAAGTTGCCACACGCAATGCGCTGAAGCTTACGGAAAGGAACAAAGTTCGCTTTGATAAGCGTGTGACTGAGTCTGCCCTTGAGGTGGGAGACCGTGTGTTGGTGCGAAATGTCAGGATTCATGGGAAACATAAACTCGCTGATAAGTGGGAGTCTGAAGTCTATGTAGTGACGAAGCGAGCGGACAATTTACCCGTCTATACAGTTCGTCCGGAGAAGAAGGATGGTCCAGTTCGTTCTCTGCATAGAGACTTACTACTTCCTTGTGGATTTTTGCCTGTTCCGGAAACCGTGGATTCTATTGTCCCAAAGCCTGTCTCGAAGCCTAGGACTAGGTTAAGTCTTGGTGAACAAAAGCAAGAGGAGTTGACTGTTGATTCAGAAATGGATGATGAAACTTCCGATTCTGTTTTCCAAAATTGTCCATTCAAGGAAACAAGGTTCATAACTCACCATGACCTTCCTAGACAAAGGGATATCTTACCTGTTGTGACTCCAGGAAGCTCTTTACCTGTGGGTGACATGGAAGAAATTCAATCAACTGAAATGGTTGAAGAACACTCACCTGTGAAAGTTTCTGCTGAAAACTCACCTGATGTTGCAGCATCCGCTAAGTCGACCCATACTCCTGAGACAGAAAGTGTTAATGGAGGAGACAAAGTTGGAGAAGAGAGTGGTGAGAATACCTGCCCTTCAAGTGAAGGTAACACTGTTGCAGAAACTGAGTGTAGACGTTCAACTAGGGAAAGGACAAAACCTAGGATACTTACTTATCCAAGTCTTGGAAATCCCTTGATCCAAGTAGCCCAATCTTTATTTCAAGGATTAAATAGTGCTTTTGTAACGGCCTTGAGTGGTATTGCAAACCCTAGTGAGTATATTAAAACATCTCAAACGCAGATTGTGTGAGGGTTGTACTACCTTAACTTGTGTTTCGAGGACGCACACAGTTAGGAGGGGAGGATGTAACCCTGACTTAATTTCAGGATTAATAATAATAATTGTATATAGTTTAAATAATTAAAAATGTATAGCTTCATGATTGTTTACTGACAAAGGGAAAAAAATGAATAAATGTGAAAGAGGAATAGTTTGAATAAGATGTATATAATTCTCTAAAAGAGAAAATACAGATGTAAATCATTATATTTGTTCAAAAACCTTTTGGATTTCGCGGAGAAGCGGTTGTACTGAGAATTCAGTTAACTTGTGTTCGTGAGGATCTCAATATTGATGTATTACCATGTGGAAATACTGGATGTGGTCAGGTTTTTTGAATTCACCGGAAAATTCCATTGATGGCGAGCTACCCAGTCGAATACTAGAAAATTTTCAAGAGGACAACAGAGACTGAGTTTTCTTCTTGTTTTTTTTCTTGGATGGAACTGTGAATTAACTCTCTGAGGTCTGAAAACGCGCCGGCGCGTTTTGCAAGATTTTTTTCACATTGCCGCAAAACAGACTTAAAATACTCTGTGATTTCTTGTCATAGAGACATAAGTAATATATCAATTGAAACTATAGAATGTCTTCTTTTATTTGTATACACTCAGAGTAAAAACACAATGTTGTGCTTTTTGTAAAATAAAGAAAACTAACATGATGCGTGATCTCTCCTCTCCCTCTGAACGAACTCCAATCTGATAGTTCTCAGAAAATGAACTGTAACTTATGAATACTAATGACAAAAAAAATTACACTTACGTCTAAAGAAACGTTGAAATGTCAGGTTTTAAATCGTGCAAGTCAAATCGAAAACAAACATTCTGTGTTTATGTAATCTGTATGAAAAGAGAGCCATGTCAGAAGTCTGTGATTCAGCTCATTACCCGCTAATGCGGCCACGCCCACGGAGCCAGTGCTATTCAGAGGCAAATTCAGAGGCAATACATGCATTCATCATCTCAATCGTGTATTTATTGTCTTGAAAAGTGTTTATTTGGATGGTAAAGCCATGGTTAGCGATCTCTAGAAGACATGCCGTTAGTTCCTAGTTCATTTTCTTCTTTATATGAATTTGTGGCCTAAAGGTGTACAGAGCGCCCTCCGGCTGCAAGTATGAATTAAAAACACCATTCCTGAAATGTCCTCTTCTTCTTTACAATAATTTGTGGACTAAATGTGCACAGAGAGCACCCTCCGGCTGCAAGTATGAATTAAAAACACAGTGTCCAGCACTCATAGTGATGACAATAAATATTACTTCTCAGTATAGAAAATTGACATAAATATATAAGAATCCATCAATATTTCTCCAAATGTGCATGCTTTTAAGCTAAAAGCCTATATGAAATGCCATAGAGGTAACATAATTGTTCAGACACTTTGCATCACAGAAATAAATTATATTTTAAAGAATATAATAGAATACAATTATTTTAAATTGTAATAATATTTCACAGTATTGCTGTTTATGATGAGCTGAGACATGATTACAGAGGGTTTTTTCACAGCCTACCTGACTGAAAGGCCTCATTAATATGCAAGTCATTTCAGGTCATTATTATGCAATTCGTTTGTCTTCTCAGGTGTAAATGGCCCATTATTTATGCAGATTCACGCCTCCTCGCATACTGTGTTTCTTGACAAAAAGTGTCTTACAAAATTTAAATCTCTCTATTGTTTTATATGAAAGAGTAGTCAGCATAATTTTTACAAAATTCTGAAGCAAAAACTCTAGTCTACAACCTCCAATAACCAGAAGTCTTGTGAACACAGATTTAATATACTTTTTTGGCCTTATTTCAGTGACTTAAGTTTTTTGTTTTTTCAATAACCACGCATAAACATTATTCCTTCAAAAATACAAACATGTACATACATGTTCCTCACATATTATTGTAGCCTAGTTTGTGCTGAATACAGTGTAATGACACTTTTGTCATTTATATGTTTATGAACAACTGAAAAAAGCACAAATGTCAGGGCATGTCAAAATTTCTCCAAGCCCCAAACCAGCCTCAGACTCCAGAGGGTTAACAGATGCATTGCTGGACTCGAGATAAGTGATTGTGAAAAAATCTGATATCAGTGACTATTTGAACAGAACTGTGTTTTGCCTTCAAAGTATTTCTTTGAGGAAAAGAGGGTTATCTTTTGTTTTGATACCTGAGTATATTTGAAGAGTTTTCTAATTCTTCAGTATTGGAAAATTGTCATTTATTTGTTGATTCTTACTGTTTTATTATGATTTAATTGTTGTTATTTTCTATTTTCTTTTTTTTTTTTTTTAAAAGGCCTACAACTAAATTTAGGTAAATTATTATTTGAAGTAAAGTACTTAAATTATTATTGACTCCTGTGTTCTTCAGTTAATAATCACTATCTCCAGTAGCCGTTCCTGTGATTTTCTGATTCGCAAAATTGGTCCATATACAATTAGATTGCCCAAATTGTTAAAAGTTTAATGATTTTCTATCCGTCTGTTATCTAATACAGATACATATTTTTGAATTATATTATTTGTCACTCGCTACATCTGCAATCATGGCTTTTAAAGGACGTTTATGAATGGTATTTCATTTTTGTATTTGTGTCAAAGTGTTTAGATGCTGTCACTGCTGTTTGTTAGCGTTCAATATACAGTTTTATCCTGATTAAAGCTTTACTGTAGCCGAATACATGACTGAGTAGTAGCATTTTTGTAAAGGTAGCGTTTAATTTATAGTATGAACAACTGTTTGTCTATGAACATAGAAGTTTGCTGGAGAAGTATGCACTAGAATTTAGCTAACTGGCTTGCGAAGCAAAAACGAGTTGCTCTTTCTATATGTCCTTGATGCAACCAAAAATAGCAACGACCAGGGCAGATAGGGAGCTCAGGGTTCACAAGGCTGGGCTCTGGGACAGCAGCAAACCCTAGAGTGGACTCATAGACTGAAATGGACTCTGGAGTGAATTTGTGGACTGGAGCGAGCTCTGGAGTGGATTCAAGGACTGGAGTTTTCTCTGAAGCAGATTCATGGGCTGGAGCGAATTCAAGGACTGAAGTGGGTTCTGGAGTGGATTCAAGGACTGGAGCAGATTCGTGGGCTGGAGTGGGCTCTGGAACTGGAGCTGATGTGCGTGTAGCCCACACGCACCAAATGATTGTGGACATAATGGCCAACGCTGCAATCTCTGAGGGCTCAGGCGTGGCAGCCATCTTGGCTGAGGGCTCACAGACAGCCACCTTAGCTGTCACAGGACAAGGTGAAAGTTCATAGATGGCCTCCTTAGCTGTGACAGGACAGGGTAAAAGTTCATAGATGGCCTCCTTAGCTGTGACAGGACAGGGCAAATGTTCATAGACGGCCTCCTTAGCCATGACAGGACAAGGCGAAAGTTCATAACTGGGTACCACTGACACCTCTAGAGGGTCTGCAGCGGATGCTGCCACCTCTGTAGGTTCTACAGTGGTACTATCTGTAAACAGGGAGGAATCAAAAATGGCCTCTGTGGCTGGTTCAGGATAGGATGTGAGCTTGTCGCTGGATGCCACCACCGTGCATGTAGCTGAAGCAAGCACCGCCATTTTGTGAGGTTCTGCAGCATATGCCACCACCTCTGGAGATTCAGCGGTAATGTATGCGGCCCAGGTACACCATAAGGTGACCCCCATTATGGGGAGCGCTGCAGACAGGGAAATGGGTTCAGGAGCAGGAGGACTAAAATTAACTGTAACTGTAAGGTATTTTGAGCTCAAACTTGACAGACACATTCTGGGGGCACCTGAGACTTACAGGTGCTGGTCATATAATTAGAATATCATCAAAAAGTTGATTTATTTCACTAATTCCATTAATGTATATTATATTCATTCATTACACACAGACTGATATATTTCAAATGTTTATTTCTTTTAATTTTGATTATTATAACTGACAACTAAGGAAAATCCCAAATTCAGTATCTCAGAAAATTAGAATATTGTGAAAAGGTTCAATATTGAAGACACCTGGTGCCACACTCTAATCAGCTAATTAACTCAAAACACCTGCAAAGGCCTTTAAATGGTCTCTCAGTCTAGTTCTGTAGGCTACACAATCATGGGGAAGACTGATGACTTGACAGTTGTCCAAAAGATGACCATTGCACCTTGCACAAGGAGGGCAAGACACAAAAGGTCATTGCAAAAGCAGCTGGCTGTTCACAGAGCTCCAAGCACATTAATAGAGAGGTGAAGGGAAGGAAAAGATGTGGTAGAAAAAAAGTGTACAAGAAATAGGGATAACCGCACCCTGGAGAGGATTGTGAAACAAAACCCATTCAAAAATGTGGGGGAGATTCACAAAGAGTGGACTGCAGCTGGAGTCAGTGCTTCAAGAACCACTACGCACAGACGTATGCAAGACATGGGCAACAGACAGCGTCAGAAGCGTCTAAAGACAAAAAGGACTGGACTGCTGCTGAGTGGTCCAAAGTTATGTTCTCTAATGAAAGTAAATTTTGCATTTCCTTTGGAAATCAGGGTTCCAGAGTCTGGAGGAAGAGAGGAGAGGCACACAATCCACGTTGCTTGAGGTCCAGTGTAAAGTTTCCACAGTCAGTGATGGTTTGGGGTGCCATGTCATCTGCTGGTGTTGGTCCACTGTGTTTTCTGAGGTCCAAGGTCAATGCAGCCGTATACCAGGAAGTTTTAGAGCACTTCATGCTTCCTGCTGCTGACCAACTTTATGGCGATGCAGATTTCATTTTCCAACAGGACTTGGCAGCTGCACACAGTGCCAAAGCTACCAGTACCTGGTTTAAGGACCATAGTATCCCTGTTCTTAATTGGCCAGCAAACTCGCCTGACCTTAACCCCATAGAAAATCTATGGGGTATTGTGAAGAGGAAGATGCGATATGCCAGACCCAACAATGCAGAAGAGCTGAAGGCCACTATCAGAGCAACCTGGGCTCTCATAACACCTGAACAGTCCCACAGACTGATCGACTCCATGCCACGCTGCATTGCTGCAGTAATTCAGGCAAAAGGAGCCCCAACTAAGTATTGAGTGCTGTACATGCTCATACTTTTCATGTTCATACTTTTCAGTTGGCCAAGATTTCTAAAAATCCTTTCTTTGTATTGGTCTTCAGTAATATTATAATTTTCTGAGATACTGAATTTGGGATTTTCCTTAGTTGTCAGTTATAATCATCAAAATTAAAAGAAATAAACATTTTGAATATATCAATCTGTGTGTAATGAATGAATATAATATACAAGTTTCACTTTTTGAATGGAATTAGTGAAATAAATCAACTTTTTGATGATATTCTAATTATATGACCAGCACCTGTATATTAAATCTTGTAAAAAGGAGCATTATAGGACCCCTTTCACAGATGAGTTTGGATGAGGTGCCTCTGAGAGTCCTGATCCAATCACAGCTTAATTTCCTAATCCAAATAACATTTGAATGCTTAGGTCCACATGTTCAGAGTGAAACTACTTCAGACCTTTTTCTTTTTGTCTTGCAGCAGTGAATCTGTGAAGTGCGATGGCGTCTATTGAAGAGCTGCTTGAGAAATCACTGAATGAACTGGTAGAAGCTGAACTGAAGAAGTTTCAATGGCACTTAAAGAAACATGAGCGTATATCAAATTCTGATATGGAGAATGCAGATAGGTTAAAAACTGTGGATAAGATGGTGGCGTGTTTTGGATCAGAAAAAGCTGTGGAGATTACGATGGCAATCCTGAAGAAGATGAACCAGAATAATCTGGCTGAGCAGCTAGAGAACAAACACAAGCAAGGTAACATTTAATTCACTGTGACTGTAATGGTTGACTGTTTACTAATGTGATGATTTGAATTATTCTTTGCTCTTTGCTCTGCTGATGTGTTTTCGTGATTTATGTTTCCCAGTGAGTGATCCTCTCTCACACGCAGGTCAGGCTGAAGGCAATACGAAGACATCTGCCAATGTTAGAGCTCCTTCAAAAGAGACATGTGGTAAATAACAATCACTGCCTGTACATGGAAACGAGAGAAATAAGCAAGCAAAAATTACAGAGCCAAGAACAGGGGCTGATCTTTTACATTTAATAAAACAGAGTGTGTAGTTGTCACGTTTCCGCCCGCTGCCGCTTCCTTCCACTCCCCACAAGAGGTCTCCATTTCAACATTAAGACTTTTTCATTGCACACATGCAGTCACTTCACTCTGGACTACATTTCCCACAGTCCCTCAGCTGGGCACTGATCACACTCACACCTGTTTCCCATCAGGTTCCCTTTATAGACCCTTTTACAGCCCACGTGATCGAATAGTCGCGTGCACATTTTGGCAACGGAAGTGGTGTTGTTCCCCAGTGGTTCTAACGTGTTAGCAACTCCGAAAGCAGTTAGTTGCACTAATTGATATTCCACCAATGGGCTTAAGTTTTATAGGATTCCGACAGGATAGTACACGGATCTGGTAGCCAGATACCATTTGATAAAGTCAACTTTTTAAAATAACTTTCTCTGTCTGTGTTGCTTAATCCACTCGCAAAGCTTGACACGCTGCTGATTCTGCCATAGTTTCGTTGCCAAAATGCGTGTGCATACGTTGCTACGTCATCATTGTATAGAAACAGTAAAAGGGTCTATAAGCTGCACTCCTTCACACACACTTTGCGGAGTATTATTTAGCCTTGTATCTGACATTGTCTCTGTGTTTCTTGTTTCTTGCCTGTGTTTTTGACCCTAGACTGTTTCCTTGTTTATGATCTTTGCTGCCTGCCTTGACCATAGCCTGTGTTTGGATTACTCTTTTGCCTTGCCCTCCTGTTTCTGTTTGCTGGTGTTTGACCCTCTGTCTGTACGACTACGCTCATCCTATTAATAAAGCCTGAACGTGGATCTCCAACTCCGTTGCCCTGTCCCGTACATTACACTAGTCATGATTTTACAAATAGTTAAATAGTTAGACAAGGGTCTTAAATCCTGAATTAAAACTTCTGCAAGGAACTTCTACATACGAAGCGTCATTGAAATAACCCCAACCTAACCCCTGTACAGTCTCATGTCTTGTTTGGTGTGCTAGATGTCAATGGTTTGGTCAAAAAGCTTTTACTAATTTTGGTCAGCTTGGCCTGAAGTTGATCTGAGTCCAATAGTGATAATCTAATAAATACTCTGTAAGGAATTACAAAAAGGAATGTTATTCAGAAATGTAAATAAATTAAACCAATTGCATTCAAATCAGCATTAGTCAAGGTAATTCCTTCACCATACATGTTGGCAAATTCAGCATAATCAGTATGTATTTATGTAAACACTACTGCAGTAAGAGTGTGATTACTTTGAATATAGTAGAAGCATGAATTTATGAAAAACACAATCACTTAGTCTTCGCTGTCTTTTTCCCTCTTTCTTTAAGGTTCAACTGCAGACGAGAATCAAGCTACTGTTTAAGATTACACAGAGACCAGCCGTAGACTGAAGAACAAATTAAAACAGGACTATGAGCAGATATTGATTGGTAATTCACAGACGGGTCATCGGGAATACCTGAACGATATCTACACTGATTTATATATGGTCGATAATGAGACTGGAGGAAGAGTGAACGATCATGAGGTGATACAGATCGAATCAAATCACAACTGGTTGACTGCCAAAGAGACGCAAATCAAGTGTAATGACATGTTTAAAGTCCAGTGTGATACGGGTCGACGAAAAAGAAAAGTGCTGACAATGGGGATTGCAGGAGTGGGAAAAACTGTCTCTGTCAATAAATTCATCTTTGACTGGGCTAAAGGAACAGAAAATCAGGATATAGTCTTCATCTTTCCACTTCCATTCCGTAGATTGAATTTGATTACAGAAGAGCTCAGTCTCATGGGAATGCTTAACAAATACTTCTTTAACAGTCCTGAAAAATTGCCCTTGCTTCCTGAAGGTGATGGTAAAGTTATGTTCATTTTTGATGGGCTGGATGAATGTCGCTTTCCTTTGAGCTTTAAAGGAGATGACATATTTACAAATGTAAATGAAAAAACAACAGTGAGTAAGATAATAATAAACCTTATCAAGACACATCTGGTTCCCTCTGCTCTCATCTGGATCACATCCAGACCAGCAGCAGCCAGTCTGATACCCCGTGACTACATTGATCAGGTGACTGAAGTGCGCGGATTCAACGATGAACAGAAAGAGCAGTACTTCATCAAAAACAGTCCTGAGGTTTCTGAAAACATTATCCGTCACATCAGGAAATGTAGGAGCCTGTACATCATGTGCCATATCCCTGTCTTCTGCTGTATTTCTCTTACTGTTCTTAAGCCTCTACTGGCTCGAGAGAGTAATGACAAAACTCCCACAACTCTCACAGGAATGTACACAAGTTTCTTAATTTCTCAGCAGCAACAGATGGAAAAAAAATACTGTGGTGATCCTGAAACTCAAGCCAATGCAAGGTCTTTTGATCAGATTATTATGAAGCTTGGGAAACTGGCCTTTCAACAGCTGGAGAAAGGAAACCTGATTTTCTACAAAGAAGATCTTGAGGAATGTGGACTAGATGTCAGTAAAGGGTCTGTGTACTCTGGGTTATGCACTCAAATGTTTCAGGAGGAAAAGGTTTCAGCAAGAAACATTTACAGCTTCATACATCTCAGTGTACAAGAATTCATTGCTGCTCTTTATGTGTTTTTGATGAACAAAAACAAGAAAATGAACCCATTTCTTGAATCCTGGAGAGAAAAACTGAAATGGAATCTCTCCAAAAAGCCACTGTTTAAACTTCACAAGGCTGCAATCGACAAGGCTTTACAAAGCGAGAATGGACACCTGGACCTTTTCCTCCGGTTCCTTCTGGGTCTTTCACTGGAGTCCAATCAGAGTGACCTGAAGGAACTACTGCCAAAACTGAAGCTGAAAACAGAGAACCTTAAAGACACCATTGACTATATCAAACAGACAATAGAGAAGGAGAAATCAGTAGAGAGGACCATCAATCTCTTCTACTGTCTGAGTGAACTGAAAGATGATTTTGTGGAGGAAATCCAGAAGAATCTGAGCTCAGGAAATCTTTCAGCACAGAATCTCTCCTCTGCTCAGTGGTCTGGTCTGGTGTTTGTGCTCCTCATGTCAGAAGAGACTCAAGAAAAGTTTGAACTTCAGAAGTACAGAAGATCTGATGAAGCACTAATGAGACTGCTGCCAGTGATCAAAAACACCAGAAGAGCACTGTAAGAGTATTTATTGCATTCATTTCTCGTTTGTTTGTTTATTTATTTATATAGTACCTTACAGGTTACACAGTAGCTCCAAGCAACAAGCTCACAAGCACCTAGCACTTATACTCCCACACTCTTATATCTTCTTCAAGTAGCACAGATTATCATGGTTTATACCTTTTTTGATGTAATGCGGCCTTGATACAGAAAGTCTGGGCATGGAAAACAACACCTCCAGACAAACGTTCCATGCTCTCTTTGCTTTCTCTAACACAATTCAATTCAATTCAATTCACATTTATTTGTATAGCGCTTTTCACAATACATATCGTTTCAAAGCAGCTTTACAGAGAATGCATGTCAAAATTACAATATTAGAAGAATGCAGTTAGCAAATAATGTAATAATTTGTGGAATTAATTTACAAACACTGTTAGCATTTAACTTTAAGGTAGAAGCAATGAGCTCCTGGAAAAAAGAATTACATCAACAATAATTAGGATATATAGAAATTTGGGAATGTGCATGTTGCACACCCGCTCTACAGCCCGTATCCTCCGATGTTTTTTCCTACCACCAGTATTCCCTGTAGGTCGAATCATCTGAGTGGTAGAGGTCTCACAAGCCAAGGATGAAAGTAGGATTGTCCAGCACCAGAAAGGTTGGGTACAGCTGAATGGATATTAAACAATGCTTGATGATCATAAGTCCATAGTCTGGCCATATCGAGGAAGTAAACACAATAAAACAAACAGAACAAGATGAGAAGCCAACACACCACCAGGCACCATTTTGAATCTCTATTTATATGCTTGAATCTGTATTCTGTATATCTGTATATACACTGTTAGTCTTTTGTAACTGGGCCTTCATTTTACATGGGTGATTTGTTGGACTAAATGTAATGTGTATGATGATATAAATACTGGTTTGATGTTTTATGAAGAGAAATATGTTGTAGCTTTGCTTACATCAATACAGTCAAAGTTTTTTTTCAAGATCCAGATTATAAACACTACCTAATAAGCATTACTGTTGCTGTTTATTTTGTTCTCTACACAGGCTACAGTGCTGCAATCTCACTGTCCAGTCCTGTGAATGTTTGTCTTCAGTTTTACAATCCACAAAATCTGTCCTGAGAGAGCTGGACCTGAGTAACAATGACCTGCAAGATTCTGGAGTGAAGCTTCTTTTTGATGGACTGAAGAGTCCGAACTGTCAGCTGGAAATACTGAAGTTTGAGTTCAAATATTTTATTTTTTGCAATTATTATTAAAAATCATACTGCTAAGATTTATTTTGTATGCAATTACATTGTGTTTTTCTTCTTCAGATTTCCAACATGTAATCTCACTGCTCAATGTTGTGAGAGTTTGTCTTCAGTTCTACAATCCTCAAACTCAGTCCTGAGAGAGCTGGACCTGAGTAACAATGACCTGCAGGATTCTGGAGTGAAGCTTCTTTCTGATGGACTGAAAAGTCTGAACTCTCAGCTGGAGATACTGAGGTTTGAGCTCAAATACTTTATTTTTTGCAATTATTATTAAAATCTCACTGCTAAGATTGATACTGTTTGTAATGACATTGTGGTTTTCTTCTTCAGATTTCCAACATGTAATCTCACTACTCAGTGTTGTGAAAGTTTGTCTTCAGCTCTACAATCCTCAAACTCTGTCCTGAGAGAGCTGGACCTGAGTAACAATGACCTGCGAGATTCTGGAGTAAAGCTTCTTTCTGGTGGACTGAAGAGTCCAAACTGTCAGCTGGAGATAATGAGGTGAATGGTTTTAAATCAATTAACTATGCTATAATCAGAGACGGACCTAACCAATAAGCAAAGTGGCAGTTTAGGGCCCCAGGGAATCGGGGGGCCCCGTCTGATTTGGTAAAACATATTTAGCAAATGCTCCAGTGTGTATTTGTGTTTGCACTCTGGAGACTGTCAAAGGTTTCTATTTTCTGTTTTTGCAGCATTGAGCAATGTAGCCAATCACAGACATATCTGTTGATTTCTTAAACGCAATGGCCAATCAGAAGCGTTTAAGTTAGTTTTTATTCAATGCTTACCTTAGTTCCATGACAGTTTTCCAACGTCTTTCCACCACACAGTGTCCTCACTCCTAATTAGCAGCCATATCACCCTGTAGCTCAAGACTGTTTGCCCACTGAAGCTAAGCAGGACTGAGCCTGGTTAGTACCTGGATGGAGACGTCCTGGGAAAACTTGGTTGCTGCTGGAAGAGGTGTTAGTGAGGCCAGCAAGGGTGCTCACCCTGTGGTCTGTGTGGGTACTAATGCCCCAGTATAGTGATGGGGACACGATACTGTCAAAAAGCACTGTCCTTCGGATGAGACGTTAAACAAAGGGCCTGACTCTGTGTGGTCATAAAAATCTCTGGCATCCTGATCAAATTTTCCTATTGGCCTCTGTCCAACATCATGGCCTCCTAATCACCCCCTTTTATTGATTGGCTTTATCACTCTGTCTCCTCTCCACCAATAAGCTGGCATGTGTTGGGTGTTCTGGCACAATATGGCTACAGTCGCATCATCCAGGTGGATGCTGCACATTGGTGGTGACTGAGGATATTCCCCCTTCCATATGAAATGCACTTTGAGTACCCAAAAAGTGCTATAGAAATGTAACAAATTATTACTAACTATTCCTGTCCCAGCCTGGGATAGGCGGGGGGAGTACTCTGGCTTTGGGCCAAATTCTGAGCTTGAAGCTCTCCCCTCAGACAGCACACCTGATTATATGTAAGTGTGAACTAGTGACCTATAAGACAGCAAACTAGAGTTACAAAAGTAAAAGAACTGGAATTTACTTATGGCCCCCAAATCAATTAACGGTTGAAATAGGTATAAATGTTCAAATAATTTCTATAATACAAATAAGTATAAATGTGTCTGATGACTTTACTATGTTTAGAAAAGTAAATGAATACTTTTACTCAGGTACACTTCCACAGACACTTTTGTTACTTTTGTGATTGAATCTACAGAAAATAACGGTAAAACTTTCTATGAAGACCATACTTATAATGACTTATAGCTCCATTTATACTTATTTATAAGTATTAGTATTAGTATTTTATAAACACATAATCCATATTTATAAACACACATTAAGACCTATACTGCATTATAATAACAGTTATAGTTACATTTATATCATTTTTTATAATTACTTATAATGCATTTTCTTTTTCAATGCTCATGCTCATAATCCATTATTCACTGATTTATAAGTATTAATTAGTCAGTCGTATGGTTCCATGAATGTATTTATAAAGATGCAACCTGCAATGCTATGTTATTACATTATAGTTACAATGACTTTTTAGTAATTCAGATTTATTTGTCAAATAAGTGAATATTTTGTTATTAATAGCCGTGTTGTGTTCTTATAAATACTTGTAATAATACAGTTTCTAATCTCTATAAATGCATCTGTAACGAGGTAAATAGATACGGGAAGAAGGAGGCGGGAACCGGCGAACATTCAACAAAACTTTACTATATAAATAAACAAATACAAAACGAAAGTAATGCCGGCAGACCCTCGCGGACGTCTGCCGGCCACACAAACATAATAAAACATAACATAAAGTCCAGGCCTGGTCCTCTCTCGTCCTTCACTGTAGTCGCTCCTCCTTTTATGCTTCCGGAGCTCCTCCGTGAGAGACTCAAGGCCGGTGCGCCTCCCAGGTGAAGCTCATTAACACTCGCGCCACCGGCCTCGCGCCGTTCCCTCACGGCTCTCGCCCGCCCTGGTCGCCACATACCCCCATCGCCCCTCGCAGGCCAGGGGGTACCTCCGAGACTGCGCTCTACTCCCCCCCGGGGCCTGTCTCGGCGGCCGCAGCACCTGGGGGTAAGGACAGACGAGACGAGAGAAAGGAGACGGAAGCAAGGGGAGCGACAGGACGAGAGAGGGGAGAGAGGAAAAAGAGAAAAAAAAAATTCTTGGTCCGGTTCCCCGACACACTGCCGCTCGGTCCTCAGCCTGCCAAGAGGCGCTTCTTCGCGGTGCCATGCGGTGGCACTGGACGCTCGGTGGACGGCCCGATCCTCGACCGCCTCCTGGCGGCCGGCGATGGCTCCTCCGGCTGAGGGCAGCCGGCAGCGAGTCCCCCGTCCCCTGCTCCTCCCCTTCATGGCGGACAGCAGCAGGCTCCGGCCCACGGCGGACGGCGGCGACTCCTCCGCTCCCTCCTGGATGGCAGCCACCCCACCTCGTCCCAGGAGCACGGCATCCGGCATCCGGGTCTCCGTCCCACCTTTCACAAGGCTCCAGCTCCACCGCCTCGGGCAGCCTCAGCAGCGAGGGCTCTCCGACAGCATGTCCCTCCTTCCTCCCGGGTTTCGGCACCAATGTAACGAGGTAAGTAGATACGGGAAGAAGGAGGCGGGAACCGGCGAACATTCAACAAAACTTTACTATATAAATAAACAAATACAAAACGAAAGTAATGCCGGCAGACCCTCGCGGACGTCTGCCGGCCACACAAACATAATAAAACATAACATAAAGTCCAGGCCTGGTCCTCTCTCGTCCTTCACTGTAGTCGCTCCTCCTTTTATGCTTCCAGAGCTCCTCCGCGAGGGACTCAAGGCCGGTGCGCCTCCCAGGTGAAGCTCATTAACACTCGCGCCACCGGCCTCGCGCCGTTCCCTCACGGCTCTCGCCCGCCCTGGTCGCCACAGCATCATTGATGGCTTTAAGTAAAGTGAAAACACAGAATGCAATTATACATTTTAAGTTGTTTACTTGTGAGTATAACTAATGAACAATAATTCCTGTAATAAAAATAATAGGGAAAAAACAGAAATCATTAATACAAACAGTTGAAAAAATTTATTTATATAGCAAAACACTGCAAAAATATTAATAATAATAATAATATACATAGAGTATAATAAAAGTAAAAAAATAATAGTATAAAATAAAAATTACCATTCATGACCTCTAATCCAAACATTAGCCGTTAAAGGCATAATTATTAATAACTAACTAGTACAGCAAACAAGTTTCTCTGGAACTATTTTATACTTGGTCATTTATAAATCAGTTTATAATGCATTATGACCACGTGCATTGAAAAGCAAATGCATGGCTTATAAATAAATTTAAAAATAATATAAATGCAACTATAACTGTTCTTATAATGCAGTATAGGTCTTAATGAGTCTTTATACATATATTTATAGTATAGTAATACTTACTTATAAATAAGTATAAATAGGGCAATAATTCATTATAAGCATGGTCTTCATAGAAAGTGCTGCCAAAATAACAGCTGCAAATAGAAACTGCACAGGTCAGTGTATGATTTTAACATCTGATTGACAATCTAATGTCATGTGGACTGTTGCTGTATGTCTTTGTAGATTGTCTGGCTGTATGGTGACAGAGGAAGGCTGTGGTTATGTGTCTTCAGCTCTGAGTTCAAACCCTTTACACCTGAGAGAGCTTGATCTGAGCTACAATCACCCGGGAGATTCAGGAGTCAAGCTGCTCACTGATAAACTCAACCATCCAAACTACAGACTGGATAAACTCAAGTATGTAAAGCATTGAACAACAGCATAACGATCTTTATTTCTTTCATACATTTATTAAAAGTTCTTATTGAGAATTTACAGAGGTTTAGCTCTAGTTATACTATAGGACTGTTAAATGCTTCATTCTGATTGGTTGACAAACATACTACGGTGTGCAGTTATTTCCAGTGAACGTACAGCTAAAGTAGTTCCAGGCAGATCTTGACTACATTACAGTTCCATATCACTTTGCAAAATGATTTCAGTTATTTCAAAGGTCCTGACAACCTACAGCAGCAAAAGAACCAAAACCCACAAAGACATTGACCAAACAAATAAATATAACAATTTTTGCTCCTAACTTGAAGTTATAGAAAACAAACCGTTAATTACGGTTTTAAACTATTGTTTTTTTTTCCAAAACATGACAAAAACTTCATGTTTTTGAATTCTTTTTCATTTTCCTTTGTCCTTAAAACAAATATCTTAATAGAAAAAATAATTTCTTAGTTTCTGCATGTTCAAACAGATGATATTGTTTCTAGTCATGAAACAGGTTTGTTTTGCCTGATTGATGCAACATATATTTGGCACAGTTTCCAATGCAGACTGCAATATTAATAATATTACATGTTTTGTCTCTTAGAAATGCACATTTGACAATAGCTGGAGTTGACAGTAGTAGTAGCTTGAGTTAGGATGCAGATGTAAATTTGTTCATTAACAAAAACAGTAACATTGTGAAAATTATAACATCATTTTTATATGGTAAAATTTAAATATTATTAGTTTATTAAAATTAACCATTGGTCTTCCATAGTATCTGTTACGGTACTGGTGTAGTAGAGATGAAGCATACATGGATATCCACAATGCAGGGTACTTTAATCAAACGAAGGAGAGATTTACACACAGTACACATTAGTTTAACAATAGGACAGACAAGGAGTGAAGAGAGTGAGTCCATATATATAAGGCAGTGCTGATGAGGACGTCCAGGTGCAGATGATGAGTGATGATGGGGAGAAGACGAGGGAAGTGAGTGCAGGTGTGGAGAACAGAAGGATTATGGGAAATGGAGTCCGGGACACACGGGAACTGTGACAGTATCAGTCACCTTTATTTATATAGCGCTTTTTACAATGCAGATTGTGTCAAAGCAGCTTTACAGTGAAAACTGAAAATCATTATAACAACAGTTTAAACCATGCATGTAACACCTCACTACCATGGTAAAATGTAACTATGTGGTATAAAAAGATGTTTTTTTGTCATCAACTTCTTGTTGCGTGTGAGAGTGTCAGTGTATCCAAGGACTACTACTTCTTGTTTTGTCTAGGTATGTACATGATGTACATAATGGAAAAAGCCCAAGACACAAAGAAAGTCAAAAAGTGAAGCTCAAGAAATAAGAAATTGTTTAACAATGGATAACAGCACAAACATTGTAGTTTAATCACAAAAAATACTGTAATTATATTCCATTAAGCTACTCCTTTAATACATTTAATGCATCTACAATAATATTATAATAAAATTCTATATTTATATCCCACATGTCTGCCACAATGCCATGGTGGAGTTACTACACTAAATCCATGGAAAATTATGGTGATTTGTTGATTAAAAATCTGTATCGTTGCGCAGTGTTCCTCCTGTTTGTCAGCGCTGTATTGTCTCGCTTTAAACTTAAATCACTTTGTCATTCTGTGTTCTTTGCTTAATTCAACCGCTTCTCACTGGATCTCACAGTGCTGTTTAGTGGTCGCGATATTGATATGATATTGTTTATCAGCCCAGCCATACACACACACACACACATATAAACGTGCACAGAAACTTGTCAGCGCTGCTCTGCGATTTCTCAGCATATGTAGCATGTCTGAAACAGGGACTGTTTTAGGTGAGGTCCGATATCTACCATTTGTCAGGGGCTGTCTTTCAAAACAAAATATCCAATCAGCTTCATCCAAAGGAGGTTTATTTGTTCTTAAAGCAATGGTAACATCCAGGCTGAACACTACACAGCTGTACATGGGCTTTACAGAGTTAATCCATATTCACCATAGGTATGTGTGTACATACACAGCAAAATATCCAGTGTTGTTTAGAGTTGTTTTTATGGTGTTAATTTTCCGGTGTTAAAAAGTGTTGATTCTGCTGTTAATTTGAATGACATCAACACTTGCAGTGTTAATCAGTGTTCAGAGTCAGTGTTATTACAACAGGTTGACATAATTGACACCAGTGACGAGTTGATCCTATTTCTGGTCCTTGCACAAATTTCCATTTTGATTAATGATTGATGACCATGAGAAGCGGAGAGTGTTCAAACAGGTATAATATATTTTTTAACCACTTAATTCTATCAATATTCATATTTAGGTTACATTTCTCAACATTAAGAATAATATTTGTAAGTTCCACCAATCAATCAGTGAATATCTTTTTGTTTTGAGGTGATGGGGGTGTTTACAGGTTAACGTGCCTCACATATGGATGATTTGCGTGTCAATGGGTGTGGTCACATTGCAGATAATGAAGCCAGGCAGGGAAGATTGTACCTCTTGTTGGTTTCATATGAATTATATAAGCAGAGAATATTTGTTTTCAATAGGACTTGCTATATTTAAAAGTAGACACTTGAGGTTTTCTAAACACATATATCTAATGTCTGTGTTTTAAGTATTATCTGAGTTTTAGTTTATTATCTAGACTTGTTTCAGAAAGTTTCTCGTGGCAACAGAGACAGCTGAAAGCTCATACTGTTTATTTTCGTTATTTAACACAAGGTTTTGTTGTTATTGTGAGTGTAGACAAATAAAACTAGACCCTTTATAGTTTATAGTGATGTCTTACGCTTATATGTATTGCCAAAAATGGAGTATTTTAAGTTGTTTCTGCTGTCATGAGAAAAAAATCCAACAGAATGTGGCTGCACATTTGCTGGGCTCAGAGGGTTAAGGCTAGACAATTATGACTGCATTTATCCTCTGTTAAACAGTATTACAATTTCCCTGCCGCTTTATGAATGTGTTTGTGTTTTTTCGTTAGAGTAGTTCAATAAAGTTTTGTTTGATTTTACATATATACAGGTGTCTTGTGCTGTGTGCTTACAAGTTACTGTTAAGTTGTATCCTCTCGCTTTAAACTTCAGGCTCATCTATAGGGTTTTTATAATACTTACACATATAGTATAATAACAGTACACAGTAGCAGTACTTTAGATGAGAGAAGTTTCACTCTTCTATGCATAGTAAATACTATATAGCACATTGTACACCCTCAGACTCATAACTGTCAAACTGATTTGTAGCCATAACTCAGAAAACTAAGAAACCGTTATACAATAGTATGGCAAATATGATCATTTGGACTTGCATGGTATACAAGATTTGAATCCTAGTCCCGTCTTTCAGCGGGTCGGCATGGTATGCTTAAAGCACTGCCATAGTGTGCAGTGCAGCATGACCTGCTGCCACGTATGTCCTGCCATAAGGGCAGGGCTGGAGCTTTCAAAGTCGATGCTTCTCCACCCACAAGATAGTTTGCAAACATCTCATCTATAGGGGGATCGACATGTAACCATGCTCACAAACCCCCTTGGCATCTGCCTAATTTGCATGCTGATGTTGGCAGATGCGGGTCAAATACGGATTCTTCCATGTAGGAAAGGAAAGCACATCATATGCAGAGCAGGGTGGCTGAGAGGGCTCAGATGCCTCCTTCACCCTCAACAGCCATCTCCTGCTCTTCCAAGCCAGTAGAGTACTGTCTCTCGCTTCTTTGAACCGCTGAAGAGCAAGAGAGATAACATGTCTCTAACTCTTCAACAAGCTTCATCTGAGACCCCCACGATCTCAGACTCTTCTCAGTGAGAGGGACCGAGCCACTGGGTACAGATGCCTGTCCCTCTTCCCTCTGGAAAATAGACAAACAATATTAGGGTTTCCTAAAGGGGAATGTTCACAGTGTGTGCAACCACCTTTAGCTTGTGTTTAGTGTGTTTGTCCTGCCCACACTTTTCAAAAGAAACCCACACCTGCCCACGGTGGGTTGCATGGCTGTGTTTGCCGGCTGTGCATGAAGGATCCTAGCGAAACTGACTTCAGACTGGCTTCTGAAGCAGAATGACCATCTACAACTAAACAGACAGAGCTTTGATGATAAACTAAGACAATACTTATTTTCTACTAATTTCTTGCTAGAAATCACATCAAAAGTGGAAAGAGTTAGTCAAAAACATACATTTACACACAAATTGTCTGCCAACTCCAACTTTCAGATGCATTTAGAAAACACAATTGAAAATATAACATGATTAATCGCTTACAGCCCTGAACTGCTGTGTGTCATTAACCTGATGTAAAGACAATGGAAGCCACTAGAGCCTGGGACATACAAGACGATTATCAAATCTTAACAGATTTTAAAACTGGGCAGCAAATCGGACTTAAAATTGGGCTTAAAATCTTCAAGCGTGTGGCCAGCCAAATTTAGACCAAAAAAATAAATAAATTCTGTGTGTGTATTTACTAATTAACTGTGAGACTGTGTGTGTTTTGCAGAGTCGATCATGGAGGAGAGATCAGGATTACAGCAAGAGTACGCAAATGTATGTATAAACACTCACACACTCGCACACTTACACACTCTCTCTCTCTCACATACACAAACACTTTCTCACACACACACAAACATGAAGAGTTCAGATATATTCAAAGTTTAGATAGATTCATAATTCCTGACTCTGTATTACAGAAAGATCTTAACTTTAGAATTCTATCAAATCTGTTTGATAGTCATGGATATTTTAGTTAGCTATTACAGTATAACATTTCTTAAGTGCATTATCATCATTGGTTGCTTGGCAACAGACCTGAGAGTTGAGTCCCGAACTCAAGCTTTCCTAACTACAGATGAGATTTTGTAAGATAGGATAAGAATCCTAAATCAAGGTAAAATTTGCTTCTTTAAAACAAATTTGTGAAAAATTCTAAATTAACTTGTCAGACCTGAACTTAATAGCTATGATTGAAAGTTTCTGTAATACTGATACCCCTGATGTGTTTTATCCCCATCAGATTCCCACCAGCTCACTCTGGATCTGAACACAGTGAATAAATGGCTCCAACTGTCTGAGGAGAACAGAGTGATTACATTCACTGACATACTACAGTCGTATCCTGATCATCCAGACAGATTTGATTGTTATGCTCAGGTGTTGTGTAGAGAGAGTGTGTGTGATCGACGCTGTTACTGGGAGATTGAGAGGAGTGGTGAACGTGTGTCTTTATCAGTGTCATATAAGAGCATCAGCAGGAAGGGAGCAGGTGATGAGTGTGTGTTTGGATATGATGATCAGTCCTGGAGTTTGATCTGCTCTTCCTCCAGATACTCATTCATACACAATAACAGAAAGACTGAACTCCCTGTAGAGTCTAGCAGGAGAACAGGAGTGTATGTGGAGGATCACAGGAGAATAGGAGTATATGTGGATCACAGTGCAGGAACTCTGTCCTTCTACAGCGTCTCTGGAGACACAATGAGCCTCATCCACACAGTCCAGACCACATTCACTCAACCGCTCTATCCTGGGTTTAGGGTTGGTTATAAATCATCAGTGAAACTGTGTTGATGAATCAGAATAGACTGTAGAGAGACTCTACCCATAATCCCATGAGCTGCATGATAAATCCATGACTGTCACATGCTGGCTTAACTAGGTAATCCTAGATTCAGGCTCCAACACTGTCCAATCACAGCGCACTCCCTCACCTGAATACTGATCACATGCACCTGCACCCAATCAGCCCAATCGGGGGGAATAATGGAAATGTGGTATTATTATTATGTTTATTATTTGTCTACATTTGTATTTGTTGTTTTGACTAGATTTTGTTTCTATATATATTTATGTGGTGTTGTGAAAATGTATATACTCACCTGAATACTTACCCACTCATTTTTGTAATGGTTTTAACAAAAGGGGCGGGGCTTGGACTATAAAGAGGAGCCCCAAAGAAGAAAATGGTTGTCAGTTAACCTGGCGAGCAAGCAAGTGTGGTGCCGTGAGCAATTTATTTGACATTGAGGTAGTTTGCGTATATTTATATATATATATTTTTTCCCTTTCTTTGTTCTTTTGTAAAGTTTTGTTTGTTACTTTTGTATATAGCTTTGGTCGTTTGTCTACTGGGACTGTTTCACCTCTCGAACACTGTAAATAAACATCACTTTACACTTTACATCTCTGCGAGTATTGCCTTTTTTTTTTTTTGGGCAAACCCAGTTTTGCCTGACAGCAGGCCTGCGAAGACCCGTTGTCCCACAAAGATTATTTAGAAAACAGGTGTTTTCAAGCATATGTCCTGCCAAATATTGCAAAAATGGATTAAATTTACATTTAGAGATAACGCTAATAAAATCTATTTTTGTGTGATATTTTAAAATAAAGTATTTATTTCTATGAGTATGCTTGCATGCCATCAAGGTGGATAAAATATTTAATTCAATAACATAAAATTAACATAAATACACTATATACATTTTAACATACCCAATGCATGCTTTTTGTTTTTCAAATATTTTTTAATTTCTCATCTTGCCAAACCTTATTTGTCACTGACCCATATTTCAAAGTTAATGCTCAAGTTCAAATAAAATCATCCACCTTCTCATTCTGATCTGCAGGTCTCTAAGCGCATTCAGAGGACGGAGTTACTGATGCAAAGCTCTGATTGGGTAGATCAATCATCAATAATCAAATATATAAACTTAATAATTAAATGATGATACAAACGAAATAGTCAAATTATCATTTTAGGCAGTTTTTATCATGCTGATGTTAGTTAAGTGTTCGTTCTTTAAATAAGTTTGTTTTTAGTTATTTATTTGATGCTATAAAAACGCAGGTTTTGACATCATGATTGACAACTTCTCTGAGTGAAGTAGTCACTGAAGCACCAATGGACTTTTCTCTGGATTTTTGGGAGGAGATTGGAGCTTTAACTTTAATTTCTACATTTCCAGAACTGTTTATTTCACACAGACATAATGAGTTGTCCTTCAGTATTAACTGGGACCTTGATATCGTGGCTCCACTTAGCGCTCACTACTGCGCAGACTCTGGCTCCAAGTTCACAATCCGCAGACTCGAGACTCAAGATGTCAGCGCCATATTGACACACTCGCAGCTTCACTTACAAGAATGGAAGAGAGTGAAGGTGCGCCATCTTTTATTACTATGATTGTTATATGTGGTCTTAGGCTCAAGAAACCCTAGCGTCAACCCTGATAATAATAATAATAAACTTAATTTATATAGCTGTTACGTGCTTAAAGTTGTTAAGTGGAATGAACGCAACATTTGAATGAGATGCAGCTGTTGCGGTGTGGGGAGGAACAAACCAAACAACAAGGGAAGCAATTAATATCCGATATTTATTAACACGGTAGAAATAAGTCAACACAAGTAAGACATAAACTCAATGAAAGTGAGAAAAAAACGAGGATGTCGCCAAAGAAAAGAAATAATCAAAACAAAACACACTAACTAGCGCCCACACCCCTAAACTAACTACCAAAAATAAAATGTAAAAACAAACGCGGCGCCTTAACTAAACTCCACTAAATAAATAAACAAAAATACAAGGGAGGCGAGCACCCACATTATAACTAACATTAATTGCTAACTACCAAATCGAGCCGACACGCACTATACGGAATTAACAATGGTCAGTGAGGTTGATGTTATCTCTGAGCTGTCCGCAGCAAAAGGTTTCATTATCAGTCAACCCTTCGGTTGACAGATAATGACTTCACGCCAGAATTCGAATGGGTTCAAACATTTAACACGAGAAACTTGTCTGCAGCAAAAGGGGTTCATTATTTGTCAACCATTCGGTTGACAGATAATGACTTCATGCCAGAATTCAAATGGGCTCAAACATTTAACACGAGACTTGTATCACTCTCTAACTCCGTCAGCTTAACTATTACACAGAAACAAACAACCAGGTGCTGTCTCAATGAACCACAGACTAAATAAACAGTTCGCAGACACAAAGGATGGCTGGCTCTGGCTCGACAAGCGTGAGTGAGGTCCGAGCCCAAACGCTCACTGCAGGTGGAATGCCGCCAAAGCCTTTTAAATGATCAGCCACCCGCAGATTGGCAGAACGCTGGTTGGGACGTCAGAGCGTCATGACGTCACCAAGATGAGCACCGCTTTACCGTCAACCTAAAACTCGACAGAGAGATAACAAAAAAAAGAGAGAGAGAGGGAAAAACAAAAACAAAATACAAAAACATACGTGGAATGTAACAATAGCACTTTTCATGGATAAGATGCAGTTCAAAGTGCTTTACATAAAAATGATAGTCAAATATCAACAACATCACATTCAAACATATGCATCAAACATAATAAAAAGGATTTAAAAAATTAAAATTAAAAAAAAAAATACTAATATACTAATACATACAGTAAGAGAAACAAAATTAAAAGTAGTCAATTACAACACATCTAACAAAAAGAGCTAAAACATATAAAAGACAATTTATAAGCACATTTATAATTTATAATTCAGATTACTAATTAATTAAATGCCAGAGTAAAGAAATAATATTTTTAAAAGAAAGTTAAAAACATAAGTGTACTAGCTTCTCTAATATCTGATGGTTGTGTATTCCATAAATTTGCAAAGGCTGCATCACCGGTTTTCTTTCATCTATAGCTGGGAACCTCCAATAAACCTGCATTAGATGATCTTAAGGTTCTTGGTGGAATATAATTGACGAGAGAACTGCTAATATAGTTAGGTAATTTTCCATTACGAGCTTTGTATGTGATGAGAACTTTAAAATTGATTCTAAATTTTATAGGAAGCCAGTGCAGGGCAGCTAAAACCGGAGTTATATGTTCCCTTTTTTTAGTTTTGGTTAGTAACCAAGCTGATGAGTTTTGGATAAGCTGAAGTCTATTCATTGATTTTTGTGGGAGACCATTAAAAAGTTTAGCTATATTTCTTTGGTGAAACAATGAAGATTTTGCCACATTGTTAATATGGAATTAAAACTTAAACCTGAGCCTATGATAACACCAAGACTTGTAACCTCTGGTCAAACCCAAAGAGTCAAATTAGCCAGATTCTGAAACAACATTTCTCTTTTAGTTTTAGGACCAAATAATAGAATGTCCGTCTTATCCTCGTTTAACGTTATAGTTATTCCTCATCCAGTCAATTACTGCCATAAGGCAGGTAGTTATCGAATAGATATCGTCTGATAACAATACTACAGGTACATGTATATTGCTATATTTCCATCTTTGTCCTTAATGTCTAATACTGTGTCTAACTGCTTGAGCTCTTCTAAAGTTTGACATTTTCAATTATTTCCTCCTCTGCACCTCACCATCTATGCACCTTGGATTATCAGACCATCTCTCTGTTTCTTATTCCATCTTATAAACCATTGATCACCCAAATGGTCCTTTTTTTACACCATTTTGCCAATTGCATAAGTCCAAGGTGCTCCTTTTGTTGGATAACTTGTCTGTTTTTTTGCAAGGAAGCACTGTATTATGCTGCTGATCTTCCCAACTCACTGCAAGCTCAAGCTCCAGCTGCTGGACAGAAGAGAGTTCAGCTCTTTCAAGAGTAAAGCTAACATGCACTTTGTGTCAGGATCACCCACTGGAGTGCCCTTGTTAGCCACCAGAGGGCACTCCACTCCAGATTATTGTGTCACGTTCATGGACTCCATCTCCCATAACCCTTTGTCCCAGTTTCATCATTGACCATTGCACAGAGCTGTCATCACTTATGTTGTTAGTGTCTGACTGTTTATACCCAGTTTGTTTCAGTCATCACTGAGGTTTTGTTACTTGCACTTCTGAGCATTCTCTGGTTTTGTTTTCTGGACTGTTTTATGTGTTTTGACTCTTGTCTGGCTATGTACAACGTTTCTGGATATCCTAATAAAACTGCACTTGGATCTTAAACAAGTCTCAAAGCATCCGTGACACTTTGACAACTGGATTAAGACCCACCCAACCAGGTATCAATGCAACTGTCTGTGACCTACATGGCATTGTTGGTCAAAGCTTGCCACTGGTGGCAATCTCTGAAAATATTAATGTCAGTGTCAGACCTACAATTGTAAAATATATAGTGAAAAAAGACTTCGCTGCATGTTTTGTAACCAACCACTGCCTTACTGTCGACTCTGTGCTGCTGTGTAGGACCTTCCCAAAGACAGGACAGAGGAAGTGTGTTGCACTATCCTCTTACACACTCCAGCCAAACAGACGATGGAAAAAGAGGAAGAGAAGCAATAAGACAAAAGAAAAAAGGTCAAAAGAAAGCCCTTTCAATATCAAAAGAAAAGAAACATTAAAGGAATCAGTCAAGCTGTAGTTGTTGTTAAATAAAAAAATTCTCCTACCACTCATCGTCTGTGAAGTGGAGCAGAAGTACATCCCATCAGTGCTCTTTTTGGGCGAGGAAAGTGCATTTTTACTGATTGATAAATATAAGCATCATGTTCTCATCGTCTCCTGATGAGGACCCGAAATATAACAATAAGTCTGCTCTTTAAAACAAGGAAAAGAAGAAATGTAGGAGAATAGTGTGTGCAAGCAGCAGGAAACTCTGTATATTCATACAGTATGTGCATGACAAAAAATCAATTCAGATTTGAAGCTTGTGACACATAAACATGACATATCAACCCAATCGCTTTATTTAGCATTCATGTAAACACTAAATTTGGATTCATCAATTGGAATGATTTAATTCCAATTGAAACGAAAGGTGGGCATGTAAACATAGTGTGGCGAGAAAGCGGTACAGGTTAACGCACACACAAGCTCAAGTTTGACTACTTGTAGAAAATTCGACTACGCCACCTGGGAGGGTTTCACCCAGGAAATATAAATAAACCCCAAAGTTTGTTATTAGGTCACACAGGTTCGATTCTCTTAAAAAGGAATGTAGGCAGGAAACGTGGGCATCATATAAAAATACAAAAATTTATTCACAACTTGAATTCAAGATAGAAAAATCACTTAAAATAGACTCAATGATATAGTACCATTCATAACAGCTCTATCTCAGTGACACTGCAAAATAAATTTACACAAAATGAAATTTCAAAAAGACAAAAACAGCACACAAAAATAATCACAAACTTAAATTATACCAAATTACAAAAAACAACCTTAACAAAAAGGGAATGTCCTCACTGGTAAAAAGGTCCAGTGACAGACAATTACACAAATAACAAAAACAAACAACCAGAAAGAAGAAACATTAAACAAAACCAATTTACACAACTTCCAAATAAACTAAACAATATAATATAATTACAGGGCTGGGGTTACCCACCGGAGTGATCACCAGCGCTAGTTATCCAAAAGCACACACACCCCACACACCCCACCGTGAACTCAGATCACACACTCGTACACTTCAAAAGTGTCACACGGCAAACGTTGAAGCAGCACCACCACCACAAAAAGATCTTTCACCCGTGGGACCCCAGCTCCTGAAAGAAAGCAAAAACAAAATAAATAAATCTCAAACAGAAATAAATGAAAAGCAAATTACAGTCACAATTCCACCGTAACACGATGGGCAACAGTCACCACAACACAGTACAAGTCACCGTATACAAATCTGCAAAAGAAACACAAAAATAAACGAAAACTATTAAAAGTTTGAGGAAAACAGGACTCGAAGGAGCGGCCACGTCGTCCTTAGGCCAGCCCCAATAAATGTACGATCGTCCACCCCAAAATAAACAAAAAAAAAAGTCAGTTAAACCCAATCACAGAAACCAGACGGCAGCAGCAGAAGTCCCTTTAAATAGTTGTAATCCGATATCGTTCGCTCGGCGCGCTGCGGAGACAGAACCGAGCTGCAATAATAATCGCCCAGGACGAAAGGGAGAATCCTATAGCACGCGTGAATGATACAAACACAAAACAGGGTTACTATTAATTGCACAATCACACACCGAAATTCCCCCCCGTAAACCCAACAAAACTTACCAAATGCGGATAGACGAGTTTTACAATCAGTTCACTGCTCAGGATACACAGCCTTCAAATAACCCGCTGGTAAAACTGAAGTACAGGGACTGCACATTAATTAAACCACCCGCCCCTCAGTGAAACGAGACCTAGCTTACAATAAAACTTCCTCATACCTGAAAGGAGGGCAGTAATCGCATCCAAAACAGCATCCGGAGAAACACACAAACCGATGAAAAGACAGGCTGGTGTACAATAAGCAAGCTATTAGTGCAACAAGCAATAATAAACAGTTAGCAAAATGCTACGTGCTAACAGCACATACCTGAAACCGCTGAAACAAAACAGAAAAAGGGGGGGGATCCGGACGTGACGCATCCCAGGCTGCAACCAACCAGCCCTGAAATAGTGCCCACTCGCTGCTGATTGGTGCTCATGAGCGTCAATCACCAGCCTTACCTCATTCATACTGTCACAATCCACCCCCAGCTTCTGCATCGTCGCCCCGACGGTGGACTAAACCAAGACTTACCCTCTTAACATTCAGTCCCAAGGACGGAACCAAACCATAGTTGTACTACCCACTATACTAGACACCGTACCTGCCCCCAATGATCGTGGGAGGTGATGTACATTAGAATGCTGCCCAGCAGTACTCCTTCCAGTCCTCCTCACCACACTCTCACCCATCCAAGCAGAGTGCAAAGAAGGGTCCATTACCGGCTGCACATTCACTACTGCCTCAGGGATTTCTTCTGATCCCTGGGCTTCACCAGAGCCCTGAGATTCAGACTGAACCATATCCCAAGGTGCTTGCCTACTACTAACCTGTGGTGTTTCAGGTACCAAGACAAACAAATCTCCCTCATCCACATCCTCTTCCCGAGGTCGTACAGGTTCCACTACTGGAATCTCCTGCAATATGGGAGAGGAGTCCCTGCCAATCTGAGGTTTCAGCAAAGATCGGTGCACATGCTTTAACTTACCTAAATCCGTGGTAGGAGCAATTGTATACACCACACCTCCTTCCTTAGGTGCCTTCAAGATCTGGTACCCCACTGAGCTCCACAGGTCGTGGATTTTATGTCGACCTCTCACGCTATAGTCGCGGAGATATACCAACTGACCCTCCTTCAGTGGTGATTCCCGTACCTGCAGATCGTGCCTGGCCTTTCGGCGGTCAGCAGCGGCCCCCAATCGCTCACGAGCGCCCTCAAACGCCACCTGCAAACGATCCTGGTGCTCCAGGACCCACCGATGAACACTGCCTGCCAGCGGCTCTTCGACTCTACCAAGCAGGAAGTCGACTGGAAGTCTAGGCTCCTGCCCAAACATCAAAAAATACGGGCATTCCCCCGTAGCTTGGTGAGGAGTAGTGTTGTAGGCGAACAGTACCTGGGGAAGACAAGATGGCCAGTCCCCCTTCTTTGACACAGGCAAGGTGCGCAAGAGATTGTGCAATGTCCTGTTAAAACGTTCGCACTGGCCGTTTCCAGCAGGGTGGTATGGAGTAGTACGTGACTTTTCAACTCCATATAAGCAACACAGCTGATGAATGAGAGCTGACTCAAAGTTACGGCCTTGGTCCGAATGGATACGGCCCGGCACCCCAAATTTACAAAACCATTCAACAACCAGAGCCTGTGCCACAGTCTCAGCTCGTTGGTTTCTAGTGGGTACAGCCAAGGTGTATTTGGTGAAAATATCGGTCATGACCAACACATTCTCAAGACCAGAACTTGAGGGTTCCAACACAGTAAAGTCCAAGGCCAGAATCTCATTTGGCCGTGCAGCCAACAGGTGTCCCATGAAACTAACAGGGGCAGGCTGGACACCCTTCGCACACTGGCACCTCTCACACTCATGGCACCACTGGGCAATGTCTGAGGACATCCTTGGCCAATAACATCGTTGCCACACCAGCTGAGAGGTGCGCTCCACCCCCTGGTGTCTGTGCTGTTGGTGTAGTTGTGTCAACACCTCTGACTTCATGGCCACCGGCAATAGCACTTGGAGGACCTCCTCTCCACCATCTGGGCGGAACACCCGACGATAAAGCACCCCCTCCTTCTCCACCAGGCGATCCCACTGCCGAAACAAAAGCACAGCAGACCTAGAAAGTTTCTTACGCTCCTCAGAGCTGGGCGGGGATTTCCGCCTCCAAAACACCAGCAGCTCTCCAATAACTGGATCGGCCTGCTGCTGAGCAGACATATCGCTGGTGGAATAACCAGGAAATGATACGATCTGATTTACCTGAGTCACGAATCCACCTTGGTCGACTTGACGCAAAGCAACTGGAACAGCTACACCTGGGCACAAATTCTGAACCTCCACCACAGATGGATTCTGGCGTGACAACGCATCAGCATTGCGGTTGCTCTTACCTGATCTATACTTAAGCTCAAAGTCGAAGGCTGCCAACTGGGCAGCCCAACGCTGTTCCATGGCACCCAGCTTAGTTGAGGTCAGGTAGCTAAGAGGGTTATTATCAGTGTAGACTACACACTTATGTCCCAGCAAGTACTCCCGGAACTTCTCGGTCATGGCCCACTTGAGCGCAAGAAACTCCAACTTCATAGAACTGTAGTTTGAAGTATTGCGCTCAGTGGGCCTAAGACCTCGGCTACCATAAGCTATGGGACGCACCTTACCTTGTTGCTCTTGTGAGAGGACCGCCCCTAGCCCTCCATGGCTGGCGTCCACCTCCAAAATGAAAGGAAGAGAAAAGTCGGCATAGGCGAGTACGGGGGCTGTGGTAAGTCTACCCTTTAACTCCTCAAAGCTACTCTGACACTCAGTGGACCATGCCTCAGCAAACTCCCGGGACCTAGACTTTGACCTCTTTGGGGCTGCTAGCTCCGCCACCAACCTGTGGAGGGGGGCAGCCAGCCTCGCAAACCCCTCCACAAAGCGGCGGTAGTAGCTAGCAAACCCCAAAAATGACCGCAAACCTGCAACACTGGTTGGCTGAGGCCACTGGGAAACTGCCTCAATCTTGCCTGGGTCAGTGGAGACCCCTTCTGATGAAATCACATGGCCCAAGTACTGCACCTCACGTTTGAAGAAGGCACACTTGGACAACTTGGCCTTCAACCCCTCCCTGAGTAACCGGCTTAAAACTACCTCCATCCGAGCTAGGTGTTGGTCAACTGAAGAGGAAAAAACAACAATGTCATCAAGGTACAAAAGGAGAGACTGGCACTGTTGGTCCCCAAATAACCGCTCCATTAATCTTTGGAAGGTGCTGGGGGCGTTGCAAAGCCCGAACGGCATCCTGTTCCATTCAAAGAGCCCAAACGGAGTACAGAAAGCTGTCTTGGGTCTATCTACCTCACTAACAGGGACCTGATTGTACCCACTGGCAAGGTCCATGGTAGAAAACCAACGTGCCCCTGCCAGTGAGTCCAACGTCTCCTCGATACGGGGTAGGGGAAAGGCATCCTTCCTGGTCTTAGAGTTTAAATGACGGTAGTCTACACACATGCGTAGACTACCGTCCTTCTTCTTGACTAAAACAATTGGCGAAGCGTAAGGGCTGCAGCTCTCTCTAATTATCTGGGCCTCAAGAAGTTGGTTAATGTGTGCCTTTACTACCTCGTACTCGGAAGGAGGAATACGTCTATACCGCTGGCGCACAGGGACCTCATCTAGTAAGGGGATGTCATGGGAAATGAGATTAGTACATCCCAAATCTCCATCGTGAATGGAAAACACAGACGAATACTTATCCAGTAGCGCCCTCACCTTACCTTGTTCTTCCACTGACAACACAGACAAGTCAATTGCCCTGATCTGCTCTGGTACAGACAGGGAAGCCTGGACCACTTGTGTACTCACCCTAGCTGAAACCTCCTGAACTTCAGTGACCTCTGGGGGTAAGCTAACCACCTGAACATGGTTGACAGTGCCTACGACTGTGCTAGCATACATTACTACATCTATTGTACCCACATTAACCACAGGCACATAAGCTGTGCCATGGTCCACGTGTACCAGAGCAGGAGATGCCAACAAACCTGCTGGAAGACCAGAATCTGGTGGCTCAAACAATACTGTACCATTTGAGTACTGTGCAGAGCACGTTACGGCAACCAATTTCATGGTGCCCCCTGGGATGCGACACGCCCGGCGTCCACGCACTTTGACTCGACCCCCCTGATCTGAAACTGGCTGAACGTCAATGAAATGGCAATGCTGTAAGGCCTGGAAAACAGAAATAGGGGCCTGTGACACAACAGGTAAATCAAAAAGACTTGTGCCATGCTGGCCAAAGAGCTCCCGGTAGCAGCGGCTCAGGACGTTCATTCCCAGAACCCCAGGAACCTGAGCACACAAACCACCGGGAGGATCTCTGACCACCAGCACTCCGCACCCTAAGACCACACGCCCACAAAGCTGTACATCCAGCTCTAAATAGCCGATATAAGGAATTGAGAGGCCATTCGCAGCCCGGAGCTGTAACCAGTGGCACGACCTAAGCTGTTCCTGACCCCACGACCCGAAATTTGTCAAGAAACAACTCTCTGTAATGGTGGACACCATGGAACCAGTGTCCACCAGGCAAGGTACCATAACCCCACCCATACACACGTCGAGTTGTGGACACGTCGACATAAAACGAGACATAAAATCGGCATCATTTAGAACACCCGAGCCTGTCTTTTCCCCGACCAAGCTGTGGCCCTGCAGCTCAGCGGGAACTAGTTTTCCGACGGCTGCCTGGACTGTGACTGCCCACCCCTCGTTACCGCGGGATCTGCACGTGCTGGTGGAAAACGAGAAGGTCTCCGTTCTCCATCACAATCCCTGGCAAAGTGACCAGGCTGCTGACACCTTCTACAAATGATCTGATTAAGCCGGGATACTTGCGAACGCTGAGGATTTTGAATTTGAGCCACACTTTTGAGTAAGTTGATTCAATCAAACCATGGGGTGATTGACGTTTCACCTTATCCAGAAGATTCAACAGGGCCAGGGAGAACTCTAACAAGGTCTCCCCATCCTGTTGTTTTCTGGAAAAAAATGACTCTTGAAGAGCTACGTACGAACTTGTGCAACCATACAATTCACGCAATGCCTGAATAATTTTGTTTGGGTCCTCCCTCTCGTCCCTTGGTCGATATCGAATTTCCTCCCTCGCCTCTCCCTCCAAATGATCAACCAAGAAAAATGCTTGATCAACCGAAGAGAGATGGCGAAGCCGCATGCAGGCCTGAGCCTCCTCCACCCATTCCTCGATCATAACGCCGGACCTACCGTTAAATTTCGGGCACTTACGATCTCGAGGAACAAAAACGAAACGATCAGTTGCTGATGCACCGGTACCAGTGAGTGGAGGATCTACAACGGCAGACACAGGAGCATCAGATGGGCCAGGTTGTGCAATTGGCACTTGCTCCTGTCGCAATCTTTCATTATCTGCCCTTAATTGGGCTACCAATTCTCTCAACTCACGTAGTTCGTCGTCCATAATTGCAAAACCCGCAATTACTTACCACTACTGATGCACATATGAAACTTGGGATCTACTCTTCACACCCACAAAATTAAAGGACTGCTGCTGCCCAGCCTCTGAAAAAGAAAAATGAAATACAAAATATCCAAAACAGAAATACACAAACAATACCCACGTCTTCTGCGCTACACAACAGAGACCCTGCCGACTACGCCAGAATGTGGCGAGAAAGCGGTACAGGTTAACGCACACACAAGCTCAAGTTTGACTACTTGTAGAAAATTCGACTACGCCACCTGGGAGGGTTTCACCCAGGAAATATAAATAAACCCCAAAGTTTGTTATTAGGTCACACAGGTTCGATTCTCTTAAAAAGGAATGTAGGCAGGAAACGTGGGCATCATATAAAAATACAAAAATTTATTCACAACTTGAATTCAAGATAGAAAAATCACTTAAAATAGACTCAATGATATAGTACCATTCATAACAGCTCTATCTCAGTGACACTGCAAAATAAATTTACACAAAATGAAATTTCAAAAAGACAAAAACAGCACACAAAAATAATCACAAACTTAAATTATACCAAATTACAAAAAACAACCTTAACAAAAAGGGAATGTCCTCACTGGTAAAAAGGTCCAGTGACAGACAATTACACAAATAACAAAAACAAACAACCAGAAAGAAGAAACATTAAACAAAACCAATTTACACAACTTCCAAATAAACTAAACAATATAATATAATTACAGGGCTGGGGTTACCCACCGGAGTGATCACCAGCGCTAGTTATCCAAAAGCACACTTCCACACACACCCCACCGTGAACTCAGATCACACACTCGTACACTTCAAAAGTGTCACACGGCAAACGTTGAAGCAGCACCACCACCACAAAAAGATCTTTCACCCGTGGGACCCCAGCTCCTGAAAGAAAGCAAAAACAAAATAAATAAATCTCAAACAGAAATAAATGAAAAGCAAATTACAGTCACAATTCCACCGTAACACGATGGGCAACAGTCACCACAACACAGTACAAGTCACCGTATACAAATCTGCAAAAGAAACACAAAAATAAACGAAAAACTATTAAAAGTTTGAGGAAAACAGGACTCGAAGGAGCGGCCACGTCGTCCTTAGGCCAGCCCCAATAAATGTACGATCGTCCACCCCAAAATAAACACAAAAAAAAAGTCAGTTAAACCCAATCACAGAAACCAGACGGCAGCAGCAGAAGTCCCTTTAAATAGTTGTAATCCGATATCGTTCGCTCGGCGCGCTGCGGAGACAGAACCGAGCTGCAATAATAATCGCCCAGGACGAAAGGGAGAATCCTATAGCATGCGTGAATGATACAAACACAAAACAGGGTTACTATTAATTGCACAATCACACACCGAAATTCCCCCCCGTAAACCCAACAAAACTTACCAAATGCGGATAGACGAGTTTTACAATCAGTTCACTGCTCAGGATACACAGCCTTCAAATAACCCGCTGGTAAAACTGAAGTACAGGGACTGCACATTAATCAAACCACCCGCCCCTCAGTGAAACGAGACCTAGCTTACAATAAAACTTCCTCATACCTGAAAGGAGGGCAGTAATCGCATCCAAAACAGCATCCGGAGAAACACACAAACCGATGAAAAGACAGGCTGGTGTACAATAAGCAAGCTATTAGTGCAACAAGCAATAATAAACAGTTAGCAAAATGCTACGTGCTAACAGCACATACCTGAAACCGCTGAAACAAAACAGAAAAAGGGGGGGGGATCCGGACGTGACGCATCCCAGGCTGCAACCAACCAGCCCTGAAATAGTGCCCACTCGCTGCTGATTGGTGCTCATGAGCGTCAATCACCAGCCTTACCTCATTCATACTGTCACAATCGCCACTGTCACATGGTTCTTCTGAGGCAGGATTTCAGCCATCTCGGGATACTGAAACTTTGTTCTGCCTCAGCAGCTCCAGCAGGCACAACAGATAACCATCTAATAATTACATCTGACACCTGCTTTATCAGACCACGTATTTCAGGCATTTGATCTGCTGCAGCTTTTATATTTGTAGAGTTTTATATTTGTAATTGTGTTTCAGATGTTGGTCTGTGCTTGAAGTGTTGCAGGATTCAGCTCCGGATACGGAGCAATGACTGAAGAATCCACCTCTCTGTATTAAAGCATGTTCCCAATGTTCTTGAGCGAGAGTATGTAGGCCACTCTGTCTAAACCTCTCACTCAGTTACTGGTCAGCCGTGTCCAACTTCCTGTAGAAATCCTCCTTGTAATTCTCCTCAGCTGTTGCTGGCATGTAAGGAGAGCAAGTGTTTTGGAGGTCTGTGAAGGTGTATTGGGCTGAACATTAAGTAAATGCAGGAACACACCAAGCCAACGGTCGGCCATCGGGCAGTTTTCGTTCGTCGGCCAACTATGTTTTCTCAGTCTGTTCCACACCGTCAGCTGAAGTTGGTCCTCATCGGCTTCTGTCGGCTGATTTGACATGTAGAATCGGAGTCTGAGCTCGTCAGGCCATCTGATCATTCTGATTGGCTGTTCAGCTACTGCCACCCACTGGTACAGAAAGGAATTTCATCTTATGCAGGCAGTCGGTTACTTGGCTGTCATTTGTTGAGTGTAGGTTTGGTGTGTCAGGGCAACTTTGGACCCAGACGCTGCAGTCTGATTTCGTCTGCACTAGTTTGTCGGCGTCAGCTTGGTGTGTTCCTGCCTTTAGATGCCATGTCTGCTGCAAGTTTGTAAATGCTCTTGATGTTTTCTTCAGATCTTTTCACCCTCACAATCCACTGCAGCAAGCGTTCCAGACAGTTTCTGGTTTTTTTTTTCGACTTTTCAACTCCTGAATAACCTCTGAAGCCATCAAGTGTCCTGATATTTTTTCTTGATTAATTTCATCTCTTCTTGCAGGTAATATGTTGTAGGAAGTCTTCCAGTCTTGAATTTGTCAAAACAAATGTCTTATTGTCTTATTTTAAAACAACATTAAAACTAAAATAATCAGAAGCTCATCTTCTTGCTGCTGCTTAATGGAAATATCTCCCTCTCTCAATGATGAAATGAAACTCTTGGTGTTTGCCTGTGCTGCTGTCAGTTCAGTTCAGTTCAGTTCAGTTCAAATGAGCTTTATTAGATGACTGTGTGAAATAACTCAGTGTTGACAAAGCAATAAACAAGTGTGTTATAAAAGCATATAGATTAATAAAAGAAAAAAACATGGACATATTATACATATATTATTACAATTAACAACAAAAACAACAACAAAAGACAAAGTAAATGGACTTTTCAAGTGTTGATTTCATTTCATTAATATAGATATTAAATAGAGTCAGGCTGAGACCGCAGGTTTGATGGACTCCTTTAGTCTGACTGAAATAATCAGGCTGTTTGTCACTGATTTTAACACAGCATTTGTTCCCACTGTGGTCTCTGTGTTTGTGTCTACGCTGCATTCTTCATTGCTTTCAGTTCCTCTGCTGGTTTCAATCTCTTCCTCTATCCAGGGCTTTCTTTCTCTGCCACCCTCCTCTTACTTCTCTCTCTGCTAGTTCCTGTTTCTCTCTCCCTGGGCATTTTTCCCTGTCTGAAATATCATTGTTCTGAGAGGTCAAAAAACAGAAATAATACTCTTAATGTTGAACCCTGTAGCATGTTATGATCTGTTTCCTTTTCATGTAAAGCACTTTGAATTACCGTTGTATATGAAATGTCCTATATGAATAAACTTGCCTTGCCTATGAAGTTAATGTAACTATACACTGTCATACACTGTATATAATCATAGTATTATTGGAGCCTGGTAGAAATTTTCATGGTTTATAAAATAATAACAATTTCCAGAAAAGTGTGGAAACACTTTTAGACATTACCTTTCAGCAAGCAGTTAATGTAAACACATATTACTGTTTAATCACAATCTACAAATTTATAGGATGTGTTTATTTACATTTGCCATAGCCCCTATAGTTATCTTTGCCGCAAATTCAGTACAGAAGTACATAGGCTTGGTGATTCTCACAGGGAGTTTAAAAGCATACTTGAAATTTTCATTGTCAAATTCATTTTTATTCAAAAGTGGCTATTCTTTCTTGAATGGATGTTTATGAAGTAGATGACTCCTGCTTATCTCAGACAAAAAAGAGAACTAAACCCTGAGGTTTTCGTAAACAACAATATAACCCAACATTTTTGGGGGCCATGACCCAATGAACTGAGACAAATGAGGTTATGATTCAAGGTTAAGTGGTCATAAAAAAAAAGAAAAAAGAAAAATTTACACTTGTGGTCCAAAATGAAATAGGGGGAAAATACAGAAAATATTTGTGTACAATCTGCAAATCATCCACAATGCAGGAAAAAAGGCACAGCAACGAAGGGTGACACTCTAAAACATCAAACTGATGTGATTGTAACAGAGCAAGTTTTTGCAAGTGAAATAATAATTCTGCCACATTGCAGTAAAAATGTAAGATGGTAAGATCTGCTGTCAAACAATTCTAAATTATGGACATTCAGAGAAAACAAGGAGGAAAAACAGTAAAGATAATTAAAATCAGATATTATTAGCAATAATAAGTTGCTGAATAAAAGTAAAAGTCTCAGCTGCTCAGTGTACCTAAACACTCAAATGAACTTGAGGAAATGAACTAGCAGTATGTGCACCACTTTCACTAATACATTAGATACTGTTGCACCCATCAGATTAAAAAGGTTAGAGAGAAAAGTACTGCATCATGGTACAACAGTATTACTAGAGCACAAACAAGGTTCCTTGATAAGGGAAGGAGGTGGGAACTGGTGAACGTTCAACATAAACTTTAATCCAAAAATAAACAAACAACAAAACAAAAGCAGTGGCCCCACACCGATGACTGCTGCCTGTAAACATAATAAAACAACATAAATAGTCCAGCCTACTGCACAATAATCAGCCACTGCACAACTGCCTGAATACTGAGGTAAATTCCATCTGTTGTTATCTGTGTTTGTGTCTCTGTAAATAAACTTTTTTTTCTGACTTTTACTTCTCTGTCTCCATCTAAGTTTGACAGTAAGGGCCCCTGGGTTAGTATGGTGGCATGTTGAATGGTTGTGGTGGTGGATGCATTTTAACTTGTCTCAGCAATGACATATGACTACAGACATAGTCCACCTAGTTTCACTCTTATGTCATGAGTCCTTATGAAAAACTGGTTCTATTAGTTTTCTGAAAAAGTTCTGATAAGACAAGTTCTGAAGAATACTCCTCCTACACAGTCCTTTATGAAAATGCAGAATTGAAAGGAGTTTCATAATAACTTCTGCTCAAGACAGTTCAAGCTCAGCGGAGGAACGAGAAACATTCACATCGTCATTATTCATGGTTAGTAAAAACTACTTCCTAAAATATTGACATATATAGATTTAAAAGTGTCGTGTATCCATTCACATTGATCTAGACTTAACAAACAGCACTGACATATTGTTCATAACTTTTTTTTTAATGCTAACAAAACTCAAAGCAATTATTTGCTGTGCAGATTTAAACAACTCAGCTTTTTGGTGCCTCGCATCTCTCAAATCAGATTTTATCTCTGTATCTCTTCATAAATAACCACATTCACCTCACAACCTATATTTCAACTCATTTAGATTATTGCTGTCACAATATCAGATTTTTCATTACACAATTTTCGATGTAAATGTAGTGAAAAACTTTAGTTTTATTGAAAACGTTACTTTGTTTGTTTTTTTGTTTTATCTATTTATTAACCTTTAACATTATTCTCACAATGGCACTAAAATATTCGTAATTCATTGATTCTGCTTGTTTGTTATATTTTTAAAAATTTCCTTTCTGAAAAAGACTATTGCTTGTGTAAGTTCAGAAGTTCTTCCATGTTTGTGAAATTGCACTCAGCCACTAGTCATGAACCAGTCACTGAAAACTTCAAACCAGGCCCACAGCGTTTGATCACTGGATTTACACAAATCATTTCATTTTTAAGAAGTCTTTTCATTGCAAATCTAATCAGCGCCTGATGAACACATTATTATTTGAATTATAACTCAGTGATTCATTTAACCTTGTATTACTGTATCTGTAAGAGTTTTATCTTTTAAACATGTTAAAATGTACAAATTCATATTTCATATTTATTCTGGGAAAACCTGACTCAATATTTAAAACACTTACAAAGAATGGAGTATATTTATATATTTGTAATGGATAATCTAGATTGATCTAGAAGATTTTTTGTCATGTAAATTGTAGTCAGTAACTGACTACAATTTGCAAGTAATCTACCCAGCACTGTGGTTGCAACACTGAGCGATTACACAAGACATTTCAGTAAGTTGTACTGTATCTTTCAACATATCTTCTGATGTTCATTCATGTTCCTTTAGTAGTAAAGAGGAAGAAGTGAACAGTTCATGTGCTGCTTGATCTGTTACGTCACATTTAAGCGTGCTAAAAAGTATTTATTGTTTGAATTTTGTAATAAAATTGACAGAATTTGAAAGCTGAGACTTTGTTTCATATTAAAGTAACCTTGTCTGTTAATGCAAGTATCCTTTTTTTCATGATTTTTTTCACTGTGTGAGAATATGGTTGTATGGCTGTCATGTCTGTTCTGGGTTTTAGGTTAAAGGGGTAGTTTAAATAAAATGAAAATTATCCCATGATTTACTCACCCTGATACCATCCTAGGTTTATATGACTGTCTTCTAATTTGTGACCAGTGTTTTGTTTTTTTTTTTGCTCTCTCCTCTTTGGCTCCATGTTCACCATCGTGTTAGGGTCAAAGGTTGCTCTTCCACCCAAATCGATGTGCGTATCCTGCGTACGGTCGTCTGTCTAGTTATTTGAATTTATAAAGTTTTAAATATGAATATTTTTCTTACAAAAATGCATTGTTTCACTTCAGAAGGCCTTTATTAACCCCCTTGAGTCTGTTAGTTGTGTAACCTTTTATAGCACTCCTTTCAACCCTATGATTAGTCAGGGTTGAAAGGAGTTCTAGGGTAGGGTAAGGTTAGTCAAATCTAGCCTAAATCATAAAGTACTCACCAGCAGGCAGGTTGAAGCCCTCCAGGAATTACGTAGAAGACTCCCTTGTGGTTGTTCTTTATCGAGGCTCAGTTTGTAGTTATAAGTAAACTCTCATGGAAGACAATCGTAACAATGAAATATCTCTTTTATTGGTTACAATACAAAGCAATTAATGCAAAATAAAACAAAACAAAACCTAAATCGGCTTAAGCTAAAAAGCTCTATAACCTTGCTTTATCCAGCAATATTGGAGATGCTGTTAAGCGCCTCTCGTTAAGGTATCAGATGTTCTTCTACGCTTAATGCAGGCAGCATCTGAGGAGGCCTTTTACTCCTCAGACTTTTATACTAATTTTTGGGAATTTCAGCTTCATATTACTCATCAGTTGTTTGGCGTATCCGTCTCTGTATCTCTTGCTTACTAAGCCGGATGTCCTTCTTCTGTTGTCTTCTTCTAGCACTCTTCCTCTTCTTCACCAAAGTCTTAGTCTGGCTCACCTCCGCTTGAGGTTGCAACATGCTCTCTTCATCCTCATGTGCCTTCTTGTTAAACTTTCAGGTTGGTTACAATCAGTTCATGAACTTCAACTTTCACAACATTCTTCACATTTCATCTTATCTAAATTACACACAGGATGCAACATCATCCTGAGTTGCAGTTCACACAACATAGCATTTTTTGCAAGCATATTTGGTATTCTTGAGGGTGAGTAAATCATGGGCCAATTTTTCATACATTTAATGTTTCTGGATTCTTTGATGAATAGAAAGTTAAATGAAGACCATTTATTTGCACTGTCACTTTTGATAGATTTAATGTATCCTTGATGAATAAAAGTATTAATTTCTCTCTTTTTGTAATCTTACCTCAAATGTTTGAATGGTATCATGGTTTCCACAAAAATATAAAGCAGCACAACTATTTTCAACAGAAATGTTTCTTAAGCAACAAATAAGCATATTAGAATGATTTCTAATGGTGCTGAAAATTAAGCTTTGAAGACGTATATAGTACAACATAATCACATGGGAGAGGCCCTGCAATTTCCCAGTACCTACCACTCAAAAGCCCTCAGCTATTATGCCTGTTCATGTCATGCCTGTTGAGCCAGAGTCTTCAGCTAAGATGGCTGCCAAGCCAGAGTCTTAAGTGTGAACTGAAAGTAAAGAAATAAACTTTAAGAAAGTAACCATACATTGGTGGTTTATGTTCTTTCCTTTCATATTTGGCTTCATAATAATTTATACTCATTAGTCTTTTATGTAGTTGTCATTTTATCATTTAATTATTATTCATGTTGAATTTAGTTTTTTTTTATAATTTATATTACTTATTTTACTTAATTCCTTGCTCTTGCAATGCTTGCTATAGTTGTTTCATCCTATGGTTGTATGGATTGAAAGGATGTTTGTCTTCATGAGTAGGAGATAAGAGAATGTCTCTATTTCAAGATTTTTAACTTCACAGGATGATGTTGTGAAGCAGTAATTTTCCATTGTTTTCCCTTGATATAATAATACTTGTTGGAATTGTACTGGTCAGACAAAGTGTAACATCTAGATGAGCATTGAAATGAACATTGAAATGAACACAACTAAGATTATTCAAATAAACAGTTTTTTTACTATCATCATTTCATATTATACTTCCGTTCTTCTCTGGCTTTCTCAAACTCTCAAAAGAAGGCATATCTTCTGGCAGGGATTTGGCGTCCGGGGTCGAATCAATATTTGATATTTCTGACCTTGAGATTCATCCGATCTAACATTTTGGCACAATCTAACACCATCCAAAGATTTGGAAAGGTTAAATACATTTAATTAAAATACTGCCCATTTCTCATGTCCTGCTCACAGACTGCGATGAACGCCATAATGGCAGTGTCATCTGTCTGTCTCTTAAAGGTGCAGTGTGTAAACTTTAGGATGACCTATTAATAGAAATTCATCATACACCGCAGGTCCCCCTCCATGTCAAGTCGTCATTTTTTTTTAATGCCGGTATGTTTCTACAGTAACCCTAAATGGTTGAAGTTTGTGAAGGCAATACAGTCTATCAGAAAAATAGATAGATACATGGATGGTTTCTATGTGGTTGCTAGGGTACACTAGGGTGTTACTAGGGTGTCGCTATGCGCTTCGCTAGGGTATTCTGGGTGGTTGCTAAGGTACTTATTGCTAGCATGTTTTATGCCATGCAAAAATGAGCATTAAAGAACATTTTTAACAGATGAGCTTGGATGAGGTAACTGAGAGCTCGATCCGATCACAGCTTCATTTCATAATCCAAATAACATTTGAGTGCTTAGGTCCACATGTTAAGAGTGTAACTACTTCAGATCTTTTTCTTTTTGTCCTGCAGCTGTGAAGTTGTGAAGGGTGATGGCGTCTGTTGAAGATCTGCTCAAGAATTCACTGGAGAATCTGGTGAAAGATGATCTGAAAGAGTTTCAGTGGCACTTAAAGAAAGATCATAAGTACATATCAAATTCTGAAATGGAGAATGCAGGCATATTAGACACAGTAGATAAATTGGTGGACTGTTTTGGACCAGAAAAAGCTGTGAAGATCACGATAGAGATCCTGAGGAAGATGAACCAGAATAATCTGGCTGAGCAGTTAGAGAAAAATCACAAGCAAGGTAACTTTTAATTCACAGTGACTGTTTACCAATGTGATGGTTTGACTTAATCTTTCACTCACGGGTCAGTCTGAAAGCAGTATAAAGATATGCCACTGTTGGAGCTCATTCAAAAGAGATATGTGGTAAACAACAATCATTGCCTGTACATGAAAACAAGAGAAAATATAACAAGCAAGCAACAATTACAGGGCCAAGAAGAATAGCAGCAGATCTTAGACAAGTATATTTGTTCTGTACCCTGGGTTAATTTTGTTCTGTGGCTGCCATCTAGTGGTCATTTTGGGAAGCTGCAGGTAGTAGATAGCAGTAAGTGAGCAGCTAGACACATGACCTTGTATATGTTGCTCAGTCAGTATGCCTTCTTGAATAATCCTTAGTGATGGGCAAAGCAAGGCTTCATGAAACACTTAAACAGTTGAAGCAATTGTGCCGTATTGTGTCAAGGCTTCGAAACAAACCGACACCCGTCTCCATGGTGACACCTAGTGGTCAATTGCTTGTTATCTGAAACAACCTTGACAACAAGCCATTTAAAAAATAAAAAATAAATTGTGAGTTTTTGTTAATGTGGTGACTTTTTAACATCTGTCTGACAACTACATGATGTTGGTTATGTAACCTTTCTCACTGTGAATAACTAGGTTATTTTTGGTCATGAAAAATGAAGATTAATAAGAGAAATCAAGCCACAATGTCTCACATTTGTTACATATCAAGATTTTTATCCAAAAATATGAATTGCTCTGCTGTGGAAGGACTTAGCCTACTTCTTTTTAACAGATAATTTCTCCAGCCTTCGAAAAAATCCTCTCACAAGGGACCCTTGTTGCTGGCATGCACAGATATTTTTTAGCAAGGACATACAAATGAGGGAAAATTACAGCTCTCTCTTTCCAGTAACTTAGAGGATCATGAGTTCTGGGCAAAAAATGCATATTTGAGGTACTTTTTCACTTCTACTGCTGGAGCACTGTGTATCGTCTGGGTTTCACGGATACGATTATCAAAACATTCCCATAAACTGTCCTGGGTTTCTGCCGGTGTTGTTGTTGTTGAATGATAATGATGGGCCTGATGTTGACTGTGGCCCTGAATTAAAAACAAATCCAACAATTAGTTACAAAGCATAAAGTGACAGCATATATGAAGTATAAGTCACATAATTATTCAGATGACATAACTCGATAATGTTAGATGAAGACTGAAACTGCTCACCAGGAGTTGCTGTGTTTGAACGCATCAGCCAAGCACACTTGAGTGTGATGTGCTTTTCAGCCTTCTGGGCTTTGGCAGGATTTCCAAAAACCACATTTTTGAACCTTGGGTCCAACAGTGTAGCCACTGCCAAGGCTCTGAATGACTCAGACCAAAAATCTATGCTTTGGGATCTCGACACTGCGTCGAAACGTCAGTTTCACTTCTGCCATCCCTAATAATCCTCATCAGTCCTTGCTATTGGAAGTTTAAAAGAGCAATAGCTGTATGTTTTCTTTATCTACTTGCTTTGGGTAACACAGAAGGATGTTTTTGACATCAACTTTTAGGTAATTAGAAAAAAATGTTGTAATCTAAGCGTCTTATTTTAAGGTATTCAAAGCCAATGATAAATATTCATGAAGATATATAAAGAATCTACTTTAACATGCAAATGTGCATAATATCAACAGCATTTCTGTAATCTTTATATTATCATTTGTGTTATTTGAAGCTATGTTTTTATTTCTTTTATTTTAGTTTCACTCTGATCCGTATTAGAGTTGTGAGATCAAGATATAATAAATGCTGGAATTTCAACTTAAATTTCTTGACTCTGTAATGGATGGAGTTTAACTTGCTTATAGATTATACATGAAGGGAGGACAGTACAATATTTAATAGAGTGTCATGATTTTACAATGGGTAAATGGTTTACAAGGGCCTTAAATCCTGAATTAAAACTTCTGCAAGGTACATTTGAAGGGTCATTGAAATAACCCCAACCTAACCCTTATACAGTCTCATGTTTTGTTTGGTGTGTTAGATGTCAATGTTTAATCAAAAGCTTTTAATAAATTTGGTCAACATGGCCTTAAGTTGATCTGAGTCCTATAGTGATAATTCAATATAATAAAATGTAAACCAATTGCATTAATCAAGGCAGTTCCATCACCATATGTTATCAACCTCAGCATAATCAGTGTAAAATGTGCATGTAAACACTATTGCGGTAAAAGTGTGATTAATTTGAATAGTAGATGCATGGATTTTTGAAAAACACAATCACTTAGTCTTTGCTGTCTTTTTCCCTCTTCTTTTAAGGTTCAACTGCAGACGAGAGTCAAGCTACTGTTCAAGATTACACAAAGACCAGCCGCAGACTGAAGAACAAATTAAAACAGGACTACGAGCAGATATTGGTTGGTAATTCACAGACGGGTCATCGGAAATACCTGAATGATATCTACACTGATTTATATGTGGTGGAGAATGAGACTGGAGGAAGAGTGAACGACCATGAGGTGATGCAGATTGAATCAAATCACAACCCACTGACTGCCAAGGAGAAGCCAATCGAGTGTAATGACATGTTTAAAGTCCAGTGTGACACAGGTCGACGAAACAGAAAAGTGCTGACAATGGGGATTGCAGGAGTGGGAAAAACTGTCTCTGTCAATAAATTCATCTTTGACTGGGCTGAGGGAAGAGAAAATCAGGATATAGTCTTCATATTTTCACTTCCATTCCGTAGATTGAATTTGATTGAAGAAGAGTACAGTCTCATGGGACTGCTTAAAAAATACTTCTTTAGTAGTTCTGAAGAACTGCTCTCTCTTCCTGAAGGTGATGGTAAAGTTATGTTCATCTTTGATGGGCTGGATGAATGTCGGTTTCCTTTGAGCTTTAAAGGAGATGACATATTTACAAGTGTAAATGAAAAAACAACAGTGAGTAAGATAATAATAAACCTTATCAAAAGACATCTGGTTCCCTCTGCTCTCATCTGGATCACATCTAGACCAGCAGCAGCCAGTCTGATACCCCGTGACTACATTGATCAGGTGACTGAGGTGCGCGGATTCAACAATGAACAGAAAGAGCAATACTTCATCAAAAACAGTCCTGAGGTTTCTGAAAACATTATCCGTCACATCAGGAAATTCAGGAGTCTGTACATCATGTGCCATATCCCTGTCTTCTGCTGGATCTCTCTTACTGTTCTTCAGCCTCTACTTGCTCGAGAAAGCAATGACAAAACTCCCACAACTCTCACAGAGTTGTACACAAGCTTCTTAATTTCTCAGCAGCAACAGATGGAAGAAAAATACTGTGATGACCCTGAACCTAAAGCCAATGCAAGGTGCTTTGATGAGATTATTCTGAAGCTTGGGAAACTGGCCTTTCATCAGCTGGAGAAAGGAAACCTGATTTTCTACAAAGAAGATCTTGAGGAATGTGGACTAGATGTCAGCGAAGGATCTGTGTACTCTGGGTTATGCACTCGAATGTTTCAGGAGGAGAAGGTTTCAAAAAGAAACATTTACAGCTTCATACATCTCAGCGTACAGGAATTCCTTGCTGCTCTTTATGTGTTTTTAATTAGCAAAGACAAGAAAACAAACCCATTTCTTGAATCCTGGATAGAAAAACTGAAATGCAATCTCTCCAAAAAGCCACTGTTTAGACTTCATAAGGCTGCAATCAACAAGGCTTTACAAAGTGAGAATGGACACCTGGACCTTTTCCTCCGGTTCCTTCTGGGTCTCTCACTGGATTCTAATCAGAGTGACCTGAAGGAACTGCTGCCAAAACTGAAACTGAAAACAGAGAATGTTAAAGACACTGTTGACTATATTAAACAGACAATAGAGACAGAGAAATCAGTGGAAAGAACCATCAATCTCTTCTATTGTCTGAGCGAGCTAAGAGATGACTTTGTGAAAGAAATACAGAAGAACCTTAGCTCAGGAAATCTTTCAGCACATAATCTCTCCTCTGCTCAGTGGTCTGGTCTGGTGTTTGTGCTCCTCATGTCAGAAGAGACTCAAGAGAAGTTTGAACTGCAGAAATACAGAAGATCTGAGGAAGCACTGATGAGACTGCTGCCAGTGATCAAAAACACTAGAAGAGCACTGTGAGGATCTTTGCATTCATTTATATACATTGTTAGTCTTTTGTAATTGGGCCTTCATTTTACATAGGTGACTTGCTGGCCTAGACCGTTCAGAAAAAATAATAAATGAAATATGTGTGATCACATAAATACTGGTTTGATATTTTATGAAGAGGAAATTGTTTTACCTTTGCTTACATCACCACAGTCAAAGTTTTTTTTTTAAAGCTCTAGATTATAAATGCTATCAAATTTACTGTTGCTGTTCGTGTTGTTGTTTACACAGGCTACAGTGCTGTAATCTCACTGCTCAATCCTGTGAAAGTTTGTCTTCAGTATTAAAATCCTCAAAATCTGTCCTGAGAGAGCTGGACCTGAGTAACAATGACCTGCAGGATTCAGGAGTGAAGCTTCTTTCTGATGGACTGAAGAGTCCAAACTGTCTGTTGGAGATACTGAGGTTTAAGTTGAAATGCTTGACTTTTTTGCAATAAGATAATTATTAAAAATCACACTAAGATTTATTCTGTATGCAGTTACATTATTTTTTCTTCTTCAGATTTCCAACATGTAATCTCACTTCTCAATGTTGTGAGAGTTTGTCTTCAGCTCTACAATCCTCAAACTCTGTCTTGAGAGAGCTGGACCTGAGTAACAATGACTTGCAGGATTCTGGAGTGAAGCTTCTTTCTGATGGACTGAAGAGTCCAAACTGTTTGCTGGAGGTACTGAGGTTTGTGTTCAAATACTTTTTTCTCCCCCAAAAAGCTAAATTTTAAAAATAACACCAAGATTTATTCTGTATGCAATTACATTGTTTTTTCTTCTTCAGATTTCAAACATGTAATCTCACTGCTCAGTGTTGTGAGAGTTTGTCTTCAGCTCTGCAATCCTCAAACACTGTCCTGAGAGAGCTGGACCTGAGTAACAATGACCTGCAGAATTCTGGAGTGAAGCTTCTTTCTCATGTACTGAAGAATCCAAACTGTCCACTGGAGATACTGAGGTTCAAGTTTAAATCCTTTTTTTGTTTTGTTTTGTTTTTTTTTTTTTTGCAAGAAGTTAATTAATTTAAAAAATCCCACTGCTAAGATTTATTCTGTATACAACTACATTGTTTTTCTTCTTCAGATTTCAAACATGTAATCTCACTGCTCATTGTTGTGAGAGTTTGTCTTCAGCTCTACAATCCTCAAACTCTGTCCTGAGAGAGCTGGACCTGAGTAACAATGACCTGCAGGATTCTGGAGTGAAGCTTCTTTCTGATGGACTGAAGAGTCCAAACTGTCAGCTGGAGATAATGAGGTGAATGGTTTTAAAATAATTAACTATGCTGTAATCAGAGACAGATCTAACAATAAGCGAAGTGGCCATTGAGGGCTCTGATTTGGCAAAACATATTTAGCAAGTACTCTAGGGGTCTGTTCTTCATACCTCACTTATTACATCTGAGATAATTTGACAGATGCCAGATCTTCTAATCGCTATAACTGACCACTAGCTAATTTGGTTCTAATTTGTTTCTCTGCCTCAGTTCAATCTGGCCACCGCTCTTGTAACAACCTCCACTAACTCCTCATATGCTTGTGTGTGTGGTGGCGACTCATCACTTTCACTTTGATCGATACTAACAACGTCCAGTTCCTCGGAACTGGAGCGCTGCAGCATCGGCGCTTCACCAGGGGCAGAAGAAACTGCAGACCATGCTTCTGCCTCCTGAAATGAAGGGCTGGGTCCCGCAGGTAAAGGCAGAGAAAGTACGGGGCCCGTCTCTAACCCCTCAGCGAGATCCATTTGCGAGCCCCATGACGCAAGCCTTCGCTGTGCCTTGGCAGCAGCGGGACCCGAGCCATGGGGAGCGCGAACCGAACCACTTTCCTCGAAAAGCACCCGGCAGGAGCGGAGCATCTTCATTGACATTTGCTCGCAGTGTACACAGCCAGCTCCCTCAAGAGCTGACTGTGCATGCTCCACTCCCAGGCAAACAACACAAAGCTCGTGTGCATCTCCCGCCGTGATGTAGCGAGGACAAGGAGGTTCACACGGCCTAAATTGCTGCACTTGCTCAGTCGCCATAATGTCTTAAATGTGTGTGCTTGAATGACTTGGTAGACAAACAACAGTAAATAAGACAGGCAGTTTCACATATAGCGCTTACTGAAGACATAGAAGCTAACTCTGTTTGGGTCAGGTGGGCTTTATAGTTTCCTGGTCATGACGTCACATGCCTATGACGTTCCGTCACGCTATTGGACAGATTTTACATGTGCTTCACGACGCAATCACGCAGAGGCGTTCCCAAAGCGCTTGACACAGCGCGAGTTCCCTTGAAAGGGAACTTGATTCTGGTGCGCGTCTTTCTGTGCATCGCGTGACAGGACAATCAGACAGCGCATTCTCTTTTTCTCTTTTGGCATGCTTTAATGGTTTAAAAGCATTTGCATGAATAAGAATGTGATCATATATTGTAACGCTAGGCAAAGGATGACAGAAAAAAACGGATGCTGCGTTAATTGTGTTCAATTTTTTAACTTTGTTAAACTGAAAAAAATGTTTCTTGTCTAAATGTAACTGATATATTTTCAATTCCAAATAATGAAATTTAAAGAAATAAGTAATCACTTAAAATTACTGCTGGTTACTTTTTCCATTTTTTTCTTTTAAACAATTAAATAAAAAATACCTAATAAAAAGCTGAACTAGGTATAAATGTTCAAATAATTTTTATAATGCAAATAAATATAAATGTTTCTGAACTTAACTATGTGTAAAAATGTAAATGAATATGTTTACTCTAGTACACTACCACAGACACTTTTGTATCTTTTGTGACTGAATCTACAGAAAATAACATCTGCAAATAAAAACTCCACAGATCAGGCTGTAATAATCATGTCTGATTGCCAAACCAATGTCATGTGGACTGTTGCTGTATGTCTTTGTAGATTGTCTGGCTGTATGGTGACAGAGGAAGGCTGTGATTATGTGTCTTCAGCTCTGAGTTCAAACCCTTCATACCTGAGAGAGCTGGATCTGAGCTACAATCACCCAGGAGATTCAGGAGTCAAGCTTCTCACTGATAAACTCAACCATCCAAACTACAGACTGGATAAACTCAAGTATGTAGTTCTCCAAAAACAAAAGACATCTTCAAAAACAGCATTAAAGCCTTATTACAAACCAGATATACTTTATTTCTTTCATAAATTTACAAACGTTTTTATTGAGAATTTACAGAGGTTTGACTGTAGTTATACTACATGCTGTTAAATGCTTCATTCTGATTGGATGACAAACATTCTTCAGTGTGCAATTATTTCCAGTGAACGCACAGCTAAAGAAGTTCCAGGCAGGTCTTGACTACATTACAGTTCCATATCACTTCAAAAGAAATGATTTCAGAATAACATTTTATTTGCTTTCTCCGGCTCTTTCTCACATACAAATGCACACACATACAGTACAGACACACACATAGGGCTGATATGCCCCCCCTCAAAAAAAAATTAAATTAAATATTTAATATCAGTGATTCTGTTGTGACCAATTGTGTAGCTTGACCAAAGGCTTAACAGGTAGCATACACTATCAGAAAAGAACTCCAGAAAGCAGTCTTCATAACTTTAGTGACTTTACTGTTGATTGTTCTTTTCAATTGTTTTATGTAAAACTACAAACAAGAAGAAAAATATGAACATTACGTACACATTTATATACACATCCAGCTTAACATTAATTTGATTTTGTACATAGTTCCTTTTTAACATTTTTTTAACAGTAGCTTTTTAACATATTTTAAGTAATGTACATGTTAAGAAATTATATTCAAATGAGATTATGTACATACAGAAGAGAAATTAGCATGCTAGTATGCAAGGCACATTACCAATAACATGAATCATGTCTGTTTATAACAAAAATATAGCAATAATCTCAATATACACTTTACTTTAATCTGCACAACACTTAAAAGCACTATTTAGTATAAAATTTAGGACTTACAGACATATATTTCAAAGGCCTAAACAATGGAATCAATAGACAATAGGAACTGTGTGCACGTTCTTCTTGACTGCGTTCACTGAGAGAAACCGAAAGTAAATGGTAAAATATAGTGTAGTACCTTAAAAGTCCAGTAGGAGGCAGAAAAGAAACAGACATAACCAACAGCACATCAGTCAATATCGATAATTATCAAAATAAATGTCACATTTTCATTTTATTCAAATTTAAAGGCAGATTTTTGCTCCTAAGTGAAAGTTGCAGAAACCAGACTGTTCATTGTGGTTCTAAACTTCTCTTTATTGTCAGAACATGACAAACACTTCACATTTTTTATATTACGAGATCATATTTTAATCACAAGATATTCCTCACGGAGGAACGATTTTAAAAATGCCTATTGTCAATGGCTAAACAAGGGCTAAACAAAAGGATACCTTGGTTACAAATGCTGTAACTTTTGATTACTTTATGCTATCACCAAAGTTTTCTTTCAAGTGATACCAACCTTCAGACTCTGCTTGCTACATAAATTGCTACTTCCTTGCTATAGTTTTGGAGTTATGAGTCTTTACTTATGTCTCTCAGAAAAAACAACAACTCTGAAAATACTTCCAGGGCTTAACGGGTTAAAAAAACCATTACAGATCAGACAATTTTAAAACAACGTGTACCACCATGTAAAATGTATTGAGCTCTATATGCTGTAGCATTACTATATTTGAAATGTAACTCACCAAGGTAAGAATTTGATATCTTATTCAAACAAGGAAGTTCATTCACAGTGCTTTGATGCTTCGTATCGAGCCAGATCAGTCTCAAAAATAACATTTACAAAACAAAATTCATAAATGCACAGCACAAGTCACATTTACAAAAAACAATTTATAAATTCAAAACACAATTCTTAAATACACAAGTAAAAGCAAAAAATATTTACCCAAATGCTCACACAAATGCATCTTACCTAAATAAAGTTGTTTACACACACACACACATATATATCTCGGGTTCTTGAATTAATTTCCATTGCACATTTATGAATGATGTTACATGTATTTATGGATCATTGAATCTGCATTTGCAAATCATCACACTTGCATGGACTGCTTTGAATTTGTGTGTGGTATTTTTGAGACCTTCCTGGCATGTTAAGCTTTATAAATAACTTTTTTTGGAGGATGTTCTGTTTAGCCAATCGCGGTGAGCTTTTAATCCACCAATCAAAATGGTCCTTACTGAACAGACTCAAGAAGCTCAACTTTGCGCTTGTACTGTGCATTGTTCCATGATTGGGTCTTTTATGTAAAGATTTCATAGAGATTTCAGCATGGAGGATGAAAACCAGACTCAATGAGCAAGTAAAGTCTTTTTTTTTTTTATCTGATGGCATTTTCTTATGATTAAAGGTTGTTTTAGTTAATGAAGTGTGCAGTTTGCAGTGTCACAAATTGTTAATCCACGGCAGCATTCTTTAGGATGAATGGGCGATAAGCAATCAATAAAACAATGTGCCAGATCTCTGGCGTGTGGTGTTTGGCTGTGAAAAAAAAAAAAAAAAAAAAAAAAAAAAAAAAAATTTACATTTACAAAAAAAATTGTTGATATCACGTTCAAGTTCAAGAGTTCACCTAGCAATGGTATAAGAGGAACACAGCTTTCACTCTCAACCAAACTAACATTACTAGCCAATCAGAAGTAGAATGGGGCAGGTTTTGGAAAACGTGTGGTTGAGATCCAGCTGCGGATCCAGCTCCAAGTGTGTGTGTTTACTGATTAACCTTGACACTGTGTGTGTTTTGTAGTGTGGATCATGGAGGAGAGATCAGGATTACAGCAGGAGTACGCAAATGTACGTCGACGCACAGACTCACTCTCTTTCTCTCTCACTCAAACACACACATCTGGTAAACTGTACTGAGACACTGCTGATATATTGAACATGAATAGTTCAGTTATACATTAAAACAGTGGTTCCCAAACCTGTCCTGAAGTCCTGACCCCCAGCACTGCACATTTTGTATGTCGCCCTTATCTGACACTCCTACTTCAGGTCTTGCAGTCTCTACTAATGAGCTGATGAGTTGAATCAGGTGTGTTAGATGAGAAATATATCCAAAATGTGCAATTCTGGGGGTCCTCCAGGACAGGTTTGGGAACCACTGCATTAAAAGATTAGACAGATTCATAATTCCTGATTCTGTATTACAGAAAGATCTTGGGCCTCTTTTATAAAGTGTGCATATGCACAGATTTGATCTTGGAGTGTGTACGCATAAATCCACGGCAACACTCATATTTATAAAAACGATCTGACGCGGAAAAGTTCTTAGTGCTACATCTAGGGTGACCACCCGTCCCACTTTGCGTTGTACCGCACAGCATTTTGACTCCTTGTCCCGCACGTCGCATATTGAGAAATTGTCCCGCATTTTCAGCAGTCTGTTGGTTTTTAATTATAATATAAAGAAAACGTGCATGCGTTATTTTGACTTTTTAAGAAAGCATTACATTTTTTATTTTTTTTTGCTGTGTAGTTTTTCACCTACCAGCGCTTCGACAGAAGTAACATCCCAACAGCCGTTTTTTAAATCCTATCCAGTGGGTGAAAACAAAAAGGAGTAAACACGGTCACTAGTAGGTTGTGACGGCTGTCAATCCAAATGTGGAGCGGAGTTGGACTGTTTCAAGAACTGTTTCAAAAATAGGGTGACCAGACCTGTTTTTGGTGTTCTGTCCCCTGAAATGTCCCCATTTTACAGCTCGTTCAAACCAACCCGCATATACATTGCAAAAAGACCGACGAGCATACAGCAGCCTGCTGGAGAAATTGTGTAGTAATCATGTTCTCCAAGAGGGGGCTGATAGCTACACTTGGTCGCGCGCGCGCCGCTACTTCATGAGGAACGTAATCTGGATCCGGAACAGAGCAAAGCGCCATTATCGTCAAATATCAAAATAAACATCGTTATCAGTTTCAAGGTTAGTAACATACTAACTATTCATACTGTTTGTATGTTTCATAACAGGGCCTCAACAGGGTGCGAGATTGTTTTGCACAATTTTAAACGTCCACATAAGTTCCGTCACAACGCAGCAATTTCCACTCAGACGTGAGTGTACACACGTGGTGAAGGTACACTCAGATATCAATAAATATAAAATAAAATAAAATAATACATGTACTTTGTGCTTAAAATGTGTCTAAAATGCAGAATAATAGTTCAAAATAGTTAAAAGTTAAAACAGTTGTAATTACTGTATACAGCTAAAAACAGCTTGTGAAAATTAAAATATTAAATTCAATAATGTTAAAAAATACTTGTTAAATGCTGTAAAATATATATAAAAAAATATATAAAATCCTAATAATAAAACTAAATCATAATTATTAATGTAATAATAGCCTATAAGGAACCCACAACAATTAAAAACAAAAACATTCAAAAATGTATTGTCCCAGTTTTTTAAATAGACAATAACAAATTAGATTTTGGTGATATTTTGACCTCTCGAATAGGAAATTTCGGCAGTTTCCATTTCAGAAATCTGGTCACCTTATTAAAAATAGTTATCTGCATGATGCCTGCTGCCTTTAGGGTCAGTTATGTTTCATTTAAATTACATGTAAAATAAAGACATGTTATGTTATATTGTGATGTAATGGTGTTTTCTGGAAGGGACTAAAGAACAAAGTATTTTTATCAGCTGAAAGGCAGAATACAAATGTTGTTAATAAGGTAGATAGACATTATATAACAGCTTCAGGTTGTGTTTTAGTGTTGGTAACATGTCCCACATTGTCCCACACAAACTTAGTAATCGTCCCACATTTGGTTTGTTTGACAGTGGTCACCCTAGCTACATCAGACATCAGGGTCTGAACAAACATGAGCACTTTTCCTTGTCAGATTACTACAGGTTTTTGGAAATCTAAGCTATTCTAGCCATTTTAAATTAAAGGATTTGGAAGATGATTGGTGATCTTTTATATGTAAATGTTAATTAGGTGTCGTTTACAATGCGGAGAACTGAAACTATTGAGCTGCTTACAAGTTGAAGATCATTTGCGATTTATAGATCTCACATCTGAGAGGCGTATGCTCATTTTCCGTGTGTACGTTCATTCTATGAATCACATGTACGCACATCTCTGAAATGATCATAAGATCAAATTTAGGACAGTTACTGCACAACATTTTATAAACAAGGCTACTTATCTTTATAATCTTATCTGTTTGGTAACCTTGGCAATTTCAGTCATAACTTCATTTAGGACAAAAGAATGCAATTTCTTAAGTGCATTTTTATCGTTGATTGCTTGGTAACAGACCTGAGATTTCCGTACTCAGAGTACCAAACTCAGTCTCCAAACTACAGATGAGAATTTGTAAGATCTTAAATCAAGTTATGATTTGCTTCTGTAATAAGAATTTGTGAAAAATCCTAAATGAAAGTCCCCGTGAACCGGAAGTTGTGACGTATTTCCAAGTGAAACAGAATATTGAATAGAGGGCAGGGTTTTACTTTAGCGCTCCACCTCTCCGTCTCTCGCTCAAAGCAGACTAACGGTTGGAGGGGAGTGGTTTACGCATTTTCAACCCAAGCCGTCAAACTGACATCATCTTGGAAGGAATGTCATTTCAGACCAGAAGTAACTTTTCAGATTTTGATTTAAGATTACCATGACAAACAATTTTTTTCTTTGTAATAACTTGCATGGATTAATTGTTTACCACAAGACTAGTAATATGCATTATCAAAGTAAACAGGGTCCATTTTGATTTCATGCCGACTTTAACTTGTTAGATCTGAACTTAAGACAGAGTTTCTGTAATACTGACACCACTGATGTGTTTTATCTCCATCAGATTCCCATCAGCTCACTCTGGATCCAAACACAGCACATAAACTCCTCCGACTGTCTGAGGGGAACAGAGTGATTGCTGACACTGACACAGATCAGTCGTATCCTGATCATCCAGACAGATTTGATTGTTATCAGCAGGTGTTGTGTAGAGAGAGTGTGTGTGGACGCTGTTACTGGGAGATTGAGTGGAGTGGATTTGTGGATATCTCAGTGTCATATAAGAGCATCAGGAGGAAGGGATCGGATAAAGAGTGTTGGTTTGGATCTAATGATCAGTCCTGGAGTTTGTACTGCTCTTCCTCCAGTTACTCATTCATTCACAATAACATAAAGACTCTTCTCCCTGTAAAGTCCATCATCAGCAGTAGAATAGGAGTGTATGTGGATCACAGTGCAGGAACTCTGTCCTTCTACAGCGTCTCTGGAGACACAATGATCCTCATCCACACAGTCCAGACCACATTCACTCAACCGCTCTATCCTGGGTTTGGGGTTTATTCTCGATCATCAGTGAAACTGTGTTGAAGAGAACAGACTGTAGAGAGATTCTACCCACAATGCTTTGAGCTCATGATGAATCAGTGACTGTCACATACCAGCTTGACTAGATGATCCAAGATAAGAGGCTCGACGCAGAAAGACGATGAACACTTTTATTTAATAAACACTAGCACAAAACGTTAACACAAGACAATGAACATAAGATGACTGAGGGTTTAAATACACTAGATAACAAAGAGACTGATGGTGATGAGTTGTCATGGTTACAAATGAGGGTTGCTATGGAAATGAGCAAGACAACAATGGAAACACAGGAACTAAAACAGGAATTGTGAAAACAAGACAAAAGGAATTTAAAATAAGAGTCCATGAACAGAGACTACAGGTAATGGTAACAGTAACAATGAGATGTTATAGAGTCTCTACATTACATTAATACTAGAGCTGAACTTCTGATCGAGCGCTAGAGTCGTATGGTTGAGCAAACAATGAGCTCTCTTAAAGTTTATGTAATATACCCTGCTAAATAAAAAGAAAAGTCAGAGAAGGTTTAAGGATAAGTTATGGAGACAAGGTGAAGAGCAAGAGAAACCCAGAAAAACAGTCAATGATGCTAACAGAGAAGAGAGAGGAAATATGAGACAGAAGAAGATGGAGACACAATGATACTCACAATGATACTCACTGTGAGTATCATTGTGTCTCCATCTTCTTCTGTCTCATATTTCCTCTCTCTTCTCTGTTAGCATCATTGACCAATTCCTGTTTAAGTGAAGGATCTAATGATATCAAACCTGTGTGTTACTCCATCCATACATCTGTGTTGTGCTTCATTTTATTCAGTTCAAATCATTAGTCATGTATGTAGTTGTCATTTTATTTACAGCATTTATCATGCTATTATTATTTTCAGGGTTAAAGGGTTAGTTCACCCAAAAATCCCTCCACACCCATAAGACCTTCGTTCATCTTCGGAAGACAAATTAAGATATTTTAGATCAAATCTGAGGGTATCTAATCCACACATAGGCAGCAACGTCATTGCACCTTTTGAGGTCTAGAAAGGTACTAAAGACAATGTTAAAACTGGCGACGTGACTACAGTGGTTCAACCCTATTATGAAGCGACGAGAAAATGTGCACAAAAACAAAACAAAAATAATGACTTAATTCAACAAATTCTTGCTACCTATGTGTGAATCAGATTTCATCAAAAATATCTTAATTTGTGTTCCGAAGACAGACAAAGGTTTGGGATGACATGAGGGTGAGTGCTTAATGACAGAACTTTCTTTTTTGGGTGAACCAACCCTTTCAGTTAAATGTCTACTGATTACATTTGCTGTATCATAGTAAAATGTACTTTTTATAATATGAAGTTATGTTTCCATAGAACTACGTAGTAACTGAATAGAGTAGTGTAACCTTTTATTGACTATTAAAAGGTTGTGTGACAGTATGTGTGATGTATATTGAAGGCAAAAGAGAGAGGGGCGAAAGTGTTCCAAGAAAGAGAAGAAGAAGCTCCAGGACAAAGTGAAAGAGCTACAAGAGGCCTTAGCAGCTGAAAAAAGATTAAAAAGAGCAATATAAAAAAAGGTCCCAAATGATGTGTGCTGATGAGATCAAGGTCTCCAGCAATTAAAGCGAGAAATGCAAGGCCAAGAAACACTCCAAGTGCAAGGATAGCCCTGTACCATGAGGCATTGATTGGAGACCAACATCAACACATTAAACAAGCAGGTAATAGTCAGGAACGAAGACTGATCAGTAACCTGGTGACAGAGAACATTGTACAGAAATATGCCCTAAGTACCCTTGGCTTCACCCGAAGGCGATGGAAGTCAGTAGGAGGGAATCCATACTCTTTCTCAAGAAAGAAATGTGTCCGCATAGAAGAGGCATTCAAAAACGATTTAAGAGCCTTTTACACCAAAGACGACGTGTGACAAAGGGGAAAAAAACAGACCATAACATAAGCCAAGGTCAGGATGCAAAAGAGGGTGTCATGTAGACACCCTGAAGAATCTGCACAAAAAATACTTGGTAGAGAATCCAAGGAAACTGCAAAGAGAAGGAGTTCACCTTACTCAGAGAGAATGAAGGCTCCACCCAGGTGGTATACATGCAGTGGGTCACAGAGGACACAAAAGGACAATCACAGGACAACATTGAAACAACTTTCAAGAAGGCAGTCAAAAAGAAGGTTGAGACTACGCTAGATGACCTCCAACAAAGACTTTCACAAAAAAGTTGCATGGAAATGCTGGCAGTGGAGTGGCATGACGAGCGCAATGCCCACATGCTGAAAACATTCCACTCAGCAGAGATATCAGCCTATGGAAAGATAGACCACATTGGGGATGAGAAAATAAAACCACAATGTGTGCTGGACACAAGTAAGAAAATGGGTGCTGTGGATATGTGGATACAAACCTGTTGATATGATGGACAGTTTTGAATTGTTCCATTTTGTGCACCTTGCAGTACACAATGCATTCATTACCACTATTATTGTTATTATATTAAGTTGTATGCCAATGATTTACAAAAGTGATGCAAGTTATCTTAAATAGTAAATCATGAAATAGATCAAACAGATCATTAGTAGATGGTTGATAAGTTATCAGTTGATATATTATTAATTACTTGATATGTCAATTGTTTTAGCATCATCTTAATAAACAATGGTTAATCATGAACAAACCATTGTTAAATGATCAGTATATAATTTGATGTATCATGAAGTTGTTAGGTGGTCAGTGCTGAAAAGCATAAACGTGCAACAATATTAAAGCAGTGTTTTAAAGAAGAGTAATTTATTTGCTTTAAAGGGAATAAACATTTATAAATGACTTGTTGGGGGATTTCAGTGGGTAATGTTAAATCCATTTACTCATCAGCACAGACTCTGGTTCTGTGTGGGATCTAGTGGTAATGTGAACCGTTTTTACCTTCCACTGAAGCTCACATCAGGTGCACAGTGTTTAAAAAGTCTCTGTATGTGTGTCAGAGAAGACAGCTGTCTATACCCTCACCAGTCAGCACTTACATTGCAGTACAAACTATACAGTGTTCAACACTTTTTATACATAATGTGTAAATGTATGAATAAAACATTATACTAAGCTTTCAGAATCCCCTAACCTAAAGTCAAAACTTAATTGCACATAAATATGTTTCATATCACTTATAGAGATTCCTGTTACAAGTTATGTGTAACGTGATCTCATGAGCATATTAGTAAATAAAGATGGTCTGGCATACTTGCATTTGCATAAACACTAACGTACATCAAGGGTGTATGTACAGCTTCTACATTAGTTTTACAACTTCAGAAATGTACAAATGCTTATTCTACTTCTCTCCAGAATGAATTCTTCTCATGTGGACTTTAAGGTTTCCATCTTGATTGAAACTCTTTCCACACTGTTGGCATGTGAAAGGCTTTTTCCCGGAGTGAACGTTTATGTGTTTTTTAAGGTTTCCTTTCTGAGTGAAACGTAATCCACACTGTTGGCATGTGAATGGACTCTCTCCAGTGTGAACTCTCATGTGGACTTTAAGGTTTCCTTGTGTACTGAAGCTCTTTCCACACTCTTGGCATGTGTAAGGCTTCTCTCCAGTGTGAATTCTCATATGGACTTTAAGGTTTCCTTGTTGATTGAAAATTACTCCACAATGTTGGCAGGGGTAAAACTTCCTTCCCGTGTGAACTCTCATGTGTACTTCAAGGTTTCCATGCTTATTGAATCTTAGTCCACACAGTTGGCAGGTGAAATTACCTATAGTCCCTCTCTTTTGAGCCCTTTTTTGTGAGGAAGTTTTTTCAGTCTCTGAGCAACTAAAAGATTTTTCTTCAGTTATGGCATAATGAAGTGTCTTGTACTGATCTTTCTTTTCCATTTGATTAAGATCTTGACTCTCCTCTTTTAATGGCATCAGGTCTAAGGTGAAAAAAGACATAAAAGTTAATCCCAGTTTAGTGTCACAAAGCAACAGGCATCAAAACATTTAGACACGTAAAACATTAAAACTAATAATATGTATGCTAGATCCTATACACCAGGGATGCCAAACTCAGATCTTGGTGGGTTTCCTGGTTGGATTTGCACCACCAATATGAACTCTGAAGTCCTGGTTCTCTGGTTTTTGTGTGGGGAGTTTATATCTTAGAACTCTGACCTTAGAAAAATGTTCTGTTGTCAGAATTGGCCCTTCGCAAAGACCCACCCCCCTTAGTTACTGTTGCTTTGTCCGACAAGCCATGGCACTGTCATGCCATACGCAGTGAAAAATACATCGCAGAGCACAGAGGACACTGACACGTTGACAGACAAGACAGAGCAGGTTACTTAAGATATTAAACAAAGTCCCAGCTTTCAAATTGTGTAATTTAAGAAATTTGAATAATAAAAACTGTTCTGTTTTGTGGCTCTTTAATGTGTAGTTACAGATTGCTGTAGCACCTCAGCTCAAGCGGCTCGTAAACCAATCATCTCTTCCTACTAGTTCAATTAATGCATCAAATAAACATGAATGAACATCAGAAGGTATGTTGTTTCAAATGTGGAAAGACGTCAGTACTAGGAATGGGTATCGTTAAAGGGATAGTTCACCCAAAAATGAAAATTTGATGTTTATCTGCTTACCCCCAGGGCATCCAAGATGTAGGTGACTTTTTTTCTTCAGTCGAACGCAAATTATGATTTTTAACTGCAACCGCTGCCGTCTGTCAGTCAAATAATAGGAGTGATTGGGAACTTGAACAATAAGAGTCGAAAAAACTTCCATAGACAAATCCAAATTAAACCCTGCGGCTCGTGACGACACATTGATGTCCTAAGACACGAAACGATCGGTTTGTGCAAGAAACCGAACAGTATTTATATCATTTTTTACCTCTAATACACCACTATGTCCAACTCCGTTCCGCTTCCGGTTAGTGAGGTCTGATCGCGCTCTGACAACGGAAGTGATGTCTCGCGCTCATTGAAGTATATGGGCGAGACATCACTTCTGTCAGCAGAGCGGGTTTTTTGACCTCACTAACAGGATGCTGAACGAAGTTGGACATAGTGGTGTATTAGAGGTAAAAAAATGATATAAATACTGTTCGGTTTCTTGCACAAACCGATCGTTTCGTGTCTTAGGACATCAATGTGTCGTCACGAGCCGCAGGGTTTAATTTTTGTCTATGGGAGTTTTTTCGACTCTTATTGTTCAAGTTCCCAATCACTCATATTATTTGACTGACAGACGGCAGCGGTTGCAGTTAAAAATCATAATTTGCGTTCGACTGAAGAAACAAATTCACCTACATCTTGGATGTACTGGGGGTAAGCAGATAAACATCAAATTTTAATTTTTGGGTGAACTATCCCTTTAAGGTTTTAACGGTATTACTACTCTTACCGATACTGCTTATCAATCCGGTACTTTAACGGTATTCTTATCGGTACTTAAAGGTCCCGTTCTTCGTGATCCCATGTTTCAAACTTTAGTTAGTGTGTAATGTTGTTGTTAGAGTATAAATAAAATCTGTAAAATTTTAAAGCTCAAAGTTCAATGCCAAGCGAGATATTTTATTTAACAGAAATCGCCTACATCGAACGGCCAGTTTGGACTACATCCCTCTACTTCCTTCTTTAATGACGTCACTAAAACAGTTTTTTGACTAACCTCCGCCCACAGGAATACACAAGAGTTGCGTTTGTAGAGTGTGTTTGTCGCCATGTCGTCGAAACGCTGTTATTTTCATCCCGCAAATCCAATCACCGGGTCTGATTCTGGCTCAAATTGATAGGGTAAAATTAAAGACATGTTTACAATAACACTGAGCGCGTGCATCTCCACGTTATGGTAAGAGGCGTGACCTTTCTGGGCAAGGTTCGCTAAGCTGCTGTCGAATCACAACACAGGAACCGCTGGCACAATCAGAACTCGTTACGTATTTCTGAAGGAGGGACTTCATAGAACAAGGAAGTCATCAGCCCGTTTTTATGACAGTGGAAACAGCGGTATACAGATGAGTAAATTATGTGAAAAATACTGTGTTTTTTTACACGCAAAACATGAACATGTTATATTGCACACTATAAACACAATCAAAGCTTCAAAAAAACACGAAAAACGGGACCTTTAACTTTGCTTTATATTATATGGTGTCTGGCATTTTTGGTGTTTTATATAATATACAGTAAGAACATGAACAAAGAAACAAAGTAAAACAAACTGACAAATACAATAAAACAAAGATACAAATGAAATAAAGTGCTTTCATTTGTTCATGTGTTCAGGTAAGTAATATAGGCCTAGCCTATAAAAGAAATCGAAGTAAAGTAACCAAATGTAAAATAACACTGCATGGTTTTCCCAGTATAAATTAATAGATTAATGCTTATTAAAGCTAACTATATTCAGATGAAGAGCTGTGAGTGATTTTCTCTTTGCAGTTTCTTGTTTGATTAACACTGATCGCATAATCAACAGAAGGTGACTGCTGTCACTTTAAGACAATAGATATTAACACACATCGGATTTTCTCCCAGCTGTTCATGTACACTTACGATATAAACTGCGTTTAAGTAGCTAAACACGCTCCAATCCGGTTATTTTAACATATTTTTGTTCGCGTTTGAACGTGCACCTGAAGCCCAACGTGTAATTTGTTTGTCTATTTGCGATCCGTTTTGGAGCGCGCACACACAATTCAGCCTGAGGAACAGCGTCTCTTGCGCGGATTATTGTGCTTTCAACGTTTTAAAACTTTGATAATTATCAAACATTTACTGCAATTTAGCAACAGTAAAGACTGGATTTTACAACAATCACTGACTGTGCTGATTCTGACGTTAAGTTTGGGTTTAGGGAGGAATGAACGCGCGAATAGAAGGTGTGCTAAACGAAACGCGGCTAGTTTTTAATAGTTTTACCTCAGATATCTTCTTTCTGATCCTTGGAAGCCAAAATCGAAATCAAAAATAAAATAAGCATAATATCACAGGCCTAAAGTGTAAGCAGACGTTTAGTTGTTTAGTTCTCCATTAAACAGGGCTTTCATGTGAGCGGCTGCGCGCGCTATAGCTCCTGAGCGCGTGAGCGCGATCTCTCTTCTGGATTGCGAAAGCAAAAATGCATCATACACAAATGTCCTAATATTATTGCATACATACGCAGCTGGCATCTCTGGCGAGATAGAATTCGCAAGATAATGTCTATATAGCAATAATAGTGTACGTGTATTTTCTTCATAATTTCTGCAGTACCGATAGCAGAACCGTTAACGTCAGAGCTTATCGATACACCGGTCTTTCATAATTTAGCCCCGGGGCCAATATAATACTGGGTTTCGGTACCCATCCCTAGTCAGTACACACCATTTTTCAAGTTCAAGTCCACCGAGGTTAATCTTCTAACTCCTGACTGCTTTGTCGGACAAAATGACGGATTTGGTTTTATGATTGGTTAGATCACTTGTCAATCAAACTCCCGGCGAAGGGTCAATTGTGAGATAAAAACCTCGCAATTAACTTGTGTTACAAACTTATTAGTATTCCAAAGTATTCTAATGTATTTGGTTTAAGTTACAAAACCTGGGTAATCTAATGAAATATGTTACAAAGCATTTATTTTGTTATCTGTAGTGAAATACATTTTGAACGTAACCTACCCTGCCCTGTTCATGTGCTACATCAATCGGAATGTAACTAAACTCTGCAGGACTGTGGCCCTCCAGGAACTGAGTTTTGCAGTCCTGCTAAGCTACTTGAAAGGTGTTGCATAATCTCAGAACCTCTTCTCAATATTGTTCAAAAATCTTCTCTTTAGGGGACACCGCAAAAACTTTCAAGCTGGCAGTTATTAACCCTCTAGCGTTGGTGAAGGTGCCAGGGTGATCCCTTGCATTTTTTCCTGATAACAGCAGAAAGAACTTAATCATTTTTTGGTCATACAAGAGTAATACATCATTCCATTCTGTAAAGGGTGTACTTTTATTTGTGTATATTCACAACACCAGTAAAACAAACAGGGCACACTTTCTGCCATCAATTTCCATGAACTTCTTTCTGGAACACGTCACAAAACCGATTAAGTTCTTGTTATTTGCTCTTGACACTAACACTCACGCAACTTATAAACACAGATGACCATGTTGTTTTTTGTTTTACAGATGTTAATCAATCAATGTTTATGCAACCATGAAGTTTTCACTGTGTGCCATTTGTCACAGCTTTAAGCAAGCAAATTTTTGTTTCCAAGTTGTTCCAAACTCTTTCCAAACTGTTGCCATGCGTGAGGCTTCTCACCAGTGTGAATTTTCAAGTGCCTGTAAACATCTTGGTGCCAGATACCACAGCACAGCTTCAGGGGTCTAGTGGAGTCCATGGATCAACGGGTCAGGGCTGTTTTGGCAGCAAAAGGGGGACCAACACAATATTAGGAAGGCGGTCATAATGTTATGCCTGATTAGAGGTCTGCTACCCAACCCAAGCAAGACGGGTCCTGAAGAACTTACGGCTTTCAGGTCGGGTTAAGGTTTCACTAACGGGTTTGGGTCTGTAACTGAGAAAATGTATATAGGCTATTACAAGGGTGTCCATCCCTGTTCCTGGAGAACTACCATGCTGCAGATTTTAGTTCCAACCCTGCTCCAATACACCTGTCTGTAATTATCATGTTGCCCTGAACACCATGATTAGCTGGTTCAGGTGTGTTTGATTTGGGTTGGAGCTGAAATCTGCAGGGAGGTAGCCCTCCAGGACCAGGGTTGGACAACCCTGGGCTATTATATAAGCCTTGCTTGCCATCTCCTGTACATTTAAAATTCACATTATATATGAACTGTTTTGGGCATGTGCTTCCATTCTTGTGTGCTCTTTCGGTCATAACATGGCACTCAAACCTCTAACTCAAGGGTGCCCAACCCTGTTCCTGGAGATCTACCAACCTGTAAAGTTTAGCTCCAACCTTGATAAAACACATCTGTTTGTTTGTTTATTAAGTTTTTACACCATGTTAACATCATGGCTATTTACAAGGCAAACAAAAAGGTCAATATCATCCATAAAATTTACACTATTATATAAACATTTCAACTTAACATAGGATAGAATTCTAAAATACATTCAGGTGATACATTTTGAAATATTTTCTAGCAGCATCAAAAAAATTACAGTTCAACAGAATATGCTTACATGAGAGACATAAAGGAGGAACTTCACCTATTAATAAAAACCCATGGGTAAGTCTTGAAAGCCCCAGTCTACACCTAGTGAAGACGACTTGATCATGTCTTCATTTAAAGTTATGGAAGGTACTTCTTTTTATACTAGAGTTTATTTCATACAGCTTATTTTTATTTTCATCTCATTCTTTCTGCCACTTGTTAGTGATAAATAAATTAATTACTTGTTTAAAATCAGAAGGTGGTATTTGACAGTCAGATGCATGTATTATAAATACGTTGTGTGTATTTGACTATTCAGGCACAAAAAGAACTGATCGGGCATGTGACAGAACGCTTCTGTTGTGTCACTAGGCTTGTTTGAGATGAGCAAATTCTGCGCAGAACCGATCACCGGTGATCACCGCGAGATGCATGCCGGTTAGAAATGTGTCCGAGGGTGGGCCGCCTTGCTCTGATGTCATGCCTACGTGTGTCAAAAACCTCTCGCGAGGGCGAGGCAGACGTGTCGGATTCTGCAGTCGAGCGCAGTTGCTCTCCACAGACTGCGCTGACCAAAAGCACGATGGGAAGCGACTTGCTGACGACACAGCTTAAAGCTTATTGGTTTAAACAACCGTGATGTATTGATCTGATTTAAAATGTTTGATTTTAAAACTCTAATATCATGTTTTTATGTGTAAAAATGTGTTAATATTCCCAAACTCTCTGACACAGTGATCTCTCTATGGGTTATGCGAACGTTGTCATTTATAAAAAAATATATAAAAACATGTCTATAATTAAAGTAAAAATAATTGATACACACATCTTTCGAATGGAAATAAATAACAAGTACTTTGGGTGTATTGTTCATTATGTTTATTTTCATATAAAAGCAACAGAACTTAAATTACATCCAGTTTATCAGCAACACAGCGCACAAGTGTGAATCCCGCGATATCCGCCTTTGTTCTCGTAGGTTCTGATCTGGTTCTGATCCACTACGAGAACAGAGAACTGTTCGTCTTGCCTGCACTTTTTTCACTCCTCCCCTAACTGCAGCCGCCTACTCTCGACTGAACTTCAGGCGAGGCTAGGCGCATCTCAAACAAGCCTATTCTGTCTATCCCACATTCATCAATAACGAATTGTGATTGAATTGTAATTTTGTGCTACAACAAGCTTGGCTACCTATGATTGGGCTGTAGGCTGAAATTATATTCAACCCTCCAAAGTGGCTAGTGGGAGTGGCTGTCTTACCCGCCACAGCTGAAATCTACCCACATTTGGCGGATTGACGGGTGTTAACGCATATATAATGTGGACACATACATTTACTTCTACTTTCCATAAAAAGTAACTAACGCAATTCGTTTAGTCCTTTCTAGGGAGTAACACAATACTGTAATACATTACTTTTGGTATAGCACTTTTAAGGATGTCTGTCCACATGATGTGATAGGATCAAATTACAGAGTTCAGCTTTGAGAATGAAACCAACCTGTTTGTTCCTCAGTTTCTTCATGTTTGACTCTGAATGTTTCTTCAATCCTCAGGTCTTCACTCTCCTCTTTAATAAACGCCGTCTTTATTTGTTCCTCAGTTTCTTCATGTTTAACTCTGAATGTGTCTTCTATCTTCACGTCTTCACTCTCTTCTTTAATAATCGCCATCTTTATAAAAGTGTGTCACGAGGATCTGTTGCTTCACCAGGAGTTTTTCTGTTTTTATGATGAGAATAATTAACAAAGAAAAATGAATGCAAACTAAATCTCTGAGTGCATCTCAATCAGCTCTAGTTCAGTAGATCAGTATACTGGTGAGAGAGTCAGAGTAGGCCTGGGCAATACAACGGTTTCTGTATTTATGATGAGGATGTTTTGTTAGCCTATCCAGTTGAACCCACGAGATGTGGCGCTGCTTCGCTGTTCAATGCTGGGATCTTAGTTACGTCAACTGAAACCAAGCCATTCACACAAACTGCATATTTTGCACATTTTCTAGACATTTTCATTGCTTTAAAAGAACAATTTAATGTGGTATAGTAATTTTTTTGCTCATTGCACTCTCTTGTGGCCTGAGGAGACAAGCCAAAAGCTTAACACTTTTTAAATCTTCGAATAATGTATAAGAAAGAATATGTTTTAATTTTATGTTGTGTTTGACTAAAATTATTTGTTATTTGCATTAATAAATTGGGTAAATTAAAAGCACAGTGGTTAAATTAGAAACTTTTTCTATTGGTCTTTGTTTAAAAAGGTTATTTTCATAGATACCAAATGAATGAAACATTATATCATGATAAGATTTTTAGCTGTATCACCCAGCCCTAACGCAGAATGAGAATTAATGGACTTTTATATACATACATACACACACACACCTAATATAGCCAAAAACACTCAAAATTAGCACTACAAACTAATAAATGAACACACATTACACACACTTAATACAGAAAGAAATAGAGTGCTTTGAATCAGTGAATCAAATGGTTTGTTGACTCAACTTCTCCATCACTACTCTCCAGTGACTGAGTTCAAGTTTATGATTTCTAATTCACGATTAAGGAGCGAAATGAGACACATTATTAGTTACTCGGTGTTTCCATTATGTTATTTTGCTCACACAACGTCAATAGATGTTAGATAAAGAAATGCAATGTTACATTGAATATAATTAAACTCACTTTGAAAGCTACTGAACGGTTTCTATCGTTTCAAACGCTTTAAACACAAACCTTTATTCAGCCGAATCACAACAAATGCAGGAATGTGGCGCGGCCTTATGACGTCACACCGGGAGACCAAAATAAAAGTCTGGTTTAAAATTATTTTATTTCTGTATTTTTAAAATACATTTACATATGAACATATAATGACAGTGTATTTATTGAACAAAAAAATCCTTTAGTTTATCAAATTTTGATAAATTTGATAAACAAACTTTGCTAAAGTGATTGTTGAACAAGTATATTAGACATTATTTAAAATATTATTTTAGCTGAAGTATTTGTATCAATACTGTGTCTTTAGCCCCATGCTGGTGGGGTAAAAGGATCCTTCTCAACACCTCAAACATTTTATAAGATTTTTAAACAAACCACTTTTATGATTTTCACACAAAATATATTGCTTCATAAATGTTCAGTACAAACATATACATTTTCCTATCATACACTTTAGGAGTAGTGAAAAGCATTTTTTCTTAAGGTGTGCCTTTAGCACCGTTGTACTCAGAAAACACATTAAAAAAATAATAATAATAATGAAAAAATACCTTAACTTCAAGTAACAGGGTTTTTGTAAGTCCTTAAAAAAGTATTCAATTTGGTTTGATCAAATTTAAGACCATAAAAAGTCTTAAATATAAAAACAAAACTTAAATAATAATTTTAATAGGCCTTAAATCTGGGGATGGAAAAACAGAGACACTGTGGTCTGGATATGTGCAAATATGTTGTTTGAGAGTCCTACCAGAGTTGAGCTCCAACCCTCAAACAAAAGCTTTTTTTTCTTATGGCTTATGTCTACTTTATCATGTTTAACATTATTTATTAGTTTATAACTTTAAAATTTACTGATTCTAAGACAATCACCATTTTTGGACATTTTATGCCTATTTTTAAACTCAAATGAACTTTATAAGTCCACATTTTTAACATCAGAAACATTTATATGCATTTCAATACTGACACATATATGAACTATGACGTTTTTTATATCACATTTGTCAGCACTTGCGTTTCAAATTAATTTATGTCTGGTATAAACAGTTTCTTCAACCAAACAATACAGTTTTACTTTTTAGACAAAGTCTTCTTTAGTAGTTTCCCAATATTTTTAGCACATCACTGGACACATAGGCGCTGATCCCATGGCTCAAAAAAACACAACATATTCTCCATTAATTTTAAACAATAATAAAAAACGATTGCAGCTTTCAGACATAACTTTCTTCTTGTTTTTATATCTCATCTGAGGCCATTTCTATGGCGTTATTTTAAAGACAAATGTCGAGAGCGCATTATGTACCACAAGAGCACATCCATGTAACAAATCTCTCCAATCACAGGCAGATTTATTTCATTTTCGCACAAAACTGGATACGCGCTTTTAAATACAGATTTTACATGTGCACACTCAAACTTTGTCCTGATCTCTACTTTCTTTCTCTAGAATTGTCTTCTCTACTGGATTTAACATTGTCAGTGGCTTTCAACCACACCAGACTTTCACGATTGACTGATGCAATAACACAGCGTAGGCCTACCTTTAAATTGAAAAGAAATTACGGATTATGGTGTGTGGGCAAAAACATTGGGACAACATGTATTTAAATATGTATTTCACCAATACATGCAACTCCGAATTTCTGTCATCTCTTTTTATTTGTTGTATATAATTTTTCTATGTAAATATGTGAACAGGACTTTTATTTTGGTCTGCCGGTGTCATGATGTCATGAGGCTGCGCCCCACTCCTGCATCTGTTGTGATTCTGAAAGAAAAAACTCTCTTGTGATTCTGCTGAAGAATGGTCTAAGCGTTTAAGGTGTTAAAATCTGGATGTATTTCTCCTTGTCTCAAAGATGGCGTTTATTAAAGAGGAGAATGAAGATGTGAAGATTGAAGAAACATTCAGAGTGAAACATGAAGAAACTGAGGAACAAACAGGTTGGTTTCATTCACAGTCGTCTGATCCTTATTACAATGTCCAGCTCTACAGAAATGAATGATATTAATGCACATCAATAACACATAAAATGTTCAATGTGCCAGAATTGGCCAAAAGGCTATTTTACATCTGCAGTCCCTGAACTGGTGGTAAAATTGTCACCCTGATCACTGTGATATTTTTGTATTAGTAGATGGCACACAACTGAGGCGGTATCCTCACACTGGGCATCAACCACATGTCAAACTCTAATAATTTTTCATATACTAATTATTTGTTTGATATTTCTTTCTAATAATGTATTAGGACTGTTACATGGATCTAATGAAGGAGAATGGGAGTGCTGGTGTTCTCAGCACTGTCAGTATTAAAGTCCGTCTTGCCATCAAAATAAAAGTAGCAACAAGAGCAACAGGATCTTAGTGATGGCTTACACAACTTTTGAGTTCATATTGGTGGTGGGAATGCAACTAGGAAAACAGCCCTAGGGGAAAATTCAGTTATCGGGGGGACTGTCCTAGTGGCTAATTCCTATAACTGAGTTCTGTTAACTACCCGGTGCAAAAGCCCCTATATTTTGTAGTTAAACCTAAAGTACTCAAATAGGTGGATCAGGTGCATTTAATTAAATTTGAAGCTAAACTCTACAGAACTGAGGCCCTGCAAGAAGTATATTAGGATCTAGCATACTTGTTGTTTATGTTTTATGTGTCTAAATCTTTTGATGTCTGTTGTTTTGTGGTGTTATACTGAGATTAACCTTTGCCTTTTTCACCTTAGATTTGATGCCATTGAAAGGAGAGAATCAAGATCTGAATGAAACAAAAGAGAAAGATCAGTACGAGACACATTGTGATGCCGTAGCTGAAGAAAAATCTTTTAGTTGCTCACAGAATGAAATTTCCCCACGAAAAAGGACTAAAAAGACTGGAATTAGAACGTGTTTCACTTGTCAACAGTGTGGAATAAGTTTCAATCAGCCTGCAAAGCTTGAAGTCCACATGAGAGTTCACACTGGAGAGAAGCCGTTCACATGCCAACAGTGTGGAAAGAGCTTCGATCTACAAGGAAACCTTAAAGTCCATATGAGAATTCACACTGGAGAAAGCCCTTACACTTGCCAACAGTGTGGAATAAGTTTCAGACAAAAAGGAAACCTTAATAACCACATGAGAATTCACACTGGAGAGAAGCCTTACACTTGTCCTCAGTGTGGAAAGAGTTTCAATCAAGATGGGAATCTTAAAGTCCACATGAGAATTCACACCGGAGAGAAGCCTTACATATGCTCTCAGTGTGGAAAGATTTTCGATCTACATGGAAACCTTAAAGTCCATATGCGAATTCACACTGGAGAAAGCCCTTACACCTGCCAACAGTGTGGAGTAAGTTTCACTCAAAAAGGACACCTGAACAGTCACATGAGAGTCCATTCTGGGGAGAAGCCATACAAGTGCCAACATTGTGGAAAGAGTTTTGACCTACAAGGAAACCTTAAAGTCCATATGAGAATTCACACTGGAGAGACCCCTTACACATGTCAACAGTGTGGAGTAAGTTTCAAACAAAAAGGAAGCCTTAACAGGCACATGAGAATTCACACTGGAGAGAAGCCATTCACATGCCAACAGTGTGGAAAGAGCTTCAGCCGAAAAGGAATTCTTAATTACCACATGAGAGTTCACACTTAAGAGAGACATTTTACCTGCCAACAGTGTGGAAAAAGTTTAGATCTACAAGGAAACATTAGAGTCCATATGAGAGTTCACACTTAAGAGAGCTCTTACACCTGCCAACTTTGTGGAGTAAGTTTCAGACAGAAGCGGAATTGCTCACAACTGCTGTTTATGTTTTTTTACATTCTGGCAATTATGTGCTGTCAACTTCGCTCTTATTCACATGGGGATTTAAAAGAGAACTTTTAGAAATTTTGTTCCCCTTTATACTGAGTTCAAATTAGGTATGATAGAACTGTTGCAATTAATTTATTTTGACAACTAATAAAATGTTACACATTCAGGGTTCAATTTTTCGGTTGCAAGTTTTTGAAACAGACATTGCAGTGAAACTAAGAATTGTTGAATAATCTATTGAGTTTTCAGCTACAGAAAATTCACAAGACAGCAGTTAAACAGGCGTACCTATAATGCCTTCATGTCACTTTCACAGGTTTGGCAAGTTTATATACAGGCACTTTCTGTGTATAGATGAGGCAGGTACAACAGTAAGGGACTGGGACAAAATTATTTGGGTTTGTTAAAGTCCCCATGAACTGGAAGTTGCAAACAACTTTTCTCCAGTGTTGTGATGTATTTCCAACTGAAACGGAATATTGAATAGAGGGCAGAGTTTTACTTTAGCGCTCTCCATCTCTCGCTCATAGCAGACGAACGGGTGCAGAGGAGTGTTTACGCGTTTTCAACCCAAGCCGTCAAACTGACGTTATCAGAGAAGGAATGCCATTCCAGACCGGAAGTAACTTTCCAGATTTTGAAGATAACCGCGACAAACAATTTTTTTCTGTGTATAAACTTGCACGGATTAATTGTTCACCACAAGATTAGTAATATGCATTTAAAAAGTAAATAGGTTTTGATTTCATGCCGACTTTAAAGATGAGAAAAATGTGTTCCTTTTTTCCTCAAAGCACTGATTAATAGCATAACACTAGTTTCCTAGATCTGCTGCAAAGAATGTATCAACCTTAACAGGAGTGTTATCTGTCAACGTCACTACGTGTGAATTCCTCTTTCTCTCTTTTGAGTTGACACAAATGAATGTTTTCATTCTGTACAATTGCTTTATTGCAGTAGGTGACTGTGACGAGCAGGGCGGGCGAGAGCTGTGAGGGAACGGCACGAGGCCGGTGACGCAAGTGATAATGAGCATCACCTGCGAGGCGCTCCGGCCTTGAGTCACTCACGGAGGAGCTCTGGAGGCATAAAAGGAAGAGCGACGACAGTGAAGGACGAGAGAGGACCAGGCCTGGACTTTATTTTATGTTTTATTATGTTTGTGTGGCCGGCAGATGTCCGCGAGGGTCTGCCGGCATTACTTTAGTTTTGTTCTTTGTTTATTTTATTAAAGTTTTGTTTAACGTTCGCCGGTTCCCGCCTGCTTCTTCCCATATTTACAAACTGTGTTACAGTGACAAATAGCCCTTTGTCTATGAGCTCTGCTAGACTATGGAGGGCTCTGTCAACTGAGTACGACATCTGTATCAACTGTTACTTTAGAACCCCCTCCCTGTGAAGTGACCCAACCTCATCACACTTGATGGCTTTTCTGCACTTGTGGGATTTACCAGATCATCAAAAGTTGAAATGCATTCAGGGGAAGCACAAGAATGTAATTTCTTTGCATATAGACGAAGGGCACTCCTCCAATTGAAAAGTTTTTTGAAATTTGCAAAAGGACACTTTTTGTACTCATGATCATTTTGAGAATGCTTTGATTGTACAACTTAAATACGAAGACTGAAGCCCTTTTCAAGCAGAAATTTTTCACTCAAGGGCACGTTCTGGACTGATCCCAGCAATGTTACTAGGTTCCACTCCCGGGATCGATCCTGAAATCAATCCCGGGGCGTGTTTGCAATCATACAAAAGGCACTCTGGCAATTTTATGGCAATTTTCTGGGATCAACGCGCTATGTTGAAAGGGGCTTGAGAGACCCCATAATCTACCCCAGTGTCATGTGTCAAATGAAGGCAGAGATGGACACTGTAAGACCTGTATTGTAAACCATACAGAATCTCCATTTCATTCATAAGTTTCCTAAGCAGGGCTTCTGAGACCTGCTTTAAAGTGACTCTTTCAGAAAAGTGCTATTACAAAACTTTCGCAAATGTAGCCCAATGTGATAGGGAACGGTGTGGTACAATCCCTTTAAGTTTAAGCCACATGTACCATTCATGAGCTTTCCAGTACTTTGTCATTCAGTGATCTGGGCACTCTGGAAACACAAGATGGCATTTGGATTTTCAAAGGTTTACCATCAATATCTGAGATATTTTTTCAATGGTTGTCACTTCCAGCCCACATACAGGTCTTGCCTCACTAAGAAGGTAGGCATGCATGTAATCAGGTACACAGCTTTGAAAGAGGTCAAAAGATGGCATTAAAGACAAAACAGAAGGTCCTTACACCTTTTGTAAGGGCTTGTCAGGGGTTCACCAGCATATTTTAAAAACCGGCTGTGACTTCTCATTTCAGTATCTGCTCAAGCATGACCTTGAACTTGTTGTATGGCTTTGCATATCCACCTTATTCTTTATATCAAAGAAAATACAGAAATGATCAGGTAGTGCTACATCCTATAACAATGGATTATTTGGTCCAATGGTGTAAAGCGGATTTTGTGAGCAGTGCAAAGGTGTAATGACAATTTACAATAAAATTTATAAGTTTGTTTCCAAACAAACCAAACACATGGGTGACCCCTTGAACTTGGTAAATAGATTATCTGTTTACCATCCTGACTGGATGGTGAAAACACAATTTTTATTTTTGCTAATTTTAATAAACTTTCACATTAGCGTGCACATCTTACGCTGTTATTAATACAGGGATCAGCTGTAAATAGCGACATCTCCTGGATTGATTTAGTATTAACATTATTTATATTAAAGGGATAGTTCACCCAAAAATGAAAATTTGATGTTTATCTGCTTACCCCCAGCGCATCCAAGATGTAGGTGACTTCAGTTGAACACAAATGATGATTTTAAACTCCAACCGTTGCCTTCTGTCAGTCAAATAATGGGAGTGAATGGGAACTCGAACAATAAGAGTCGAAAAAACATGCACAGACAAATCCAAATTTAACCCTGCGGCTCGTGACGACACATTGATGTCCTAAGACACGAACCGATCAGTTTGTGCGAGAAACCGAACAGTATTTATATCATTTTTTACCTCTAAAACACCACTATGTCCAACTGCCCTGCGTATCCGGTTAGTGAGGTCTGATCGCACTCTGACAACGGCAGTGATGTCTAGCACTCATTGAAGTATATGTGTGAGACATCACTGCCGTTGTCAGAGTGTGATCAGACCTCACTAAGCAAATGCTGAACGCAGTTGGACATAGTGGTGTATTAGAGGTAAAAAATGATATAAATACTGTTCGGTTTCTCGCACAAACCGATCGTTTCGTGTCGTAGGACATCAGTGTGTCGTCACGAGCCGCAGGGTTTAATTTGGATTTGTCTGTGCATGTTTTTTCGACTCTTATTGTTCGAGTTCCCATTCACTCCCATTATTTGACTGACAGACGGCGACAGTTGGAGTTAAAAATCATCATTTGTGTTCAACTGAAGAAACAAAGTCACCTACATCTTGGATGCCCTGGGGGTAAGCAGATAAACATCACATTTTCATTTTTGGGTAAACTATCCCTTTAATTTATTTTCAGATGCTTTAAAATTGCTCATCCAAGTGATCCAGCGGGCATATTATGATTATTTTTACTTGTAAATCACATTTGTTTGCATTTTAATGCTGGTATAAATGGTTTCTACACCCAGAAAATAAAGTTTTACCTTTTAGACAGAATCTCACACTCTTTCATTAGTAGGCTAATTCTTAACATTTTCAATACATCATTGGACAACATGTATTTAAATATGTATTTCACCGAGAAATCAACTCTGAATTCATCTGACATCTATTTTAAATGTTCTCTGCACTTTTGTTTTTGTAAACAGCAGCAGCATGTGAACGGGACTTTTATTTTGATCTGGTGTTGTGACGTCATAAGGCTCCGTCGCGTTCCTGCATCTGTTGTGATTCTGCTGAAGAAAGGTTTGTGTTTTAAGCGTGTTTAAGCGTGTATTTTAGTCTGTCCTCAGCATGAGATCACAATGCAAAATGACCAAACAAAGTGTTTAAAAATGCAACAAATAATAATAAAAAATACATTTATCTTGAGATCTGTAGTATATCAAACAACACAAAGAGCAAGACTTTAATTATATTTCCCATAAAAAATGCCTATCAAAGCTGTGTCCTCACTTTGAGTCAACTCCGCCTGATTTATTCGGAATTAAAACAAATTCTGACAATGTCAGGGTCAGCTTTAACTCTGAGGACCCCTTTCCTTTTTCTTTTAATATTTTATTCAAACAATGTTGAAGTCTCTTCAGACACAGATTTAACATGTCAACTCCTTCATCCTGGTGTAATAGTTTCTGTAAATAGTTGTGGGATAAATCTGGGCATTTTTGATTTTGATTTATTAAGGCTGCTACAACTGAGAAAGAAAACTAAATTGCTCCACTGTACAACATGTTCAGGTGGAAAAATTTTCAGTTTTGTCAACTCCGTCAGGTTTTATGTCTGATGGTTAACAAGTGCTCTCAAAAAGTCTAAATAATGTGATTTAATGTTTTTTATTATTATTTTGGATATAGGGAGATTCTTCTAATGTTGTTTCATGACATACTGTATATTTGGCCGCAGGTGGACCTTTGTCAACTCCGTCAGTATTTTAACACCGTCAGGTGAAGGTTTTTGTTAGTTTTGAAAGAAATATTTTTATTAATTTTCTCAATTCATTTTGTTAAAATATTAAAACATAAACTGAACTATATGATATGTCTGATTCAACTAAGAACATTGGTTATATGTGATTGTTCATAATAACCATAACTAATAATAATAACTGCAAACTAATAATAATTTTTTTTTTAGATTATTTATTTTTTCACTTGGCTCCTTTACTGAACAACAATATTACATAATTTAAGACTTTACACTGTTGTTGGATGGATCAAATTATAATATTTTATAAATTTTTAATGTGTCTGACTGAGATACTAATAAAAGGATTAGTTCACTTTGAAATGAAAATTAGCTCAAGCTTTACTCACCCTTCAGCCATCCTAGGTGTATATGACTTTCTTCTTTCTGATGAACACAATTGGAGAAATATTAATAAATATCCTGATGCATCCAAGCTTTATAACGGCAGTGATCAAGACAAGTATGAGCTGAAGAAAATGCATCTATCCACATCCATCCATCATAAACGTGAACTCCACACAGCTCTGGAGGAAGCAATGCGTTTAAGAAAATTATTCATATTTAACAAGTTATTAAGTAAAATATCTAGCTTCCGTTAGATCGCCTTCTATATTTAACTATCACCAGTGCACTGAACTACTGAACTAGATCTGATTGAGACACACTCAGAGATTTAGATTGGATTAATTTTTCTTTTTATTTATTCTCATCTGAAACACAGAAAAACTCCTGGTGAAGCGACTGAGATCCACGTGATACTATTATAAAGATGGCGATTATTAAAGAAGAGAGTGAAGACATGCAGATTAAAGAAATATTCAGAGTGAAACATGAAGAAACTGAGGAACAAACAGGTTGGTTTTTATTCACAAAACTCAACTCGGTCATTTGATCCTTATTTAGAGCTGGACATTTTAATAAATTAATGATATTTTTGAAGAATGTCATACGCACAATTCCCAGATTCATTCTTGAATGAATCAGCCATTTGAATGAATCGTTTAAATGAATGACTCATTTATTAAGATGGTTACTTGACACCACCTACTGATGGTTTAGTCTAATTGTTTAATAATTTTCCTCAACATTTCTTACAATCCCATAACATTAATTAATGCAGTTGTAATTATTTTATTGTAAATATGTAAATTATTTAATTTGATATAATAAGACGCAAAGGGTTGTTACCAAATTAAATTCATTGATTGAATTTAAGAATTTAAAATAAAAGATGAATCATACATTTTACATGAATCGTACAAGAGAATGACAAGGCTTAATGTCGAGCCCTAAATGTAATCTTAATGGGCCGCGTTTCAGTCACCATTTCATATTGTCTGACAACAAAAACAGAAAAATATATAGATGAAACAATTTTATTGGGAATTTGGCTGTATTAAAATATATTATGTGAGCAAAAAGGGTAGCAGCAGAGAAGCAAACAAATGCAAAGAGCTGACACTTGGCAGAATGCGAATACAACAATGACATGATGAATAATTACCTAATGACATCATCAATCGACATTTACCAACATTATATATATATATATATATATATATATATATATAAATATAAATATGTGTGTGTGTGTGTGTATGAATGAATGAATGAATATTTTATTTAAGTGTCATGCACTCATGGTGCCCAGCCCGCATGGGCTTATATGACACTATCCAGTCATTAGGAAAGATGTCCATATATATGTATTTGTGTGTGTATATATATATATATATATATATAATGTTGTGCAAGTGTGCATTGAAATATTATGCATAATATCTGTCTCTCCCTTGCATTATCATCAACATACACAGCAAATTACACAGAAACACTCATTACAACTAACAGTAAACAAATATAAAAAGACCTTTTCGGGTGGTGCTTAATAAACCGGTTAAGTTTAAAGGCTATCTGTAAATCAACTCCGATGAACTGTATTAAAGTGCTCTCACCTTCATTACTGCCGTATCCAGTATCACTCTGAAGACTGTAAGCTGAATCAGAACAGTTTGTACTGATCTATCCTTGAGTAGCAACCTTTTAGCACAACCTCTGTTTTGTATTGCCCCTTTGTATTGACATTCGTTCACAAAGCAGTCCGGTGTGAAATGATTCGCACAGACGTAAACAAATTTTTGTAGAGCAGAGGGAGCTTTTTCTTAGAAAACAAAATTACCTTTATTTTAATATGGAAGCATGACACCTCATTCTACAATATTTCTATGATTAAATCGCTGACTCCTCCTCCATCAGCCAATCACTGTGTGTATACTCCATAGCAACGAGGTCAACCCCGCCCTTACTCTTAGCTTAAGACTTCAATCTATTTCTTAGTAAAAGTTAGTCTCAGCAGCTTTGTGAATAGATTTTAAGAGAATACTCTTAGCTAAGAACTTTTACTGCTATTTTGGAGAACTCTTAGTGGTAAGATCAAATGTTTTGTGAATACGGCCCCTGATGTATGTCGCTTTGTGCCATTAAACTGCCATTAACATTTATTTGTCTTTTTTTGCTTTAGACCTGATGGCACTGATAGAGGAGGATCAAGAACTGAAAGAAATAGAAGAGAAAGAACAATATAAAAGACATGATTTCATGGATGTAGAGAAATCCATACAGATTGAAACAACTTCTTCACAGAAAAAAAATCAGAAAACCGAGTCTACCTGCTCTCATTGTGGAAAAAGTTTCACTCAAAAACATAACCTTAAAATCCACATGAGAATTCACACTGAAGAGAAGCCTTACACATGCCAACAGTGTGGGATGAGTTTCAAACAGAAAACAAACCTTAATTCCCACATGAAAATTCACACTGGAGAGAAGCCATTCACATGCCAACAGTGTGGAAAGAGTTTCACTAAAAAAGGAAACCTTAAAAAACACATGAACATTCACACTGGAGAGACACCTTTCACATGTCAACAGTGTGGAACGAGTTTCAAATATAAAGAAACTCTTAATTCCCACATGAACATTCACACTGGAGAGAAGCCATTTGGATGTGATCAGTGTGGAAAGAGTTTCCTACGTAAAGTAACCCTTAATGTCCACATAAAGAGAAAACACTCAGGTGAGAACTGTTTTATTTGTCATTAGTGTGGAAAGAATTTAAGACATAAAGCAACCCGCGATTCATACATGAAGTTAGACAGGTAAGAGTCCTTACACAGGCAAACTGTGTGGAACCTGCAGAGGACCTAATACTGAGCCCTGTTGCACTCCATACTAGTGTTTGATGAAACGTCCATTTGTTTACACAAATTATTGTCAGTTGGGTAGATTTGACCTAAACAGTGCTAATGCTTATTGGCAAATAAAAACATTCTCACAATTCTCAAACTTTCCAAAAGAATGTAGTGCTCTGTTGTCTGAAGGGCTAAAAGCACTAAATGCAGTCATTATTAGATGCCAAATGCAGGTCACGAATCATTTAAATAAATGATGGTGCTTAAATACTGACTGAAAATGTTCACGAGTACTATTGCATAGTGAAGAGGACTCTATTTTTCTAATATTTTTGACCTAAATGGAAGATTCAGTATTGATCTATAACAATGCAGTTGTGTTGCACAATATTTGTTTTTATGCCTGTTGCTTTGAGTCTAAATATTACATTTAAAATGTCATTAACTTTTATTTGTCAATTTTCGCTTTAGACCTGATGGCACTAAAAGAGAAGAATCAAGAACAGAAAAAAATAGAAGAGAAAGAACAATATAAGATACATGATTTCATTGATGTAGAGAAATCCAATCAGATTGAAATGTCTTCTCTAAATAAAGTTCAGAAGACTGAATCTAACAGGAAACTAACCTGCTCTCATCGTGAAAAGAGTTTCAATCAAAAACAAAACCTTAAATGCCACATGAATATTCACACTGAAGAGAAGCCTTTCACCTGCCAACAGTGTGGAAAGAGCTTCATTCACAGAGGAAACCTTAATTCCCACATGAGAGTTCACACTGGAGAGAAGCCGTTCACATGTGAATGGTGTGGAAAGAGTTTCAAAAATAGAGGATCCCTTAATTCCCACATGCAGAGAGAACACCCAGGAGAGAACGGAGTAAGCCTCAACATTCAAAAACCTTTCACCTGCGAACAGTGTGAGAAGAGCTTCAAATATAAAGCACAACTTGATTCCCACATGAGAGTTCACACTGGAGAAAAGCCTTTCACATGTGATCAGTGTGGGACTAGCTTCTCGCACAAAGGAACTCTTAAGACTCATATGACCATTCACACTGGGGAGAAGCTATTCACATGTGATCAGTGTGGAAAGAGTTTCAGAATTAAATCAATCCTTAATTCACACATAAAAAGTCACAGTGTTAAGAGTACTTACACCTGCAAACAGTGTGGGAAGAGCTTCTCATATAAGAAAACATTTAATGCCCACAGAAGAGTTCACAATGCTGAGAACCCATACACCTGCCAACAGTGTGGGAAGAGTTTCTCAAACAAAGGAAATCTTACGGCTCACATGAAAACTCACACAGGAGAGAAGCCATTCATGTGTCTCGAGTGTGGAAAATGTTTTACACGTGAAATAACTCTTACTTATCACATGAGGCTTCACTCAAGAGAGAACTCTTTTAATTGTCAACAGTGTGGAACGAGTTTCCTAGACAAGAGACGCCTTAACTGGCACTTAAAAATTCACTCCCGAGAGACATCTTTCAAGTGCCATGACTGTGGAAAGAGTTTCAGGTTTAAAGGAAACCTCAAGACTCACATGAGAGTTCACACCGGAGAGAAACCTTACACCTGCACTCAATGTGGGAAGAGTTTCAGTCAGAAAATAACACTTGACATTCACATGAGAGTTCACACCGGAGAGAAACCTTTCACATGTGTTCAGTGTAAGAAGAGTTTCACATATAAAAGAGACCTGAAACGTCATTTGCAAAAACGTTGTGGAAAGAAGTCGAAGTGCTCTGAGAGTGGAAAGAGGATTAGAAAAAGGAGCAATATCAAAAATGTTCAGTGCATTCAATCTGAAGAAAGGCCATTTAGTTGTGATCATTGTAATAAAAAATTTCTTTTGCCATCACACTTACAGATACACCAGAAAAGTCATGCAGATGTGAGACCACATTTGTGTTCATTGTGTGGAAAGAGATTTAAATGGCTCGGTGGTTTAAAATGGCACCAGAAAATTCGTATCTGTGTTAAATTAAGGTTACGTTCACGCCGCAGCTGAATGTGGCCCAAATGTGATTGTCCACCTTAATGACAATTTGCATTCTTCACTTTTTTTATAATTTAGGCTTATTTATATTTTTGTCTTTATACATGCACTGTATTGCTAAACGTTTTGGGACGTCTGCCTTTATGTGCACATGATCTTTAATGACATCCCATTCTTAATCCATAGTATGGAGTATGTTCGGCTCACACTTTGCAGCTATAACAGCTTCATCTCTTCTGGGAAGGCTTTCCACAAGGTTTAGGAGTGTGTTTATGGGAATATTTGACCATTCTTCTAGAAGCGTATTTGTGAGGTCAGTCAGTGATTTTGGCAAGAAGGTCTGGCTTGCACTCTCTGCTCTAATTCATCCCAAAGGTGTTGTATCGGGTTGAGGTCAGGACTCTGTGCAGGCCAGTCAAGTTCCTCCACACCAAACTTGCTCATCGATGTCTTTATGGACCTTGCTTTGTGCACTGGTGCGCAGTCATGTTGAAACAGGAAGGGGCCATTCCCTAACTGTTCCAAAATGTCTTTTCTATGCTGAAGCATTAAGAGTTCCTTTCACTGAGTAGTGAGGGAATTTCACGAATGGATTTATTGCACAGGTGGCAATCTATCACGGTACCACGCTTGAATTCACTGAGCTCCTGAGAGCGACCCATTCTTTCACAAATGTTTGTAGAAGCAGTCTGCATGCCTAGGCTTGATTTTATACACCTGTGGCCATGGAAGTGATTTGGAACACCTGAACTCAGTGATTTGGAGGAGTGTCCCACTTTTGGCAATAAACTCCTGTGGTTGCACCTGACCATCTGCTTTTTTTTTTTTTTTTTAGCTCAGTTGTTCGTTTTTGTTTCAAGGCACACATTTGTGAATTTATGAAATTCATCTTTGATTTTTTTTCACAGATTTTTACATTCACAAATGGTTATATTTCACCCTTTTGTCTTTCTGTGATAAATGCTGCAATGTGAATGAACGATTATAAATAAAAGGACATGAGAGAAATAATGAATGTTGAAATGTGCATTATTTGATTGACTAACATGAATGCATACATAAACACAAACTCTTCATCACAGCACCTGTTAGTGGGTGGATATATTAGGCAGCGAGTGAACATTTTGTCCTCAAAGTTGATGTGTTAGAAGCAGGAAAAATGGGCAAGAGGAAGTATTTGTGCGAGTTTGACAAGGGCCAAATTGGGATGGCTAGACGACTGGATCAGAGCATCTCCAAAACTGGAGCTCTTGTGGGGTGTTCCCGGTCTGCAGTGGTCAGTATCTATCAAAAGTGCTCCAAGGAAGGAACAGTGGTGAACCGGCGACAGGGTCATGGGCGGCCAAGACTCATTGATGCACATTGAGAACGAAGGCTGGCCCGTGTTGTCCGATCCAACAGACGAGCTACTGTAGCTCAAATTGCTCAAGAAGTTAATGCTGGTTCTGATGGAAAGGTGTCAGAATACACAGTGCATCACAGTTTGTTGCGTATGGAGCTGCATAGCTGCAGACCAGTCAGGGTGACCATGCTGACCCCTGTCCACCGCCGAAAGAGCCAACAGTGGACACCATCAGAACTGGACCACGGAGCAATGGAAGAAGGTGGTCTGGTCTGATGAATCATGTTTTCTTTTACATCATGTGGATGGCCGGGTGCGTGTGAGTCTCTTACGTTGGGGAACACATGGCACCAGAGTGCACTATGGGAAGAAGGCAAGCTGGCGGAGGCAGTGTGATGCTTTGGGCAATGTTCTGCTGGGAAACCTTGGGTCCTGCCATCCATGTGGATGTTACTTTGACACGTATCACCTACCTAAGCATTGTTGCAGACCATGTACACCCTTTCATTGAAACGGTATTCCCTGGTGGCTGTGGCCTCTTTCAGCAGGATAATGCTCCTGCCACAAAGCAAAAAATGGTTCAGGAATGGTTTGAGGAGCACAACAACGAGTTTGAGGTGTTGACTTGGCCTCCAAATTCCCCAGATCTCAATTCAATCGAGCATCTGTGGGATGTGCTGAACAGACAAGTCCAATCTGTAAGGAAAAGGAGCAAAATTAGCTCAAATGAAATAATTAATTTATAGGGAATTATAAAGAGTAATTTAGTTTACGACCGAGCAACTGAATCGTCCAGTGTTCATCTGCTCGAGCCGTAATAAGCTCCTGTAGCGGATATGAATACCCACTATCGTGAAAACACTGATTAGAGCCCGGTAACTTTAAGATTGACAGTTTAAGACATTAAATTTTACAAGCACATAATACAAGACACTTTCTTTTAAAATATACAAGAGACTTTATTTATTCTAACAAAAACTAAACTAACACCAACACACACATTCATACGTGTTGCAGAAAGAAAGGAAATGAGAGAGAGAGTGATATGATGAACAGGATTCCTAGCAAAAGTACTTGCTTGAATCGACTTTAAATGTGAATCTCCTCGTCGGCGTGTAGAGAAGAGTTTTCCGAGTCAATGATTTGTTGCAGGGTCTTTCAGGTCCGGATTGTGTTAGGTAAAAACCAATCACATTTGAGCTTGCTGGCAAAATGAAAGGAAGTCTCTTGTCGTGGCTGGAGTGAAACTTTGCGGCAAAACTTAGAACACAAGACTCTCAACGGAAAAGAAAATTAAGTAAAAGAAAAGAAAAGTGAGTGAAAGTTGGATGGCTTGAATGAGCTGATTGTCTGTTCTTCTTGTTACTCCATGGTTACTCTTTGTTCTGCTTACGCTGTTAACTCTTTTTTTTTCACTGTCTTGGGATATGACTATTTAAACTTAGGTGTTTGCCCTACCTCTGAGAGGAGTTTTGGCCAATCAGATATCGTCCCTTTACAAAAGGTGGCTTTTCTCCGCCCCAATCATACATAAGTGTTACCTCCGTCTCTGGAATTGCCGGCTTCAGTAGAGAGTACCGTTTTAGACATAATTTCTATTAAACAGAATATGATACATTTTACACAGATTTCATTCAAGCCATGATTTAGAGGAGAAGAAGACAATTAAAAACATATCTGACACTAAATACTTTCATTCAACCATTCAATAGTTACACAGTTACATGAGTTGTGAGTGTTCTAAAACATAACTGGTCACATGTTGTTGTTAACTGTTTCTACAACTAAAACTGCATCGAATGGTTCTAAACTATTTTAAATGGACTTATCAAACGTCTTTTAACTACATAAAATTTATATCATGTCTACACATGCTACATGTGACCAGTTACTCAGAAAAACACCATGGTCTGCATTGTCTCTGTCTCTTTTGATCTGGAGATCAAAGACTCTTTATCTTCTTGGTGACTATTTGGTTTGTCACAAATAGCTAAGTTTGTCACCTCTCCTTCTGTCAGGAAGCATGGGTGTCATAAAAGTACCTAGCAGGGGTTTTTTCTGTAGAGGGTCTGGAGTCGAAAATTAGATTCTCTGACTTTGGGTTTCCAGAATTATGTTTTGAAAGAATCATCTGAATGATTCATTTGTCTGGTTTGTCCACGGTTCCTACAGATCCATAGAGACTCCACCTCACAACTTACAGGACTTAAAGGATCTGCTGCTAACATCTTGGTCCAGATACCACTGCACACCTTCAGAGGTCTAGAGGAGTCTATGCCTAGACGGATCAGGCTAGGGGGACCGACACAATATTAGGGCTGCACGATATATCGCATGAGATTGTCACACGCATTTCGTCAGTAAAGCCGGTTCCCTGATTGCCGCTAAATCGCCATCACCTGCTTTCAAATGGAGCGGCATTTAATAGACAGAGCCGTAGATCACTGACAAGCCACGCAATATCGCGTTCATTATCGATGGCGATTCATCTGCGATATGAACGCGATATTGCATGGCTTGTAAGTGATCTACGGCTCTGTCTATTAAATGCCGCTCCATTTGAAAGCAGGTGATGGTGATTTAGCGGCAATCAGGGAACCGGCTTTACTGACGAAATGCGCGTGACAATCTCATGCGATATATCGTGCAGCCCTACACAATATTAGGAAGGTGGTCATAATGTTATGCCTTGTCGGTGTGTGTGTGTATATATATATATATATATATATATATATATATAATTAGTGTGTATTATATTTAGTACTTATCTGTTAAGTTTATATGGTTTAATCCGTCCACTTTATAAGCTGAAAGTGAAACACCATTCAGAGTGGGATAAATAGAAGTCAGTCCAAAAGTGGTGTTGCTAAGAGTTGTTTAAAAAGTGTTTTAGTTTTGTACACATCACTCAAACACAGATCCAGGAAACAGGAAATGCATGACTTTAGAGAAACTGAAACTGAAGTGTAGTTGAGCTGTTGTATGTTCGTGTCTCTGTGTTCATGCAGTAAAATGGCAGAAGCCAGAATTTCTCAGGATGAGTTCATGTGTCCAGTGTGTCAGGATCTCCTGAAGGATCCAGTGACCACTTTGTGTGGACACAGTTACTGTAAGATCTGTATTACAGGCTGCTGGGATCAGGAGGATCAGAAAAGAGTCTACAGCTGCCCTCAGTGCAAACAGACTTTCAGTCCAAGACCTGCTTTAGCTTTAAACACCATGCTGGCTGAAGTGGTGGAGAAACTGAAGAAGATTAAACTTCCTGCTGACTGTTATGCTGGAGCTGGAGATGTGCAGTGTGACGTCTGTACTGGAAGAAAACACAAAGCCATCAAGTCCTGTCTGGTGTGTCTGGACTCTTACTGTCAGAATCACCTTGAACAACATGAGAGTTTACTTAAAGGAAAGAGACACAATCTGACTGAAGCCACTGGACGACTGCAGGAGATGATCTGCCAGAAACACAACAAGCTCCTTGAGGTTTTCTGCTGCACTGATCAGAAGTGTATATGTCTACTGTGTACGATGGATGAACATAAAAACCACGACACTGTATCAACTGCAGCACAGAGGACAGAGAAACAGGTATGAGTTTAAAGAGGTCTCATTATGATCATTTACAGGCTCATAATTTTGTTTATAGGGTCTACTAGAATATATTTACATAATTTTTTCGTATAATTTACATTGTTGCAGTGCTTGTTTTCACCCTCTCTGTCTGAACACTGTTTTAGTTTCAGTTTCTTTAAAACCGAGAAGGGTTGGCTGTAGACCATGATTGAGTGGAGCTCCACTCTCGAACAGGAAATATGTCACCTCCACTTGTGCTTTACTAATGTCTACACCTACCACAACCCTAAACCTATGCTTACAATAATGCAAATACAGTAATTAAATGACATAATATTGATGTGCACATGCCCAGCGGCCATAGCTGTAGCCCTTGAGTGGAGCTCCACTTGCCCCCTCAGGCAGCAGGTAGGGCACCCATAGGTGGGGCATATTGTAACATGACCATATGACATGTCATCATGGAGATCATGGGTGGTAGCGGTTTGGAGAACGTGGCAGAGAAGAGACGATACTTGGAAACTCACATGGAGACAGGAACATGGAAGGAGACTAGGAACAAGCTGGAGTAGAGACAGTGGGTATACAGGAGTCCTTGAGGTAAGCATAGAAGATGTCTATGTGCAAACGAGATCTGACGCTGACTGAGGTGAGCTCTTTATGTCGTGGCTGATTGGGGTGCTGATTGATGACAGGTGTGTGTGCTCAGAACTCTGGTGAGGGAGAGTGCTGTGATTGGGTGATGGTGAAGCCTGGTGGGTCATTGGTTGCGGTGGAGCTGTAGTTCTGAATAAATCTACGGTAAAAGTTTGCAAATCCTAGGAATCTCTGGAGTTATTTGATGGTGGATGGAGTTGGCCAGTTCTTAATGGCTTCAACCTTCCCCTCGTCCATCTGGATGCCACTGCTGTTGATGTTGTAGTCAAGGAACTGCACTGAGGGTTGATGAAAAGAGCATTTTTCAGCCTTGAGGAACAGATGGAACTCCCTCAGGCGTTTCAGGACCTCCACAACATGGTGGCGATGTTCGGCCATGCTCCGGGAGTATATCAGGATGTCATCAATGTAGACCAGAATGAACTTGTGAAGAAACTCCCGGAGCACCTTGTGGATGAAGTCCTGAAATACGGAGGGGGCGTTGACCAGGCCATACGGCATGACGCATTACTCAGTAATTGTCAACCGGGTTTGGTCCAGCAGCATGGGTTCGTTGGCTGGTTCTGGAGGGCTGATGGATTCTGGCCGGTGGAGGGATGATGTTAGCAGCGACTGGCCCTGGTGCTCTTCAAGACAAGACTGCATACAAGTGGTGAATTGAATGGAGTGTTGGATGAATCGTTCTAGCCCGATGGAATCCTTGTATGCAGTGAGATGCAACCGCACTCATGGATCCAGACCCTGACAGTAGGTGGTTAACAGAGACTGCTCATTCCATCCACTAGCGGCAACAAGGGTCCTGAACTTAAGGGCATATTCATTCACAGTCATAGTACCTTGTTTTAAATAATATAATTGCTCACCAATCGATGAATCCCCGGCTGGTCTACCGAATACTTCTTTGAAGTGGGTCACAAAACTGGTGAGAGACTGGGTGACTGTACTATTTTGCAACCAAATAGTTTCAGCCCATTAAAGCGGTCTGCCATTTAATTGTGAAATGATGAAAGCTACCTTTTCAAGATCATCAGGGTACAAGTGCGGGTGCATCTCCAGGATCAGCGAACATTGCAGGAGGAATCCGTTGCAATCCTCCGCCGAACCAGAGAAGGGTGCCGGTTTGGCCATGGGACTGGCATAAACAGGTGGTGAAGGTGATGAAGGAGTGATGGTGGTGTTGGCAGAGGTGATTGCTGGCGGAGATACATCAACAAGCTCTTGAAACGGGTCTGGGGAACTCATACTGGTGTTCTAGGGTTTGGTCCGGTTTTCTGCTACAGTACAGAAGAAGAGGAGACAACGGAATACAGGTAAGTGATGTTTATTGAACAACCAGCAGAGTGACACTGTGATGCAGGTGAGTAAATGGTAATTATAAGAATGGATGGAAGATAACTGGATGTTAATACTGTCCTTTTTGTTGCAGGAGTGGAAATCGTGGATGGTAGCGGTTTGGAGATTGTGGCAGAGAAGAGCTGATACTTGGAAACTCACATGGAGACAGGAACATGGAAGGAGACTAGGAACAAGCTGGAGTAGAGACGGTGGGTATACAGTAGTCCTTGAAGTAAGCATATAAGATGTCTATGTGGAAACCAGACCAACGCTGACTGAGGTGAGTGTGAGCTCTTTATGTTGTGGCTTATTGGGGTGCTGATTGATGACAGGTGTGTGTGCTCAGAACTCTGGTGAGGGAGTGCGCTGTGATTGGGTGATGGTGGAGCCTGGCAGGTCTGTGACAATTTGTAGTTTGACAATGAACACTCTGCAAAACAATACATGCAAACAGATGAAGAAATATATTAGACATTCAGAAGAACATAGAGCTGAACAAAAACACTCTCCTCCCTCCACTCACAGCTCTCACAAAACACAGGATAAATAGATGAGCCAGTACAAATGCTGAACATTTCTTGAAAAAATATTTTCTGGATGTTCAGGTTATTCCTCTCAGTCTTTATGGTGAATAAAGACTGAGGTACACAAATGGTATTTAAGAAATGTTTTATCTTTCCATATATTTGAGTCAATGGTGTCCATAAGTTTCAATCAAGAAATCCAAGGGGGTAGTCTAATTCTTCTAAATTAATATGAAAAATCAAATATGGTGGCATGTTTAGTCATGTGACATGCATGAGCCAGTGAGGTTTGATATAATTGAGGAGTTACCATATTTGATTCAGAATATCTTCTTTTGTGTTATGCAAGAGAAAATCATTCAATTTTTTAAAGACATGAGGATGAGTAAACAATGAAAGAATTTACATCTCTGGGTGAACTATCTCTATAAAACTAGTCATTGATGAAATAATGCTGACACTTATGATCTTATGCAAGATCTTTAACCCCTCAATCTCACTACTTCACTGATACTGGATTCATATCTGTTTACTTGATGATTTATGTGATGTTTCTCCTGTCATTGGTTTGTCCTTTAGCACCAGCTGAAGGAGACACAGAGGTTGTTCCAGCAGAGGATCCAGCAGAGAGAGAAAGATCTTCAGCAGCTGAGAGAGGCTGTGGAGTCTCATAAGGTGAGTCTGGAGAAGAAGAGAAGTTTGAGAAGTCTCAGTCAGGATTCACTGAAGCCACTGTGTGATTGTGATGTGTGTCCTGTGATGTACAGCGCTCTGCACAGACAGCAGTGGAGGACAGTGAGAGGATCTTCACTAAGCTCATCCGCTGCATTAAGAAATGCCACTCTGAGGCCACACAGCGGATCAGAGATCAGGAAAAGACTGCAGTGAGTCGAGCTGAAGGACAACTGGAGCGACTGGAGCAGGAGATCAATGATCTGAGGAGGAGAGAAGCTGAGCTGGAGCAGCTTTTACACACACAGGATCACATCCATTTCCTGCAGGTAACAGAGATCTAGAAGAACAGGATCATAGTAGACTTGAGCAAGAGACTCACAGAAAGAACATTTCATGAGAGCAGAATAAGCCATTGACTGAAGTGTTGATTTCCTTGATTTACAATCCTCTCAATACAATTCCTATTTTTCACATTTAGAGAATTAAACCAGCACAACAGTGAAAAACATAACAGCGACTCAAAATATGATCTGGAGAACATACACATCAATGTTTTGTCCACATTAAATGACCTTAATTTTCGCAAGCAATACAATCTTTGCTGCCCCCTCTTGCACAAAATCTCTGTATTTGGAGAAAAGGACAATTTATGATCTAAGACATTGCCCAAATATTTGTATTTTTCAACACTCTCAATATCCACTCCATTAATGCTTGTGACATCGGAGTGCCACGGGTTCGCGATAGCGTTTGTAGAGCATACGACTCCTTGTGCTTTTGGATCGATTTCGCGGTGCTTTGATATTATGAGCCGATTGGTCTGCGAGAAGCGGATGCATCTCGAACAAGCTTTGTGTGTTTGTGTTTGCTGCTGCCATGCTAGCGTTGCTGTGAAAGATGAGATGTATACACTGATGTAAGCCCTGGCTCTGTGCTGGCTCTCTAGCCCGTGAACCATTTGAACCAACTCTAAACTGGAAATAGCACAAGCTCTGAACAAGCACCCAGTTTGTGCTGGTAGAAATGAGGTATTAGAAAACATTTTTCTGAAAAGATATACAGTGGTGTGAAAAAGTCCTGATTTTTAATTTTTTTTGCATGTTTGTCACACTTTAATGTTTCAGATCATCAAACGAATTTAAATATGAATCAAAGATAACACAAGTAAACACAACATGCAGTTTTTAAATTAAGGTTTTTATTATGAAGGGAAAACAAAATCCAAACCCACATGGCCCTGTGTGAAAAAGTGCTTGCCCCCTTAACCTAATAACTGGTTGGCCACCCTTAGCAGCAACTGCAATCAAGCTTTTGTGATAACTTGCAATGAGTCTGTTACAGTGCTGTGGAGGAATTTTGGCTCACTCGTCTTTGCAGAATTGTTGTAATTCAGCCACATTGGAGGGTTTTCAAGCATGAACCGCCTTTTTAAGGTCATGCCACAGCATCTCAATAGGCTCAAATCTGACAGTAGTGCAGGTTATTGGCTGAAGTGTGGAGGTGATGAGCTTTGATTTCTGTTTTCTGTAGAGTTTCCAGTCTCTCTCAGCTCCTCCTGAATCTACAGACGTAAATGACGATCCCTTCAGTTCTTTCTCCTCTCTTGATGTCGTGAGAGAATCTGTCCGAGAGCTGAGAGACAAACTGGAGGATTTCTGCAAAGAGAAGCTCAAGAAGATCTCTGACAGAGGTAAAGTCCATCATCTTGTATCATAGATCATCATAATAAAAACGTCTTATGCTGGGTACACACCACTGATAATCAGGCTGGATTTGGGCCGATTCCTCCCCTTCCGACAATAATGTCCTGATTATCTTGATGGTTCTACAGTGTACCTTTTCAGATTTTCCTGTGGTGTGATGTATGTTGAGTGACTGAACCTGCTCGGAAGAACTTCGGAGCCGCCCTGATCGCAAATCATAAATATTCAACATGATATTTCTCTTAATATGATAATCACACTCTTCATGTCTGTTGATTTCCACAGTCACTTTCACTAACATTGTTCCCAGAACCAGGAACGACTTCCTACAATGTAAGTCACTAAGAAAACAAGCAGAGTGTGTTCATGTTCTTCCTGTAGAAGGAGAAAGAAAACATGACAGAAGAGTTTTATAGTTGATCATGTAAATGATGATTTGCACAGGATATCTGGTAAACTTTACTGAGACACTGCTGATATATTGAACATGAAGAGTTCAGATACATTAAAAGATCAGATTGATAATTCCTGATTCTGATGTGTTTTATCTCCACCAGATTACCATCAATTCACTCTGGATCTGAACACAGTGAATAAACGCCTCCATCTGTCTGAGAGGAACAGAGTGATTACTGAAACTAAAACAGATCAGCCATATCCTGATCATCCAGAAAGATTTGATTATTATCTTGAGGTGTTGTGTACTGAGAGTTTGTGTCGACGCCATTACTGGGAGATTGAGTGGAGTGGTGATGATGTTTTTGGTGTGTCTATATCAGTGTCATATAAGAGCATCAGCAGGAAGGGACGGGGTTATGAGTGTTGGTTTGGATATAATGATCAGTCCTGGAGTTTGATCTGCTCTTCCTCCAGTTACTCATTCAAACACAATAACATAGAAACTGAACTCCCTGAAGAGTTCATCAGGCATAGAATAGGAGTGTATGTGGATCACAGTGCAGGAACTCTGTCTTTCTACAGCGTCTCTGGAGACGCAATGAGACTCATCCACACAGTCCAGACCACATTCACTCAACCGCTCTATCCTGGGTTTTGGATTGGTTCTGGATCATCAGTGAAACTGTGTTGATGAATCAGAATAGATGTTAGAGAGATTCTAGAGAGATGTTATTGATGAGCTTCGCTACTTCCTGCTTCACTACTGTTCGGACGCTCTTGCTTACAGCTCCGCGCTTTGCTCTATTGCTTTTATATTTTATCTCCTAATTTTAACTACAGCAAATCAGCACAGTGCTCAAACGACAAATCTTGGCACCAACAAACTTCTTAGCTGAAAGATTGCTACAAAAAGGGGGAATTTTTATCCTACCACCCTCCCACTGACAGCAGCCATCAGCTTACTTTCCAGAGAAGGGAAAACACAGCTGCCTACATCCAAAAGGATTAGAAATAATATGCCTCCTCTGGTTGAAGAATCTACCTGCTGCACAAACTGCCACAGACTTCTACAAAGGATTGCAGTTCTTGAAACAAAGTTACTTGCAGGACTACCAAACCAGAAGGAACACACAACAGAGCTTCATCATGGACGTCCTCAGCACACAGCCGGTGAGTCCCATGAATCTAATGCCCCTAAACAGACCATACTGAGTGCTGAAATTGATCAACATATTAATCGATGGTACAAACAGGGAGCGAGACCCAAAGGCACTCGAGACAGCAGATTGTCACGAGTATCACATATTAATGCAGTAGCATCCTCTACCCCAAACACTGGTTCCCTACCACCGTCAATACATCTGGAGAACAGATTTGAAGTGTTAATGAATGTGGGTGAGGAATCCCCAAACATGATCGGACACAGATCAAATCAGCCAGCAGCTAACACCGATGCTAACTGCCACTCATGGTCGAGCAGACAGCGGCACTCAGCTCATAGAGCAGCCGAGCCCAGGACTCTGATAGTGGGTGACTTTATTATCAGAAACATTAGCAGCAGGGATACAACTACATGCTGCCTTCCACAAGCAACAGTTTCTGATGTAAACAGGGAACTTAAGAGCATTCTGATGAAATATAAAACTGCAAATCGACTAATCATCCATGTGGGGAAGAATGATATTCGGAAAGAGCAGTCAGAACTCCTTAAAAGGGATTTTAATGAACTTTTTGAAATGCTTAGAAGACTAAAAGTTCAGTCGTTCATCAGTGGACCACTCCCAGCAAGAGGAACAAATAGATTTACACGGTTGCTTGGGCTTAACACATGGCTGCAAAAAACCTGCAACTTAAAGGGACTGAATTTCATCGACAACTTCAATCTTTTCTGGAGTCAGAGACAATTGTTCACACATGATGGCCTGCACCCAAACAAACTGGGCTCAAGAGTGCTAAAGGACAATATCTACTTCTCCCTCCATCATCCTTCAGCAGTGTGTGCAAATCCACTCAACTTGAATGGCACAAACACACCTGGACAGAGTACAACTGACCACAGGACTTCATTTCAGCACCTGAATGGACATGCGGCTGACACATCCCACAAGGACAATGATAACACCATGCAGCCACAACAACCACTGCTCACGGACACAATCCTGACTGAGCCCTGCCCACAGAGCTCACCGAGAGACAGTGACGTATTAGAACTGCTCCAAGATTCAGCACCCAAGGATGACTTTCGGGAAAACAGCCAGGGAAGCCAGGACAACATATTACAGCCTCCGGTAACACCAGAGCAACAGCCCCTCTCACAAGACACGTTATCCCTCTCTCCAGCATCCCCTCTTCTGTGCTTCTCAGAGAAAATGGAGGAACTGGTGTATGCTGGAACCAAACTCTCCCACTCTTTTGCTGCGAGCCCCCAGATATCAACAAAAAAACGAGCCCCAAAACCACCAAAGCCTGTGGGCCCAGCTCGCCCTCCCCCTCCTCCTGCGAGAGCTCTTCGGCCCCTGCCACAACGCCAGGGCCCTCACCCGCCTCCATCTGTTCTAGGTGAACCAAAAACAACCGATAACAGCTCTCAGTGATGTGTGTCGGGTCCCCGCTATGATAACAGTGACTTTGTCAAATGTTTACAGAACAAGCGGGAACCCAGTGTGCCTGTTGCTTTCTCTATTTCTGTTTTATTACGTGATAGAAAGCCTAAGGCCTTCTCAAACCGTTTGGCAAACCCATCTAATCTGCTGCCTATTACACACCAAACTAAGATTACTGTAGAGACACAGATTAAAACTGTTACTTTCTCCAAAAGGGGAGATTGAAACTTTGTGTATCAGTTCGAAGTGCCTTAACAGGTAGAGCTAGGCAGTGGTCCTGACATGTGAGGAAGATCCATTTAGATCCGCTCTGACAAAAAAAAAGAAGAAAAAAAAATAAACTCCCTGAAACTTCCTAGCTCTTCCATCCAGATAGCGGAATTCAAGTCAAGTCAAGTCACCTTTATTTATATAGCGCTTTTTATAATGCAGATTGTGTCAAAGCAGCTTTACATTGATAACTGGTACATAATTTTGGCTGCACAGCAGCTCTTAAAGAATAGTGTCAATGCAGGCAGATCAAAGCACTGTTGAATATCAAATGTCAAGTCAAATGTCAAGTGTCCCCAACTAAGCAAGCCAAAGGCAACAGCGGCAAGGAACCCAAACTCCAACAGGTGACATCAGGTGGCAAAAAAGTGGCAAATAGGTGTTAAAATGGAGAAAAAAAACCTCGGGAGAAACCAGGCTTAGTCAGGGGGCCAGTTCTCCTCTGGTGAACAGTGCTTTGTTATGAATCAGGTTGCTATCATAAGTCTGATAGGATCGCAACAATCAAAGTATTTATTTCAGTTCCATCCAGTTGAGGATCGTATTCATCACGCCGGTATGGACGGTTTGTTGAGGAACTGTGGCACTGGCTGTCGTGTCGATGAGGCCTTCACAATGGATGATCTAGTCGACTCGATCTCTGCTGATACTTCAGGGCTGCGTTGTGGTCATGTCAAGGCACAGGTCCTTAGTCTCAGCTGGATACAGCCCGGATCCGGTTGACTACGGTAAACCTCGGGATAAACAGAAAGACTAATATTAGCGTAGATGCCATTCTTTTTCTGATGTAACGAGTACATCTGGTGTTATAGGAAGTGTTCCCGGTTCCCGCTGACCTAATTTATGCAGCCTAATAATCCTTTAACTGATTTGAAAATATAAATTGATAATGTGCTATGTGTATGCCAGGTTAAAGAGATGTGTTTTTAGTCTAGATTTAAACTGACAGAGTGTGTCTGCATCCCGAACAATGCTAGGAAGATTGTTACAGAGTTTAGGTGCCAAATAGGAGAAGGATCTACCACCTGCGGTTGATTGTGATATTCTAGGTATTATCAGCTGGCCTGAATTCTGAGATCGCAATAAACGTGAAGGATTATAATGATTTAAGAGCTCGCTCAGGTACTGGGGAGCTAAACCATTTAGTGCTTTGTAAGTAATTAGCAAGATTTTAAAATCTATACGATGTTTAACAGGAAGCCAATGCAGTGACGACAGAACTGGGCTAATATGGTCATACTTCCTAGTTCTAGTAAGAACTCTAGCTGCTGCATTTTGTACGAGCTGTAGTTTATTTATCAAGCGGGAGGAACAACCACCCAGTAGAGCGTTACAGTAATCTAGCCTTGAGGTCATGAACGCATGAACTAACTGTTCTGCATTTTTCTTTGAGAGCATATGTCGTAGTTTAGATATATTTTTAAGATGGAAGTTTTTTTAAGTTCTGTTTTTACTGTTATTTCTATTTATGTGTTCCATTTTTATTATTATGTATTTGGTTCTTCTTTATGTAACGCACTTTGAATTACCATTGTGTATAAAATACTATACAAATAAAATTGCCTTGCCTTAATAGAGTCTCTTATTTTCTCTTCATTACTTTAATACTACAGCTGAACTTCTTTCAGTGAAATAACATGTCAGAATAAATGTGTGTAATGAATTCTCTTGTTAGGCCTCATTTATGAAATGAACGGTGCATATGGTTGTTTCTACTCAACTTGGCATTTATCAGTATGGACATGAGCGGTGGCTATGATCAAATCTCACGTCAGGTCTCAGTGTAATCTGGCAGAGAATTGTGATTAGAATTATACTGTGATGTATAACTCTTGTGAAATATGTTAAGAAGTGTGAGTAAAGTGATAAATTAACTGTTTTGCTGTTTAAAAGTGTTTGTTTTTGCTAACTATGCAGACTCATGTGCTACGAGCTAAAAGCTAATCGATTGCACGAGTCATTCTAAGACATTATTCTTCATTAATATAGTTATATTTCTTTTAAGGAAATATGTTAAAGAAGGAAACAAGTGTTATGAAATGTGTATTGATGCATTTTTAAACATTCATTGTGTTGAAAATGATAATTTTTAAATGTTAAATGGTAATTCATTGTAATTAACCCTTTGATGCGTACGGTCACACCGGTGTGATTAAATCATTCAGCGCATCATGTGATCAACTGCCAAATTCAAATGTGCGTGCGCGCTTTGGCTTGCGCTAACCACAGTCGGATGCGCACAGCACTGTTCATATGCAGTGTTTTCAACCATATAATGTGGTTTAAATAAAACATGAGTACTAACAAGACAATACATTTAGAGTGTGTGACGTGACCAGCAATGACGTGCCACAGTGGAAACAATAAAGTGGTACATCCTATAATGGTCACCTTAAAAAACTCACGCTGGGGGGGTCAGCCAGAATATTTTAAACTTAAGTGCGAAATGATTAATTGGTTTTTCTGCCTTGTCTTGTCTTACCCTTCTGTTTGTTGGACTGTTGTATAAAATCAGTGTCACACCTGAAGGATTTCTGTCATTGTGTGTTTTTGATGTTTGGCTGGGAGCAGCACATATTTCACATGAGAAGAACATTCAGAAGAAGAAGAAATTCATATGAAGTTCAACACACACACTTTTAATCATATTGTGATTATATATTTTTACTTGTATCATATATAATCATATTTCTCACTGTTTGCATTTTAATGTTGGTATAAATGATTTCTACACCCAGACAGTTTTACCTTTGAGACAGAATCTCACACTCGTTCATTAGTTTGGACAACATGTATTTAAATAAGTATTTCACCGAGAAATCAACTCTGAATTCATCTGACATGAATTTTAAATCTTCTCTGCGTTTGTCTGATTGAAAACAGGACTTTTATTTTGATCTAATGGTGTGACGTCATAAGGCTGAGTCGCGCTCATGAGTCTGCTGGGATTCGGCTGAAGAAAGGTCTGTGTTTTAAGCTTTTATTAAATTTTAAACTTATAGGAACCGTTCAGTTGTTTTCAACGTTTTACAAGCGACGCAGTTTAACATGTATTAACGTTATATGAGCATACAGAATGAAATCACACGAGTTACATTAAAGACGCGTCTCATTTCCCTCCTTATATCGTGAATCAGTTTATCATAAACACGAATTCAGTCATGGCGAGTAGTGAGCTTTGAATGAATGAGCTTTTGATGAAAATGCAGCAAACACAAACATGAATAGCACTGATTCTTGAGATGAGGAACAAAACATGTCCTACACTCAAAAAAATAAATACATTCATCAAAATAAGTTATATCTAAAGAAAATCTGGATACGCAGGACATTCATTACTTTAATTTTTAAATAATTGTGTTAGTATTATTTTAATACATGATCTAAATTTGAAAAATACATGTAATTTAGCCTGTCTAAATTTGTTAATTTTTAAAGAAACGTCTTTTCCCCCCGGTTCATTGTGTTAAAATATTAAAACAGAAACTGAATTACATGATATCATGTCTGATTCACCTAAGATCATTGATTATATATGTTTAAGAAAAAAGAAGAAAAAAAAAACATTTACAGTTTTTATTTATTTTTTTCACTTAGCTGCATTACTGGTGATATTACATAATTGAAGATTTTACACTGTTGTTGGATGGACCAAATTAAAATATCATGCCTTTTAATCCATCTGATTGAGGTGACACAAATTAAACTATGAATTGAGTAAATGTAAACACATTTCTGAGAAAAATATTTTCAAAACAAAAATGTTCCCTTGCGTGGTTCATTAGCTGAGACCTTTGTCTACAAATATATCAGTTTAAATAATGTATACAACAAAGACTAACTTCTAAAACATGCTTTGTCTCTTATCTCAAGAATCAGTGCTAGTCTGTATAGTTTGTGTTCTTTGTAGTGTTAGTTTTGAGTGTTTTTAGTCTAATCACATCATTTAAGTCCATTAACTCTCACCCTGACACACTTACCAGTGCACTGAACTACTGAACTAGATCTGATTGAGACACACTCAGAGATTTCGTTTGGATGTGTTTTTCTTTCTGTTAATTATTCTCATTTTAAACATGACAGAGAGTCCAAACACACTGAGAAACTCCTGGTGAAGTGACTGAGATCTACGTGACACACTATTATAAAGATGGAGTTTATTAGAGAGGACCGTGAAGACCTGAGGATTGAAGAAGTATTCAGTTTGAATCCGGAAGATCCTGAGAAACAATCAAAGATGGAGTTTATTAAAGAGGACAGTGAAGACCTGAGGATTGAAGAAGTTTTCAGTTTGAAACCAGAAGAAACTAAGGAACAATCGAAGATAGAGTTTATTAAAGAGGAGAGTGAAGACATGAAGATTGAAGAAGTATTCAGTTTGAATCCGGAAGATCCTGAGGAACAAACAGGTTGGTTTTGTTCTCAAAGCTGAACTCTGTTATTTGATCCAGTGTTGAGCATCAGTAGTGTAATGCTTGATTTATAACCAGAATATAGTCACTTAAATAGTCAGGCATAGCATTAATTTAGTTATTCAAGCGTAAGACAGCATAGAAAATAAAGACATACCTCATTGTTCCAAATTCAATTTGACCATCAGTTTTCACACTTTCGTGTGATGTTAAACGACATAGTTTAACAGACAGAGATTTAAGACAGTTTAATTTGGTCCATGCTCGAAGTCCTTTGTTCATCAGAATAATCGTGTCATCGCGTTCAGATAAACCACTGTATCAGTGTCCAGTTTGCACATATAATTAATTTGAAGAAGATTTGATAAAAATGTGTGCATACACCGTGCTGGTTAATGTTTGGTGCAGGAGAATGTGTGAGATAAAAACATTAAACACGAATACTTTATTCTGTATGAGCTATGTGTCACGTGGCTATTGTTGTTAAACACAACGCGAAGCTCCGCGCTGAAACCGATCATATGCGCGCTCTGATGTATATCATATAACAATTGTATTTTTCATGTGTTCATATTCAAACGTCAGTTCTGACTGCATCGTGAGCAAAATACAAACAACACTCATGTGCTGCTGTGCTGAGGGAAACATACATACGGCTCGCGAGTTCGAACGCAAACGCAGAGGTGAATGAGTTGCACTTTTGTGACATGTAATGTGTAATGCGATCTTATGCAAACATATTTTCCATTTGTGCTGGTAGATTACAGCAAAACAATCCACATGCACCCTCTGGTCGCAGGAAAATGCATTTTTGTGTTTTAGCACTGAGGAAACGAGCACCAACAATATGTCTCTGAATGACGAGACCGAGGCGAGAGAAGTGATACTTCATCATGCATAATACCACAGTGATTGGATTGAATGTGCTTTTTCTCATGCATAAATGCAGAAACTTGACGTCAGCATGTTCGACCAGCCCATACATTGAGCCAACCAGCAATCTGAATCTTGCGTTAGTACACGATGACTTCAGATTTTCAGATCAACATTGCTTTTCAAACCGGAAGACAGAAATCGCTCAGAAAAATGCAAAAATATCTAATTTCAAATTATAAATAAAATTGAGTACCTTTAGTGTTTTCAATGATGTGCAGCCTATACATATCTGTTCACAGCTCAAAAAATGTGTTCTGGGGTTTCATGACCCATTAAATAAGTGTTTTCTATCAAATGTTGAATTTCCTAAATTTTGAAACATCCGGTTTTACAATGGGGACAATCTTAGAAGGATGAACAAATAATGTTTGTGGTCATCACATTAAAAATAACATTTGAAGTGCTGGAAAATAAACGTGTGTGTGTCTAATTACAGTCCCAATAGCTTTGTCTTTATTGCAATCAATAAAACTGGTTTATTGGCAAATTAGGTAAATGTGAATACTGCATTAAAATATGAATACAACATTAAAAAGTCAACCACTGATGGTTTTGTGTCGATGTACAGCGACTACAGAATGAACAGCTAAAAGTTCACCGGAAATGCCCAAGCTGGCTTAACAACAACTAGGAAGTAACCGTGCATATAGTCCATTATCCCTGAGGGGGAATTTAGGCATTACAAGTAACACTCCAAACAATAATAATATAAGTTTGACCATAATAACAGAAATATCATTAAATGTAAATCATTAACTACAAATAAAAAGTGGTTAATACATATCCTTATTTAAATGTCCAGCAGAAAATGAATGATATTTTGCAGAAATTAATGATATTTTTGAAGAACGTCATGCGCACAATTCCCAGGGGTGAACTTTTTGAAAATAGCCCTGTAGTGAACTAGCACATTCTAGGGCCTAGTTTATGGCCGGGCCACTCTCTGTCCATAACAGCGGACAAAGAATTGCTACATTTTGATTGGATCTTTGTGGACTAACACAAACAAACTGTCCAGCGCCATCAGATAAAGTTGTAAGGACAACATCCAGACCTCTATTTGAGAGCAAGAAGAAAACCTCTTGTACCAAGAGTGGGAAGGACATGACTTCTCATTGGTCCACAGGCAGTTTCTGCCCTTCACCCATCTAGAGACTACTTCCTAAGGTTGGCCAGAGACTGCCATAAAAATTCCTCGGGACCTTAGCAGCAATGGGTGAAACAAGGATGGATCTTTGTGATCTCTCTAAATCCATTCAAAACTATGTTTGAAAACCTTAGAACTGATGCAAACTACACATCCACTTCATACTTATTCACAGAAATAAGTATTCTCAGTGACAGCTATTTGTAGTGCAACATCTGACACAAATACAGCTGTTAATGTACAATTGAATGAATGCATGACAGTTCAATCTTTTTCCATCATGTTTAGTCTCTATTTGTTTAGAATATTGCCAAAGGTATTCTGGTGGTGGTTTGGAAAGTGAGAAATGCATTGGTAAAATTTAAAGACACTGCAAAGACTTCCAACTTTGTGCTTGATGCAAATGAGTTCCACAGGGGAGAGAAGGGTGGGCCACACTGTGTGTGTCCCCTCTGATGCTAGCAGCCAATCACAGCACTTGAATGGAGAAGCGCCAGAATGCAATCTCCTCCTCATCGGAAAGGGATAAATATTTTGTTGTATGAATATCTGAACATGCAGTATATCAAAAAAAAGAACAGACCTTCTGCTTTTAATTTCCCCCTGAATCCCCTCAGAATACACAATGGTATCGCTCTTTACAATGTCGGACACTGTGCTAATTGTTCAAAATCTGCGTCTGCGCCCTCTACTGGCAATTGTAATGATACATAACGTATATGTGTTATTTATTGTGTTTCTTACATTGTAGTATAACAGTCTTGTTCAATAAAACGTCTCAGGTTACGTATGTAACCATAGTTCCCTGAGAACAGGGAACGAGACTCTGTCTGTTAGATTGAACGATCTGGGGGGGAAAAAAAAAACATACATTTACCCGCCCATAGACACTCCCCTCAAAAAATTAGGAAAGAAGTGGACAAAGAGACAGATTAAAGTACCAGATGTATTCGGCAAGCCAACCTAGGTGTATATGGCTTTCTTCTTTCTGATGACATAAAAATCCTGACACCTCCAAGCTTTATAATGGCAGTGACGGGGATCAGTGAGTATGAGCTGAAGAAATTGCTTCCATCCACTATAAACGTATGCTCCGGAGGGTTAATAATATAGTGTTTGTGTAAAAAAAAAAAAATATTTAAACAAGTTATGAAGTAAAATTTCTAGCTTCAGCCAGACTGCCTTCTGGCTTTCTCTTGCAGTTCACTGGCAGAAGCTAGATATTTTACTTGTAATAATCTGGACCAGAGGACTTGGGTCAAGGGGTTCTGGAAGAGCAGTAGTGGACTGGGGCTTGCAAACCTAATTAAAATTAAACAGTAAAATTCTACTATTGTGTATTATCAGTTGGCTGATAAAGCCACAAAATCAATGATACCCTGCATTAACAGTGGACAGTGCAATTTCATCATGTTGTAATCTAAGGATATATTCTGAGAAAAGAAGAGGACCTAATACTGAGCCTTGTTGCACTTCATACTAGTTTTAAGATGCCGATATGTTTACACAAAATATAAGCAGATAGATTTAACCTAAACCATGTTTATGCTTATCAACATGACTCTCAAGCTATCCAGTAAAATGTTGTGATCCATTGTCAAAGAGCTAATAGTATTTATGCACTCATGATCAGATGCCAAAAGCAGGTCACGTATCACTTTAATAAATTATGGTGCTTAAATTCTTAATTGAAATTGTTTACAAGTACCATAGCAAAGAGAGGGGACTCTATTTCCTAATATTATAGAGATGAATGGCAAATTCTGGACTGGTCAATAATAGCAACCCAGTTTTGTTACTTTCATACTTTTGATTTCTGTTGATTTGAGGCACTAAACTGCCATTAACCTGCATTTATCTTTTTTGCATTAGACCTGATGGCACTGAAAGAAGAGAATCAAGAACTGAAAGAAATAGAAGAGAAAGATCTACGTAATAGTCATGATTTCATGGATTTAGGAAAATCCACACAGACTGAGAAAATTGAATATAACAGTGACTTAACCTGCTCTTATTGTGGAAAGAGTTTTTCTGAAAAATATAAACTTAAACAACACATGAGAGTTCACACTGGAGAGAAGCCTTACACCTGCCAACAGTGTGGGATGAGTTTCAGTCAGAAAGCAAGCCTTAATCGACACATGAAGGTTCACACTGGAGAGAAGCCGTTCACATGTCAACAGTGTGGAATGAGTTTAAGTAATAAAGGAAGCCTTGATCGACACATGAAGATTCACACTGGAGAGAAGCCTTACACATGTCAACAGTGTGGAAAGAGTTTCACTGATAAGGGAAACTTTAAACGACACATGATAATTCACACTGGAGAAAAGCCTTACACATGTGATCAGTGTGGAATGAGTTTCAGACTTAAATCATCCCATGATTCACACATGAAGATTCACACTGGAGAGAAGCCTTTCACATGTGATCAGTGTGGAATCAGTTTCATTGATAAAGGAAACCTTAAACAACACATGAAAATTCACACTGGAGTGAAACCTTTCACATGTCAACAGTGTGGAAAGAGTTTCAATGATAAAGGAAACCTTAATCGACACAAGATGATTCACACTGGAGAAAAGCCTTACACATGTGATCAGTGTGGAAAGAGTTTCAGACTTAAATCAACCCGTGATTCACACATGATGATTCACACTGGAGAGAAGCCTTTCACATGTGGTCAGTGTGGAATCAGTTTCGTTGATAAAAGAAACCTTAAACAACACATGAAAATTCACACTGGAGAGAAGCCGTTCACATGTGATCAATGTGGAAAGAGTTTCAGACTTAAATCAACCCTTGATTCACACAAGAGGATTCACACTGGAGAGAAGCCGTTTGGTTGTGTTCAGTGTGGAAAAAGATTCACTGATAAAGGAAACCTTAGACACCACATGAACAGTCACCCTGGAGAGAAGCTGTTTACACGTGATCAGTATGGAAAGTTTCTCCAATGTAAAGTAATTCTTAATTCCCAATTTCCCAATAGAAAACACTCAGGTGAGTTATGTTTTATATGTCATTAGTGTGGAAAGAGTTTCAAACATAAAGCTACTCATGATTCACACATGAATAGTCACACTTAGACAGTTGCAGTTTCATCACATTGTGAGGAAATGTAAATCCAGGTTTTATTGGGTTTACATTTGATCATTTAGCAGACATTTATCCCAAGTGACTTATAGATGAGGAGAGCAGTAGAAGCAATCAAACTGACAATAGGGCAACAATATTCAAGTGCTGTCATCAGTCCCCAGTTAGTCTAGTACATTATATACATGTAGTGAGTTTTTTTAATAGGTATAAAAAAAAACATAGTGAACTCTAATGATAATGTGCCTCAGGGACAGCATATATTAGGAGAAAAGCAGAGGACCTAATACTGAGCCCTGTTGCACTCCATACTTGTTTTTTAAAGGGGCGGTTAAGTGGTTTTTTTCTAGGCTTAACTGTGTTCTTGGGGCAGAGTTTATCATGTCTTAATGCTTTGTTTTTTTGAAAACTCTGTATTTTTCATATATTTTACCTTTTATTCTACACCTCTGTTTCCACTGTCATATGAACGGCTCGTTTGACTTCCTGCTTCTATGAAGCCGCTCCCTCCGAAATACACAATGTGCTCAGAATGGTTAGGCAGGTTGGTAGCTGGCCCAGTGTATCGTGATTCGCTGAAACGACACGCCCCTTACCATCCGTTGCTTCAGTCAAAATGTAAATAATGGCGTCTATATTGCTGTATCAAATTGAGCCGAATTAGACCTAGATGAAGAGGGTCAATTGCAATCGCGGCTTTTAAAGGACGTTTATGAATGGTATTTCATTTTGTATTTGTGTCAAAGTGTTTAGATGCTGTCACTGCTGTTTGTTAGCTTTCAATATACAGTTTTATCCTGATTAAAGCTTTACTGTAGCCGAATACATGACTGAGTAGTCGCATTTTTGTAAAGGTAGAGTTTAATTTATAGCATGAACAACTGTTTGTCTATGAACATAGAAGTTTGTTGGTGTTTGTAGAATTTAGCTAACTGGCTAGCGAAGCGAAAACGAGTTGCTCTTTGTTTACGTCCTTGATGCAACCAAAAACAGCAACAGAACTATAGGTTTAAAAGACATGTACAAACAATAAAACATACTTACAGTTTAAAGCCAATAAACAGCAGCTTCTGCTTTTAAAGTGGGAACTGCTTCATCTTTCAGTAATAGCCTTTGTGCATTCAGTAATAGCCATCCAGCATTGAACTTGTGTAGATTCTGGAAGCTGTCTTCAGCGCCACATCCAGTGTATAACATATCACAGATTATTATTATAATGGGTTCTATTATCTTTTGACGTGCCACTCGCATTCGGTTTAAACAACTCTTGCTTCCACATGCTGCACCACATGGCCTCGCCCACTTTGTTGTGCATTCCCGGGGGCATGTTCTGCAAGGTTTATGATGTCACCAACCCGGGAAGAAGCTTGTTGTAGTCCAAACCGGTCGTTTTTGTAGGCATTAAACTGCCATAACTTTAAAAGACAATATCTCCGTTTGCATTGAACTTTCAGCACTGTAACTTTGCAGATACTGTTTATGCTCAAGCAGCAACATTACACACTAACTAAAGTTAAAAAAGTGAAATAAATCGCATTTAACCACCCCTTTAAGACGTCTATTTGTTTATTTGGATAGATTTGACTTAAACCGTGCTAATGCTTATCCACAAGTGACACCATAATTCTAAAACTATCTAATAGAATGTTGTGATCTGTTGTCAAAAGACCTAATAGCACTAGAATAAAGATGCCCTCGTGATAAGATGTGAAAAGCAGGTACTTTATAGCTTTATTAAATGATGGTGCTTAAAACCTGAATTTACCAGAATGGCAGATTCAGGAAGGCAATGCAGTTTTGTTACACAATGTTGGTTTTGATATTTTAATCCTGGATGTGATGTCTGTTGCTTGTGGGCCATTAAACTGCTATTAACTTGTATTTTTTTGCTTTAGACCTGATGGCATTGAAAGAAGGGAATCAAGAACTGAAAGAAGGGAATCAAGAACTGAAAGAAACAGAAGAGAAAGATCAGTATAAGAGATGTGATTTCATTGATGTTGAAAAATCCATACCGACTGAAATGACTTCATCACAAGTTCTGAAGACTGAATTTGACAGTAACTTCACTTGCTCTCATTTTGGAAAGGGTTTCGATCAAAAACAAAACCTTAACAATCGCATGAAAATTCACGCTGATCATAAGTCTTTCACATGTCAACGGTGTGGAAAGAGTTTCACTGAAAAAGGAAACCTTAAACAACACATGAAAATTCACATTGGAGAGACGCCATTCACATGTGATCAATGTGGAAAGAGTTTCAGACTTAAATCAACCCTTGATTCACACAAGAAGATTCACACTGGAGAGAAGCCGTTTGGTTGTGTTCAGTGTGGAAAAAGATTCACTGATAAAGGAAACCTTAGACACCACATGAACAGTCACCCTGGAGAGAAGCTGTTTACATGTGATCAGTATGGAAAGTTTCTCCAATGTAAAGTAATCCTTAATTCCCAATTTCCCAAGAGAAACCACTCAGGTGAGTTATGTTTTATACATCATTAGTGTGGAAAGAGTTTCAAATATAAAGCAACTCATGATTCATACATGAATAGTCACACAGGTGAGAGTCCTTACACCTGCAAACAGTGTGGGATCCACAGAAATGTATTATTCACTACTGTAAAGTGACATGACTGGGGGATTTTTTTTCCATGCACTGTGTGCAGATGTGATCAATAAACAACAATGAATTGGTGATTATTTTCAGCTGCAAAATCAACAATACTCTCTCCTAACTTGGACAGTTGCCATTTCATCATCACATTGCGAGGAAATGTAAATCCTGGTTTTATTGGCTTTACATTTTATAATTTAGAAGACATTTATTCCAAGTGAATTACAGATGAGGAGAGCAGTAGAAGCAGTCAAACTAATAATAGGGCAACAATATTCAAGTGCTGTCGTCAGTCCCCAGTTAGTCCTAGTACATTACATGTACATGTAGTGAGTTTTTGTAATAGATATAAAAAACATAGTGAACTCTAATGATAATGTCCCTCAGGGACAGCATATATTAGGAGAAAAGCAGAGGACCTAATATTGAACCCTGTTGCACTCCATACTTGTTTTTTTAAAGGGGTGGTTCAGTAGTTTTTTTTTTTTTTTTGTAGGCTTTACTGTGTTCTTGGGGCACAGTTTATCATGTCGTAATGCTTAGTTTTTTTTAAAACACTGTATTTTTCATTTATTTTACCTTTATTCTACACCTCTGTTTCCACTGTCATATGAACGGCTCGTTTGACTTCCTGCTTCTATGAAGCCGCTCCCTCCGACATACTCAGTGTGCTCAGAATGGTTAGGCAGGTTGGTAGCTGGCCCAGTGTATCGGGATTTGCTGAAGCGTCCGGAAACGCCATGCCCCTTACCATCCGTTGCTTCAGTCAAAATGTAAATAATGGCGTCTATATTGCTGTATCAAATTGAGCCGAATTAGCCCCAGATGAAGAGGGTCAATCGCAATCGCGGCTTTTAAAGGACATTTATTAATGGTATTTCATTTTGTTAATTGGCTAGCGAAGCAAAAACGAGTTGCTCTTTGTATATGTCCTAGATGCATTAAAAATAGCAACAGAACTATAGGTTTAAAAGACATTTACTAACAATAAAACATACTGACAGTTTGAAGCCAATAAACAGCAGCTTCAGCTAATAAATTGGGAACTGCTTCATCTTTCAGTAAAAGCCTTTGTGTAAATCCAGCATTGAACTCGTGTAGATTCTGGAATCTGTCTTCAGCGCCGCATCCAGTGTAGAAAATATCACAGATTATAATGGGTTCTATTATCTTTTGAGGCGTCGCGCCACTCGCGTCCGGTGTACACAACTCTTCGCTTCCACATGCTGCACCACATGGCCTCGCCCACTTTGTTGCGTGTTCCCGGGGGCGTGTTTTGAGGGTTTATGATGTCACCAACCCGGGAAGAAGCTTGTTGTAGTCCAAAACCGGTCGTTTTTGTAGGCAGTAAACTGCCAGAACTTTAAAAGACAATATCTCCATTTGCATTGAACTTTCAGTGCTGTAACTTTGCAGATACTGTTTATGCTCAAGCAGCAACAGTACACACTAACTAAAGTTAAAGCGCATTTAACCACCCCTTTAAGACGTCTATTTGTTTATTTGGATAGATTTGACTTAAACCGTGCTAATGCTTATCCACAAGTGACAACATTATTCTAAAGCTATCTAATAGAATGTTGTGATCTGTTGTCAAAAGACCTAATAGCACTAGAATAAAGATGCCCTCGTGATAAGATGTGAAAAGCAGGTACTTTATAGCTTTATTAAATGATGGTGCTTAAATCCTGAATTTACCTGAATGGCAGATTCAGGAAGGCAATGCAGTTTTGTTACACAATGTTGGTTTTTATATTTTAATCCTGGATGTGATGTCTGTTGCTTGTTGTTAAACTGCTATTAACTTGTATTTTATTTTGCTTTAGACCTGATGGCAATGAAAGAAGGGAATCAAGAACTGAAAGAAACAGAAGAGAAAGATCAGTATAAGATATGTGATTTCATTGATGTTGAAAAATCCAAACGGACTGAAACGACTTCATCACAAATTCTGAAGACTGAATTTGACAGTAACTTCGATCAAAAACAAAACCTTAACAACCACGTGAAAATTCACGCTGAACTGAAGTCTTTCACATGTCAACAGTGTGGAAAGAGTTTCACTGACAAAGGAAACCTTGAACAACACATGAAAATTCACACTGGAGAGAAGCCTTTCAAATGTCAACATTGTGGAAAGAGTTTCAGACAAAAATCAGTCTGTGAATCGCACAAAATGATTCACACTGGAGAGAAGCCTTTCACATGTGATCAGTGTGGAAAGGGTTTTAGACTAAGATCAATCTATGATTTACACAAGAGGATTCATACTGGAGAGAAGCCTTTCCCATGTCAACAAGTGTGGAATGAGTTTCACTGAAAAAGGAAACCTTAAACAACACATGAACCATCACAATGGAGAGAAGAGAAAGCTTTTCCGATGTAAACACTCAGGTGAGTTATGTTTTATACGTCATTAGTGTGGAAAGAGTTTCAATCATAAAGCAACTCATGATTCACACATGAACAGTCACACAGGTGAGAGTCCTTACACCTGCAAACAGTGTGGGATCCACAGAAATGCATCATTCACTACTGTAAAGTGACATGACTGGGGGATTTTTTTCCATGCACTGTGTGCAGATGTGATTAATAAACAATTAATTGGTGATTATTTTCAGCTACAAAATCAACAATACTCTCTCCTAACTTGGACAGTTGCTGTTTCATCACATTGTGAGGAAATTTAAATCCAGGTTTTATTGGCTTTACATTTGATCATTTAACAGACATTTATCCCAAGTGACTTACAGAAGAGGACAGCAGTAGAACAATCAAACTGACAATAAGGCAACAATATTCAAGTGCTGTCATCAGTCCCCAGTTAGTCTAGTACATTACATGTACATGTGGTGAGTTTTTGTAATAGATTCAATTAAATTTCAAATTTATTTAATGTAGCGCTTTTCACAATACATATTTCAAAGCAGCTTTACAGAAAAAGGATGTCAACATTACAATTTAAAGAATGCAGTTAGCAAATAATATAATTTAGGTAATTAATTTACAATCACTGTTAGCAGATTAACTGAAGGTAGAAGCAAAGAGCTCCTGGAAAATGAATTACATTAACAATAATTAGGATATAGGAATTGTGCAATGTGAATGTTGATTCAGATAATTGCGTCTTCTGAAGTCCTCGCAGGAGTTGGCGCCGTCTCTTCACAGGTGATGGTCATCTGAGGTCTTCTTAAGAGGCTGGATCCAAACTGAAGCTGATGTACTCCCTAGTCACCTCGGGGCGGGTGTCCCGATGCAAAACAGAAAAGCAGAAGGAGAATAATTAGCGTAGCTGCTGTTCATAACTTTAAGCAAAGATAGTCATGTGCAGTTGATCTGATATGAGATGCATTATGTGAACGCTTGGCTAAAGAGATGCGTCTTTAATCTAGATTTAAACTGGGTGAGCGAGTCTGAGCCCCGAACATTATCAGGAAGGCTATTCCAGAGTTTCGGAGCCAAATGTGAAAACGCTCTCCCTCCTTTAGTGGAATTAGATATCCTAGGTACAACCAGAAGTCCAGAGTTTTGTGATCTTAAAGAGCGTGAAGGATTGTAGGGCAATAGAAGATCAGTTAAGTACACAGGAGCTAAACCATTTAGAGCCTTATAGGTCATTAGCAATACTTTATAATCGATACGGAACTTAATAGGTAACCAGTGTAGAGATGATAAAATTGGTGTTATATGATCATATTTTCTTGACCTGGTAAGAACTCTAGCAGCTGCGTTTTGTACTAATTGTATCTTGTTTATTGAGGAAGCAGGACAACCAGCTAATAATGCATTACAGAAATCTAGTCGACACGTCATGAAAGCATGAACTAACTTTTCTGCATCAGAAACAGATAACATATTCCATATCTTAGCAATGTTTCTGAGGTGGAAGAAGGCTGTTTTTGTAACATATGAAATATGATTTTCAAAGGACAAGTTGCTGTCTAATATAACACCCAGGTCTTTAACTGTCGAGGATGGAGTAACAGTACATCCTTCTAAATGCAGATTGTAGTCTGAGAGATTCTGTGTACAGGTTTTTGGCCCAATTAGTAATACTTCAGTCTTATCTGAATTTAATAGAAGAAAATTACTAGTCATCCAATGTTTTACTTCTTTAACACACTCTGTCAGATTGGATAATTTAGAGATTTCATCTGGTTGTGTTGAAATATATAACTGAGTATCATCGGCATAGCAGTGGAAACTAATTCCATGTTTTCTTATAATATTGCCGAGTGGCAGCATGTATATTGAAAATAGCAGAGGGCCTAACACTGATCCTTGCGGCACTCCATAGTTTACTATCGTGATCTTAGATTTTTCCCCGTTTATATAAACAAAATTGTGACCGTCTGATAGGTACGATCTAAACCACCGCAATGCCTGGCCCTGAATACCAGTGTAATTTTGTAGTCGATCTAGGAGTATTTTATGATCTATAGTGTCGAACGCAGCACTGAGATCAAGTAACACTAGTATTGAGACACAGCCTTGGTCAGAAGCTAGAAGTAAGTCGTTTGTAATTTTAACGAGCGCAGTTTCTGTGCTATGATGAGATCTGAATCCTGACTGAAATTTTTCATAGATAGTGTTTTTTTGCAAAAAGCATAATTGGACCGACACCACTTTATTTAGTATTTTAGACATAAATGGAAGATTTGAAATGGGTCTGTAATTTGCTAATACGTTTGGATCTAATTGTGGTTTCTTAATGAGAGGCTTAATAACTGCTAGCTTGAACGGTCGTGGGACGTGACCTAGAGATAAAGACGAGTTGATAATATTGAGAAGAGGCTCTTCTGCTACAGGTAACAATTCCTTCAGTAGTTTAGTGGGTATTGGATCTAATAAACATGTTGTTGGTTTAGACGCAGTGATAAGTTTATTTAGCTCTTCCTGTCCTATAGTTGTAAAGCACTGCAACTGTTCTTGAGGGGCGATAATTGAGGCTGAATCATAAAACTCTGTTAAAGGTTGTTCATTTACAATTGTATTTCTGATGCTTTCAATTTTCTCAGTAAAGAAATTCATAAAGTCATCACTACTAAACTGTAATGAAATGTTTTGTTCTGGTGATGTCTGTTTATTTGTTAATCTAGCTACTGTACTAAACAAGAACCGTGGATTGTTTTGGTTATTTTCTATGAGTTTGCCGAGATGCTCAGCCCTGGCTGCTTTTAGAGTCTTTCTATAGCGTGACGAACTGTCTTTCTACGTGATTCTGAAGACCTCTAAACGAGTTTGTCTCCATTTGCGTTCTAGATTACGAGTTTGTCTTTTCATAGCGTGAGTAATACTGTTGTACCATGATGCAGTATTTTTCTCTCTAACCTTTTTTAATCTCATCGGTGCAACAGTATCTAGTGTACTAGTGAAAATGGTGCACATGCTGCTAGTCATTTTCTCGAGATCATTTGCGTGTTGAGTAGTCGCATTTTTGTAAAGGTATCGTTTAATTTATAGCAAGAACAACTGTTTGTCTATGAACATACGAGTTTGTTGGTGTTTGCAGAATTTAGCTAACTGGCTAGCGAAGCCAAAACGAGTTGCTCTTTGTATATGTCCTTGATGCAACCAAAAATAGCAACAGAACTATAGGTTTAAAAGACATGTGCAAACAATAAAACGTACTTACAGTTTGAAGCCAATAAACAGCAGCTTCAGCTAATAAAGTGGGAACTGCTTCATCTTTCAGTAAAAGCCTTTGTGTAAATCCAGCATTGAACTCGTGTAGATTCTGGAATCTGTCTTCAGCGCCGCATCCAGTGTAGAAAATATCACAGATTATAATGGGTTCTATTATCTTTTGACGTGTCGCGCGCGTCCGGTGTACACAACTCTTCACTTCCACATGCTGCACCACATGGCCTCGCCCACTTTGTTGCGTGTTCCCGGGGGCGTGTTTTGAGGGTTTATGATGTCACCAACCCGGGAAGAAGCTTGTTGTAGTCCAAAACGGGTTGTTTTTGTAGGCAGTAAACTGCCATAACTTTAAAAGACAATATCTCCATTTGCATTGAACTTTCAGTGCTGTAACTTTGCAGATACTGTTTATGCTCAAGCAGCAACAGTACACACTAACTAAAGTTAAAGCGCATTTAACCACCCCTTTAAGACGTCTATTTGTTTATTTGAATAGATTTGACTTAAACCGTGCTAATGCTTATCCACAAGTGACAACATTAATAGAATGTTGTGATCTGTTGTCAAAAGACCTAATAGCACTAGAATAAAGATGCCCTCGTGATAAGATGTGAAAAGCAGGTACTTTATAGCTTTATTAAATGATGGTGCTTAAATCCTGAATTTACCTGAATGGCAGATTCAGGAAGGCAATGCAGTTTTGTTACACAATGTTGGTTTTTATATTTTAATCCTGGATGTGATGTCTGTTGCTTGTTGTTAAACTGCTATTAACTTGTATTTTTTTTTGCTTTAGACCTGATGGCAATGAAAGAAGGGAATCAAGAACTGAAAGAAGGGGACCAAGAACTGAAAGGGAATCAAAAACTGAAAGAAGGGGATGAAGAACTGAAAGAAGGGAATCAAGAACTGGAAGAAGGGAATCAAGAACTGAAAGAAACAGAAGAGAAAGATCAGTTTAAGAGATGTGATTTCATTGATGTTGAAAAATCCATACAGACTGAAATGACTTCACAAATTCTGAAGACTGAATTTGAAAGTAACTTCACTTGCTCTCATTTTGGAAAGCGGTTTGATCAAAAACAAAACCTTAAAAACCACCTGAATATTCACGCTGAACTGAAGTCTTTCACATGTCAACAGTGTGGAAAGAGTTTCACTGATAAAGAAAACCTTGAACAACACATGAAAATTCACACTGGAGAGAAGCCATTCACATGTGATCAGTGTGGAAAGAGTTTCAGACTTAAATCAACCCTTGATTCACACAAGAGGATTCACACTGGAGAGAAGTCGTTTGGTTGTGTTCAGTGTGGAAAAAGATTCACTGATAAAGGAAACCTTAAACACCACATGAACAGTCACCCTGGAGAGAAGCTGTTTACATGTGATCAGTATGGAAAGTTTCTCCAATGTAAAGTAATTCTTAATTCCCAATTTCCCAAGAGAAAACACTCAGGTGAGTTGTTTTAAATGTTATTAGTGTGGAAAGAGTTTCAAACATAAAGCAACTCATGATTCACACATGAACAGTCACACAGGTAAGAGTCCTTACTGTATGTTCCCACCGCCGGCGGTGAGAGCGTCAAAGTGACAGGAAGTCATTCATTTTCAATGAGAGCCGGCGGTGAGCACCGGCGAGAGCAAACCGGCGCGTCTTGGATGGTGAGAGCATCGAGGAGAGTTGAAATCAAGTCAACTTTATGGTAATGAGCTATGACGTGGTTCGGCGGCAACCAATCGGAATGTAGAGGTCCTCGCTTGAGAGGATTCAGATTGGTTGCCGCAACTTGACCCTCCCGCCGGCGGTGGTTTGAACGAACAGTAAAGCGTTGTTGGCAGGGCGTCCAAGGCGAATGTTGATGCTCTCGCTGGCGGCAGTGTGAACACACGGTTACACCTGCAAACAGTGTGGGATCCACAGAAATGTATTATTCACTACTGTAAAGTGACATGACTGGGGGATTTTTTTCCATGCACTGTGTGCAGATGTGATCAATAAACAATAATGAATTGGTGATTATTTTCGTTGTCTATCATCAGCTACAAAATCAACAATACTCTCTCCTAACTTGGACAGTTGCAGTTTCATCACATTGTGTGGAAATGTAAATCCAGCTTTTATTGGCTTTACATTTGATCATTTAGCAGACATTTATCCAAAGTGACTTACAGATGAGGACAGCAGTTGAACAATCGGTAACACTTTACTTGAAGGGGTGTGCATAAGACTGACATGACACCTTCATAATCTTGACATGACACGTGTCATGAATATGAAAGAGGTTTTATGAATGTTTATGACAACTGTCATTAAGTGTCATTCGCTTAATTATGTCATTTTTAATGCAAAGATGACATTGTTTGAGATGTCTTTGTTACGACAACTTGACATTAGTAAAACATCATAACCTGTCATAAACATGACATAGCAGATTAATTATCAAACTTAAAAAACTACTTAGCTTTATGGGTTAACATTACATTACATTATTTTGGTAACACTTCAGTATAGGGAACACATATATAAATGATTAACTATGACTTTTCCCTCAATAAACTCTTAATTTACTGCTTATTATAGTTAATTGTTAGGTTTAGGTATTGGGTAGGATTAAGAATGTAGAATAAGATCATGCAGAATAAGACATTAATATGTGCTTTATAAGTACTAATAAATAGCCAATATTTTAGCCATATGAATGCTAATAGTAATAAGCAACTAGTTAAAAGACCCTAAAATAAAGTGTTACCATTATTTTATAACAGTGTCATCTTTTTTATGAAATTTGAAATTGTCTATTATCTGACCTTCTGTTGGAGGAAACTTAAAAAAACAAAAAACTAAATAAAAACATAAAATGAAAAATAGTCATGACGCTGTTATAAAATTATTTGTCAGAGTATTGTCACTTAATGACATTTTAATGACAAGTTCAATTTGTACCACTGTACTTGAGCTCAAGATACATATTTATGACACTATTATAATGGCCTCATGTCAAAACCAACCACATGACAGTTTAATGTAATGTTAACCCATAAAGCTAAATGATGTCAAGTTGTCATGACAAAGACACTGACAGGTTATGATGTATTGGTTTATGTCAAGTTGTCATAACTCGGACATCTCAAACAATGTCATCTTTGCATTAAAAATGACATAATTGAGCGAATGACACTTAATGACAGTTGTCATAAACATTCATAAAACCTCATTCATATTCATATCATTCAAAACCTCCTTCACACTTGCCTCTAGAGGAGACATCCAGAAAGAGGGACTGCAAACTGACAGTAACAAGCTCAGACTGGATTGCAGAGACAGGCATCCTAGGCAGCAGGACTCAGTATAGCACTATGAACCCTTGCAATCAAGGAGAGTTACTCTGCTTAAACTAGGACCTACAGAGTGCTTCTTAGGGCACTCTGGAGGCTGAGTACTCTACATAGGGTCCCTAATGAGAGGCAAACCTCCAGCTCCAACAGGGGCTGACCTACCATGGAAGTTTTTACTTAAAAGAATCTCTTAATAACGATGTACCAAGGAGGTCCCACAAAAAAACTTTAACCTTACGACTAGACCTCTGGAGTGCTGTACTCTAAGAACAACCCTTAATGCGAGGAGAGTACCATTTGGACTCAACTGAGACGAGTATTGACTAAGCTCAATGCAAGTGATGGTATATTCTGTCAAATATTATTTAAAAATAATGGTTTTCTATTATATACTTTAAAATATAATGTATTTCTGTGATGCAAAGTGTCTGAACAATAATGTGGCATATATAGACTTTTAGCTTAAAATATATATAGGCTTTTAGCTTAAAAGCATGCACATTTGGAGAAATATTGATGGATTCTCATGTTTATGTCTATTTTCTATACAGAGGAGTAATATTTATTTAATATTTATTGTCATCACTGTGAGCAATGGATAAATTAATCTAAAGAAGAACAGGACATTCAGGAACTAACATCATGTCTTCCAGAGGTCGCTAACCATGGCTTAAACATACAGATAAACACTTTTGAAGACAATAAATACACGATTGAGACGATGTATGCATGTATTGCCTCAGAATTTGCGTCTGAATAGCGCACGCTCCATGAGCATGGTCGCATCAGTGGATAATGAGCTGAATCACGGACTTCTGACATGGCTCTCTTTTCATACATATTACATAAACACAGAATGTTTGTTTTTGATTTGACTTAAACAATTTAAAACCTGACATCTTTCTTTAGACATAAGTGTAATTTTTTTGTGATTAGTATTTACTAAGTTACAGTTCATTTTCTGAAAACTATCAGATTGGACTTCGTTCACGCATCACGCATCATGTTAGTTTTCTTTATTTTGCAAAAAGCACAGCATTTTGTTTTTACTCTGAGTGTACACAAATAAAAGAAGATATTCTATAGTTTCAATTGATATATTACTTGTGTCTCTGAGTATTTTAAGTCCGTTTTGCTGCAAAGTGAAAAAAAAAATACTGCAAAACGTGCTGGCACGTTTCCCATTTTCAGGATTGGTCTATGACAATTCAGTTTTGTTGCAAAATGTTGGTTTTGATATCTTTATATTTATATTCTGGTTGTGATGTCTGTTGCTTTGAGTTATTAACTTTGATCTTTTTTTTTTTTGCTTTAGAACCGATGGCACTGAAAGAAGAGGATCAAGAACTGAAAGAAACAGAAGAGAAAGATGAATATAAGAGATGTGATTTCATTGATGTTGAAAAATCCATACAGACTGAATCAAACAGTAACTTCATTTGCTCTCATTGTGGAAAGAGTTTCAGACAAAAACAAAACCTTAAGAACCACATGAAAATTCACACTGAACAGAATCCTTTCACATGTCAACAGTGTGGGATGGGTTTCACTAGAAATGGAAACCTTAAACGACACATGATCGTTCACACTAGAGAGAAGCCTTTCAAATGTCAACAGTGTGGACTGAGTTTCACTGACAAAGGAAACCTTAAACAACACATGAAAATTCATTCCGGAGAGAAGCCGTTCACATGTCAACAGTGTGGAAAGAGTTTCACTGATAAAGGAAACCTTAATCGACACATGATGATTCACACTGGAGAAAAGCCTTACACATGTGATCAGTGTGGAAAGAGTTTCGTTGTTAAAGGAAACCTTAAACAACACATGAAAATTCACACTGGAGAGAAGCCGTTCACATGTGATCAGTGTGGAAAGAGTTTCAGACTTAAATCAACCCGTGATTCACACAAGAGGATTCACACTGGAGAGAAGCCTTTCACATGTCAACAGTGTGGAAGGAGTTTCGCTGATAAAGGAAACCTTAAACAACACATGAACCGTCACAATGGAGAGAAGAGAAAGCGTTTCCGACGTAAAATAACCCTTAATTCCCACACAAAGGGAAAACACTCAGGTGAGTTATGTTTTATACATCATTAGTGTGGAAAGAGTTTCAAACATAAAGCAACTCATGATTCACACATGAACAGTCACACAGGTGAGAGTCCTTACACCTGCAAACAGTGTGGGATTCACAGAAATGCTCCATTCACTACTGTAAAGTGACATGACTGGGGGATTTTTTTCCATGCACTGTGTGCAGATGTGATTAATAAACAATTAATTGGTGATTATTTTCGTTATGTATCATCAGTTGGTTGATAAAGCTGCAACACTCTCTCCTAACTTGGAAAGTTGTCATTTCATCACATTGTGAGGAAATTTAAATCCATTGGCTTGACATTTAATCATTTAACAGATGCTTTTATCCCAAGTGACTTACATATGAGGAGAGCAGTAGAAAAAACAATAGGGCAACACTATATCTATGTGCTATCACCAGTCTAGCACAGTCCATGTAGTGAGTTTTTAAAGGGGTGGTTCAGTGTTTTTTTTTTTTTTCTAGGCTTGATTGTGTTTATGGGGTGCAGTTTAACATGTCTTAATGCGTCGTTTAAAAATATATATATTTTACCTTTTTACACCACTGTTTCCCTTCTCCTGTTAAATGAGTTTCTGGTTCCATGAAGCCCCTCCCTCAGAAATATGCAATGGACTGAGATTGGTTAGCTGGCCCAGTCAATTGCAATTCGCTGTCTGGAATATGTTGTCATGATTCACGTAGTCCGGAAACGCCATGACCCTTACCATTACGGGTAAAAGTCATAGTCTTTGCTTCGGTGGAAATATAATTAATGGCAGTAATGATGAAGAGCATCAAGCAGAATCTTTTTTAGCACAGTTTTTAATATATGTTTAATGTCACTTGAAAATGTTACTGCTGCTCCATATTGTTCTGATTAAAGCTTTTCTGTAGCTGAATACATGACTGAGAAGTAGCATTTTTGTAAAGGTAATAAACAGGGTTTATGTTTATGTTAAAACAGGGTTTATGATGTCACCAACCCAGGAAGAAGAGTGTTGTAGACCAAACCGGTCGTTTTTGTAGGCATTAAACTGCCATAACTTTAAAAGACAACATCTCCATTTGCATTGACCTTTCAGCATCATAACTTTGCAGATACTGTTTATGCTCAAGCAGCAATATTACACATGAACTAAAGTTAAAAAAGTGAAATCTCAATGAACCACCCCTTTAATACATATAGAAAACATAGTGAACTCTAATGATAATGTGCCTCAGGGACAGCATATATTAGGAGAAAAGCAGAGGACCTAATATTGAGCTCTGTTGCACTCCATACTTGTGTTTTAAGATGTTTGTTTGTTTGTTTACACACAATATTAGCATTTGGATAGATTTGACTTGAACCATGCTAATGGTTATCAACAAGTGACAACATAATTCTAAAACTATCCAATAGAATGTGATCCATTGTCAAAAGAGCTAATAGCACTAGAAGAAAGATGCACTCATGATAAAATGCCCAAAGCATGTCATTCATAGCTTTGTTTAATGATGGTTCTTAAATCCTGACTGAAATTGTTCACAAGTACCACTGCATTAGGGAAAAGGGACTCTATTTTCTAATATTTTTTTAATCTGAATGGCAGATTCAGGATTGGTTATTAACAGGGGTGGCTAAGCCTGGTCTTGGAGAGCCAAAGTTCTATAGACTTCAGCTCCAACCCTAATCAAACACACCTTAACAAGCTTATCAAGGTTTGAAAGGTTGCTAGAAAGCTATAGGCAGGTGAGTTTTATCAGGGTTGGAGATAAACTCTTAAGCACTGAGGCTCTCCAGGACCAGGGTTAGTCACTCCTGGTCGATAACAATGCAGTTTTGTAGCACAATGTTGGTTCTGATATTCTAATATTTTTATCCTGGTTGTGATGCCTGTTGCTTTTAGCCATTAAACTGCTATTAACTTGTATGTTTTTTGCTTTAGACCTTATGCCACTGAAAGAAGAAACTGAAGAACTGAAAGAAACTGAAGAGAAAGATCAATACAAGACATGTGATTTCATTAATGTTGAAAAATCCATACAGACTGAAAGGGCTTCATCACGAAAAAAAATTCAGAAGACCAAATCTAACAGTAACTTCACTTGCTCTCATTGTGGAAAGAGTTTTGATCAAAAACAAAACCTTAACAACCACATGAGAACTCACACTGGGGAGAAGCCTTTCACATGCCAACAGTGTGGGAAGAGTTTCAGTCAGAAAGGAAACCTTTATTCCCACATGAAAATTCACACCGGAGAGAAGCCATTCACATGTGATCATTGTGGAAAGAGTTTCCTACGTAAAATAACCCTTATTGTTCACACACAAAGAAAACACTCAGGTGAGAACTATTTTATATGTCATCAGTGTGGAAAGAGTTTAAGACATAAAAGTTGCTAATGGCACTAAAAGAAAGATGCAGTCATAATTAGATACCAAAGCAGATCACGTTGTTAATTAATGATGGTACTTAAATCCTGATTGAATGTGTTTAGTATCATTGCATTAGTGAATATTAGTGAATAATTCGCTAATATTATTGACCTGAATGTCTATAGCAATGCAGTTGTGTTGCACAATATTGGTTTTGATGCCTGTTGCTTTGAGCCCTTAAAATGCCATTAACTTTTGTCTTTTATTTTTTCACTTTAGACCTGATGGCTCTGAAAGAAGAGAATCAAGAACTGGAAGAAATAGAAGAGGAAGAACAAAATAACAGACATGATTTCAATGATGTCGAGAAATCCATTCAGACTGAAATGTCTTCACTAAATAAAGCTCAGAAGACCAAATCTAAAAGTAACTTCACCTGCTCTCATTGTGGAAAGAGTTTCAATCAAAAACATAACCTTAAATGCCACATGAAAGTTCACACCAAGCCTTTCTCATGCGAACAGTGTGGAATGAGATTCGTTCACAAAGGAAACCTTAATATCCACATGAGAGTTCACACAGGAGAGAAGCCGTTCACATGTGAACAGTGTGGAAAGAGCTTCAAATTGAAAAGATCCTTTAATTGCCACATGCAGACAGGACACTCAGAGAAAAGAGTAAGTCTCAACATTCAAACATCTTTGACCTGCAAACCCTGTGGGAAGAGCTTCAAATATAAATCATACCTTGATTCCCACATGAGAATTCACACTGGAGAGAAGCCTTTCTCATGTGATCAGTGTGGAAAGGGCTTCATTCACAGAGGAAACCTTAATACCCACATGAGAGTTCACACTGGAGAGAAGCCATTCACATGTGATCAGTGTGGAAAGAGTTTCAGAAATATAGGATCCCTTAATACCCACCTGAAGATTATACACTCAGAGAAAAGAGTAAGCCTCAACACTGAAAAACCTTTCGCCTGCAAACTGTGTGGAAAGAACTTCGCATATAAATCATGCCTTGATTCCCACATGAGACGTCACACTGGAGAGAAGCCTTTCACATGTGATCAGTGTGGGACTAGCTTCTCGCTCAAAGGAACTCTTAAAACTCACATGACAATTCACACTGGGGAGAAGCCATTCAAATGTGATCAGTGTGGAAAGAGTTTCAGACTTAAGCCAATTCTTGATTTACACATGAAAAGTCACAGTGTTAAGAGTACTTACACCTGCAAACAGTGTGGGAAGAGCTTCTCATATAAGCAAACATTTGATGCCCACATAAGAGTTCACACTGGTGAGAGCCCTTACGTCTGCAAACAGTGTGGGAAGATTTGCTCAAACAAAGGAAATCTTACGGCTCACATGAGAAGTCACACAGGAGAGAAGCCATTCATGTGTCTTGAGTGTGGAAAATGTTTTACACGTCAAATAACCCTTACTTTCCACATGAAGCTTCATTCAAAAGAGATCTCTTCTAATTGTCAGCAGTGTGGAACGACTTTCCCAGACAAGAGACGTCTTAGCTGGCATTTAAAAAGGCACTTAAAAAATAACAGGCGAAAGAAGTCTTTCACGTGCGATGACTGTGGAAAGAGTTTCAGAATTAAAGGAAACCTCAAGACTCACATGAGAGTTCACACGGAAGAGAAACCTTTTACACGTCTTAAGTGTAAGAAGAGTTTCGCATATAAAGGTGACCTGAAACATCATTTGCAAAAACCTTGTGGAAAGAAGTTGCCGTGCTCTGATAGTGGAAAGACGATTAGAAAAAGTAGTGTTCAACACATTCAATCTGAAGAAAGGCCGTTTAGTTGTGATCAGTGTAATAAGAAATTCATTTTGCCATCACACTTACAGATACATCAGAAAAGTCATGCAGATGTGAAACCACATTTGTGTTCATTGTGTGGAAAGAGATTTAAATGGCTCGGCGGTTTAAAATGGCACCAGAAAATTCGTATCTGTGTGAAAGTAAGGCTACGGTCAGGCCGCAGATGAATCTGGCCCAAATGTGATTGTCCACCTTAGTGACAATTTACATTCTTCACTTTTTTTTATATAATTTAGGCTAATTTTTATAATTTAGGCTTTATTTTTTGTCTTTACACATGCTCTCTATTGCCAAATGTTTTGGGATGTCTGCCTTTACTTGCAAATGAACTTTAAGGGCATACCATTCTTAATTCGTAGGGTTTAATAGCTATAACAGCCTCATCTCTTCTGGGAAGGCTTTCCACAAGGTGTAGGATTGTGTTAATGGAAATTTTTGACCATTCTTCTAGAAGTGCATTTGTGAGGTCAGGCACTGATGTTGGACAAGAAGGTGTCTCCACTCTAATTCACCCCAAACCTGTTAACCTGGACTTTACTTTGTGCACTAGTGCTCAGTCACAAGAAGGGGGTATCCGCAAACTTCCCAAAATGTTGGGAGCGTGAAATTGTCCAAAATGTCTTGGCATGCTGAAGCATTAAGGCTCAGTTTCACAGACAGGACTTAGCCTAAGCCAGTACAAGTTTCTTTGAGTTTAAACATGCATTGTAGTCTAGGACTAGCTTAAGCTTTGTCTGTGAAACCGGGAAAAAGAGTTCCTTTCACTGAAACTAAGGGGTCAAGCCCAGCCCAGCCCCTGAAATACAACCTCACACCATAATCCCTTCTCCACCAAACTGTCCTTTGGATTGCCAGACAGAGAAGTGTAATCTGTCCAGTGGCGGCGTGCTTTACACCACTGCATCCGACACTTTGCATTGCACTTAGTGATGTAAGGCTTGGATGCAGCTGCTTGACCATGGAAACCCATTCCGTGAAGCTCTCTACGCACTGTTCTTGAGCTAATCTAAAGGCCACACAAAGTTTGGAGGTCTGTAGCTATTGACTCTGCAGAAAGTTGGCAAATTCTGTGGACTGTACGCCTCAGCATGTGCTTACCCTGCTCTGATTTTACTTGGCCTATCACTTTGTGGCTGAGTTGCCGTTGTTCCCAATTGCTTCCACTTTGGTATGATGCCACTAACAGTTGACCATGGAATATTTAGCAGTGAGGAAATTTCACGAATGGACTATCATGATACCATGCGTGAATTCGCTGAACTCCTGAGAGCGACCCATTCTTTCACAAATGTTTGTAGAAACAGGTGTATAAAATCAAGCACCTATGCAGACTGTGGCCATGGAATTTATTGGGTGTCCCAATTCTTTTTGCAATATACTGTATGAACTCCTGTGGCTGCACCTGACCATCTGCTTTGCTCAGTTGTTGTTGTTGTTTTTTTTTAGTTCAGTTCTTTTTTTGCCTCAAGGCACACATTTATGAATATGAAATTAATCTTTTAATTTTTTTCTCCAAATATTTTTACATTCACAAATGGCTATATTTCACTCTTCTGTCTTTCTGTGATAAATGCTGCAATGAAAGATTATAAATAAAAACACATGAGAGAAATAATGAATGTTGTACTGTGCATTATTTGATTGACTTAACATTGTTATTAAATGCACACATCACACATGCACACACCAATCAAGCCTAACCTTATGAGCACTGACAGATGAAGTGAATAACACTGATCATCTCTTCATCACGGCACCTGTTAGTGGGTGGATATATTAGGCAGCAAGTGAACATTTTGTCCTCAAAGTTGATGTGTTAGAAGCAGGAAAAATGGGCAAGCATTGAGATTTGAGCGAGTTTGACGAGGGCCAAATTATGTTGGTTAAATGACTGGGTCATAGCATCCCCAGGTGAAAAAAGTGCTCTATTTTCGTGCACTAATTACTGTACTTAATATACTAAACTTCTATACTAAACTATACTAACTTCTTTAGTACTTCTTAAGATAATCTTAAGAACATCAAAGTGTACTCAGCTGTGCTATTTTGAGACACCATGAAATATGAACTTGAATGTGCTTTTAATATACTGTCTCTGTATTTAAAAAATGTATTTATATACTACTTATAGTACATTTGAACCCGTAGTGTACTACTGAAAGCTCCAACAGTGGACACGTGAGCCTCAGAACTGGACCACGGAGCAATGGAAGAAGGTGGCCTGGTCTGATGAATCACGTTTTCTTTTACATCATGTGGATGGCCGGGTACATGACTGTCTCTTACCTGGGGAACACAAGGCACCAGGATGCACTATGGGAAGAAGGCAAGCCGACAGAGGCAGTGTGATGCTTTGGGCAATGTTCTGCTGGGAAACATTGGGTCCTGCCATCCATGTGGATGTTACTTTGACACGTACCACATACTTAAGCATTGTTGCAGACCATGTACACCCTTTCATGAAAACAGTATTCCCTGGTGGCAGTGGCCTCTTTCATCAGGATAATGCTCCTGCCACAAAGCAAAAATGGTCCAGGAATGTTTTGAGGAGCACAACAACGAGTTTTGAGGTGTTGACTTGACCTCCACATTCCCCAGTTCCTGCAGTGCAAACATGCTAAAAAGCAGGTACTTCGGACAATTATTACAGGGACTATGAAAAGGTTATCGGCGCCAGAGTGAAGGAGGGCTTGGATGAATGAATTCTGGATGCACAGGCCCTGTGCAAAGAAACTAATTTCTTGAGTGATAAGAATGTAAAAAAGAAAGAGTGGAAGGCGAGACCACTAGTGATGCTAGCAGGCTAAAGCTATTAGCGGATGGATGGAAAGTTGGATAAAAACTGGGTGATGTAATGAAATCAGTCTTGCAGTCATCTCAGGATGGGTACAGCTGATTGCAATAAATTCCTCAATAAATTGCAATAATTTCTATTTTACTGGCCCATCTGACATGGTACCAAGAAACAGAAAGAGGAAAAGGGGGAACTTTTGACATAACTTATGGAGATGGAGGAAAGAGAATCATACATTTGTCCTCTGTATTTAACCCATCCAGTTAGTACACACACATTAGGAGTAGATGGTATTGAACACACACACATACCCAGAGCAGTGTGCAGTTATTTTTTTCTGTGGGGCGCAATTGGGGGTTAGGTGTTCAAGGGAGCCTGAGACTCGATCCCATAACCTTTGTGTTATCAGTCTGACTCTCTTACCATTAGGTCACAACTGACCCAGGGTTCTTGGGGTTTTGTATTCTTTTCACAGTTGGTGACATCATCATCATCATCTCCAGCTTTAATTACGTCACCATTGGCAAAGCACATATCACAGCAGGTCACTATAGTAGGAACAAAGTTGGGGTTCACCTCCAGAGCTTTAAAAAAATTGACCTCCAGCATGACTTTGGCATGCCAAAATCCTGATTAACAACACACCTTGCACCTTGCACACAGTGATGCCTACTGTAATGAGCTTCAGCAGGGGTAGCAACAGGCTCACAATAGGGGCTCATAATGCATATGGGAATGCATATTTTGACTGTTCAGTATCTCAGAAATATTGCTAGACTATTGATTAATTACTATTATTAATACTTTTGATTTTCCCACATTGACTATTACTATGCACTTCTGGCTGGGGTTCCTAACACATGCGACACATGCGCAGTACAATTTTTTCTATACTCTTTACTAGACTAGTTTACTAGTTGTGTCATCAATGGGACATTAGCTGGGCAGGATCGGAGAAGAAAAAAAAGTGCATCCACCATTGCAACATAGTTCAGAAGATACACCAAGAGAACAGGAATCAAAAACGATGGAGAAGGCATGCTTCTGAGTTTACTCGTCTTGTTTTTGATTCGATCTTTACACACTCTTCTTTGATGACTGCATATTGTGCTCAGTACTGTGCGTATTGCCACCTAGTGGACTCTTCTTTGCTGCTTGCACATGCGCTGTTGCACGTGAGCCCTCCGCATGATGAAAATTACATCATGCGGACGGTGCATGAACGGCCGAAGTATACCCGGGGCTTAAGGCACTGCATGGTCTGGCCCCTCAGTATCTGTCTGCACTTTTAACCTTATATACACCCAAGCGCCATTTACACTCCTCACAAGTTGGTCTATTAGCAGTCCCACAGACACAGTTGCATTTTGTAGGGGACAGGACTTTCTCATCCTACGAGAGTGTGGTAGCACAGCATTTTAAATGACCGTCTTTATGAGTTTGTCTGCATCCATGTTGCATGATTCCTCTCTCCCTTGTAACGTGGTATGGAGCAGTTATTTTTTCTGCATCTTTTTCCTCTCATTTTCTTAATCTGTTTCTTTGAGGTTCCAACTAATGGTTTGATGGCTTAGATATAACAACACTTACACATTCTCTCTCTCATGTGTTTGGCAGTTGTTACTTCTATGAAATTATTTTGTCTTTGTTACTCTGTAACTAATAAAATAGTTTTTTCACAGATTTTCTTTATTTTGGCACAATCCCTAAATTGAAATAGATGAGATGGTTGTCTGCTCATCTCACATGAAATTGAACTGCTAAAAGTCTTCCTGATTACCTGACTTATTTGTGACTTGTCTTGGTTTATATACACTATGTATGTGTGTGTGTGTAAATTATATATATTGTTTTATGATGCGTCTCTAAGCACCTTTACCTTATTTTTATTATTCTCAAGTTAGGTAAGAAAGTCAAATCTGACCTAAATTATAAGCATTTTAAAATACTTACAATCAGACAGAAGACTTCTCCGTGGTCTGTAAAGGCTCAACGTGTCATGACCATTACTGGGAGTGCCCTTGTCTGCCTCTAGAGGGCACTCCAACCCGGACTGTCCCTCACCCCACTTGTGAACTGCATTTCCCATAACCCACTTCCCGGACTCATTATCCCTTCATTGCACCAGCTGTTTTGTGTTTCATCATTAGTGTATGTCTATTTATACTCAGTTGTTTCTGCCTTTGTTTGTGGTTCGTGTTACGTGCACCGTGTATCCCTGGTTTTCTGTTTTTTGTGGACTGTTTCCCTTGGTGTTTGACCCTTGCCTGTTTTCTGGATTTATGACTTTGGATTACCCTATATAATAAAGCTGCGCTTGGATCCTAACATCTTGTCTGTGTGCTAACGTGACAGAACAAACCACCAATGCAAGGATCCAGCAGCGCGAGAGTCCGGTCCCCGACCGACACACGAGGAGCTCTGAGCAATCCCCAGGATTTGGTGGCACTTCGGCAGGGGGGTATGAAGATGCAGGCATTCATACAGAGGTTCTGGTCACGGGCGGAGAAGTTTAGCCTCCCTGATGCGGTCCTCAAGGACATATGTAATAACTGTTTGAATGACCCTCTACTGCAGTGGAACATGGAGATGGTGGAGAGGCTAAATTTTTGGAACTTCGCCAGGTACCTGTATCTGCATAAGAATAAGCCGATTCGGAGACCTCGTGTACCCGCTCCAGCCCGGGAGCCCGCTCCAGCCCGTATGTCCTCTCCAAGGCCCACTCCAGCCTGTGAGTCCGCTCCAGCCAGGGAGCCCGCTCCAGCCAGTGAGTCCGCCCCAGCCAGTGAGTCCGCCCCAGCCAGTGAGTCCGCCCCAGCCAGTGAGTCCGCCCCAGCCAGTGAATCCGCTCCAGAGACCGCTTCTGTCCGTGAGTTCGCTCCAGAGCCCTCGGAGGAGGTGGGTACCAAGTCACCGCCTCACTCACGAACGAGGAGAAAGAGGAGAAAGAGGAGAAGGGGTTCCATCCCTCAAGGCCAGGAGGCTATTCCAGAGCCCGCTGTTGGCCCGGAGGTTTTGGAGTCGAACGCCTCCCCGGTGAGTCCTGACATGGCCAAGAAAACTGTATTTCTCTTTTATGTCTTGACAGTTTTGCGTGCTTGGAGAACGCACGTAGGGTCTGGTGACCACGGCCCAGAGCAGTCCAGGCCCGTTGCAGTCCCGAAGCAGCCCGAGCAGCCTGCCATCGTTCCAGAGCAGCCCAAGCCCGCTTCCGTCCCGGAGCAGCCTGAGCCCGCTCCCGTCCCAGAGCAGCCTGCTGTCGTCCCAGAGCAGCCTGCTGCCGTCCCAGAGCTGCCCGCTCTCCCTGATACAGCCACGGAGGCCATCACCAAGCTGCCTGCTCTCCCTGATACGGCCACAGAGGCCGTCACCGAGCTGCCTGCTCTCCCTAATACGGCCACGGAGGCCGTCACCGAGCTGCCTGCTCTCCCTGATACGGCCACAGAGGCCGTCACCGAGCTGCCTGCTCTCCCTGATACGGCCACGGAGGCCGTCGCCGAGCTGCCTGTTCTCCCTGATACGGCCACGGAGCACCCTTGGTCTGCCCTGCCGCCGCCGCCCAGGTCGTCTGCCCTGCCACCGCCGCTGTACAGGCCGTCTGTCCTGCTGGAGTCCGCCTGGTCAGTTCCTCCAGTCCCACCCTGGCAATCAACCAGGACTCCAGACCCTCGGGAACCCACCTGGTCAGTTCCTCCAGCGCCGCCCTGGCAATCAGCCAGGACTCCAGACCCTCTGGAACTTGCCTGGTCAGTTCCGCCAGCACCTCCCTGGTATCAGTCGGGACCCTGGACTTGGTCCGCCATCCCTCCCCCTGATCCTCCTTCAGTCCACCTCCCTCCTATGTTTTTTGTGGTTTTGATTTTTTTTAGTTTGTCTGGTGGAGCGTCTGGTAGCCGCTCCTTTGAGGGGGGGTAATATAATAAAATATAATAAAGCTGCGCTTGGATCCTAACATCTTGTCTGTGTGCTAATGCCACGAGGCCGAGTTTAGTTATAAAGTTATAAGTTCATTTATTTATTACATTAGTATTACTAGCATTACATATATTCTACTAACATTCTATACAAGTAATTAAATAAAGTATAAGTATTAAAAAGTTCTTCAGTCAAGGCAATATCAGTGATGGAGGCATCATCAGCTGGTTCTGGTGTCAGAGAAGCAGCCTCAGGTGTGAAGCAGCCCCTCCTGTTCTCTTCATGTTCCAGCCTTTTATAGACTATCTGACCACTTGATGTCATCTTCTTGGAAATTCCCCTCATATATCTATATATAGAGGACTCGTCGCTTTGTTCTGGACTCTTCTCCTCTGCTGCGTCCTGTGCTTCTGATCAAGACATCCGTCAACGGTAGACTGCCTTTCTTTCTAATACAGATTAGTTCCTTTATAATCTACTAACATGTTACTAACAAATGCATTACCAGTTGTTTTTTATTCTTTAATAAGCAATTAATATATGCTTTAATAAAGGTGTTACATTACCCTACCAGTTATCTGTCATTCTTTAATTAGCAATTAATATATGCTTTAAAGGCGTTACAATACCACTTGTCTGTCATTCTTTAATACAAACATCTGTTGTTGGGGTTTCTTTTCATTTTTCCACACATTACCTTCCAATTTATCAACAGCTTGTTTTTATACAAAAGTTATCACTCATAATCTGTCTCTTTACACATAAATTTCCAATTCATCAACAGTTTGTTTTTATACAAAAGTTATCACTTCCAATTTTTTCACTGTTTACCCATAAACAAGTTATCTATATATCTCTCATAACATCTGTACTTCATAAACAGCTAACTTCTTTTCATTTGTTTACACACAAACATGTCATTGAACATGTTTCTTCCTCCAAGGCATCTCTTTATGATAGCTGTACCTCATAAACAGCTTACTTCTGTTTATCTTCAAATCTCAGTTGTGTTGTCATTGTTATTAATTATAAATCACTTATTTCAATAAATGTTTTTTCTTCTTAAATCTCAGTTGTGTTGTCATTATTATTCTTTAAGCTGAAGAGGTACAAGTTGCCTAGAAAAGTTGCATTCTTTAATGAAGCAGGGTGTGGCTCATATCAACAATATATATGAGTACATTAGTACAAATGTGGTGTTGCAGAGAGTGGTTTAAAAAGTGTTTTCTTCATGTGTGGAAGTTAGTTTTTTTCAGCCAAATGGTGTATATTTTATTTATTTTTTTCTTCTCACCTTGGATATCAAAGACTGTCAATAAACACCACTGCACTGAAGTGCTATTGTTATCATTTCTTGTACAGGACACTATTACTGCAGCGTGCTTTACAGACATGCCTGTTTTGCACACGGCACTCAAACACAGAACCAGTAAACAGGAAACTCTTCAGTTCAGAGAAACTGAAACTAAACTGTAGTTGAGCTGTTGTGTGTTTGTGTCTCTGTATTCATGCAGTAAAATGGCAGAAGCCAGATTTTCTGTAGATGAGTTCATGTGTCCAGTGTGTCTGGATCTCCCGAAGGATCCAGTGACAACTTCCTGTGGACACAGTTATTGTAAGATCTGTATTACAGGCTGCTGGGATCATGGGGATCAGATGGGAGTCTACAGCTGCCCTCAGTGCAGACAGACCTTCAGTCCAAGACCTGTTTTAGCTAAAAACACAATGCTGGCTGAAGTGGTGGAGAAACTGAAGAAGAGAAAACTTCCTGCTGACTGTTATGCTGGAGCTGGAGATGTGCAGTGTGACGTCTGTACTGGAAGAAAACACAAAGCCGTCAAGTCCTGTCTGGTGTGTCTGAACTCTTACTGTCAGAATCACCTTGAACAACATGAGAGTTTCTTTAAAGAAAAGAGACACAATCTGACTGAAGCCACTGGACGACTGCAGGAGATGATCTGCCAGAAACACAACAAGATCCTTGAGGTTTTCTGCCGCACTGATCAGAAGTGTATATGTGTGATGTGTATGGATGAACATAAAAACCACGACACTGTATCAGCTGCAGCACAGAGGACAGAGAAACAGGTATGAACTTAAAGAGGTCTCATTATGATCATTTACAGGCTCATAATTTTGTTTATAGGGCCTACTACAATATATTTACATAATTTAATGTAAATTTAATTTAATTTAAATTTAATATAATGTTAAAAAAAAACTCACCCTGTTTTCACCCTGTCTGTCTGAACACTGTTTTAGTTTCAGGGGGAATGAAAAAAAATGACATTTCTGGGTGAACTATCCCTATAAAACCAAGCATTGATGAAATAATTGAACCTATAATATTACCATACAAGTTCTTTAACCCCTCAGTCTCACCACTTCACTGATACTGGATTCATATCTGTTTACTTGATGATTTGTGTGATGATTTAGCCCCAGCTGAAGGAAACGCAGAGGGCGTTCCAGCAGAGGATCCAGCAGAGAGAGAAAGATCTTCAGCAGCTGAGAGAGGCTGTGGAGTCTCATAAGGTGAGTCTGGAGAAGAAGAGAAGTCTCAGTCGGGACTCACTGAAGCCACTGTGTGACTGTGATGTGTGTCCTAACAGCGCTCTGTAGAAACAGCAGTGGAGGACAGTGAGAGGATCTTCACTGAGCTCATCCGCTCCATTGAGAGAAGCCGCTCTGAGGCCACACAGCGGATCAGAGATCAGGAAAAGACTGCAGTGAGTCGAGCTGAAGGACGACTGGAGCGACTGGAGCAGGAGATCAATGATCTGAGGAGGACAGATGCTGAGCTGGAGCAGCTTTCACACACACAGGATCACATCCATTTCCTGCAGGTAACAGAGATCTAGAAGAACAGGATCATAGTGGACTTGAGCAAGAGACTCACAGAGAAACATTTCATGAGAGCAGAATGAGCCGTTGACTGAAGTGTTCGGTTATTATATGATCATCAGTCAGACTTTCATCTGATCATCTTCTTTTGAAAGAGACACACTTAGAAATGCAGTTCAGCTCTGGAAATCTCTTAGGAAACATTTTTTTCTGAAATATATATTGAGATTAAAAACATATTTAACCTTTTTTTCCAACAATATGAAATCCATGAACTTGATGGTACCAGTTTCACCCAGCTAGATTTCCCATCATCTCTTTACTTAACTTTACTACAATGTTTTTGTGTTGTTTCCCAAAATCATATAATCATTTTATAATAATTTTCATTAACACATTAATGAATTTGACAGGAAGTGAGGCTGTATATCAGCAATGCTTCAGCGTATTTAAACCACAAAATCTGACCTTGGGATTGTGTCCTAAGAGTCCTTGTGAATTTCAGAGCCACTAACTGTTCAAAAGTTATAAATTATAGTCAATCTACTCGTGCCTTTGAATTGCTTTTCCTGATCAAATCTACTCAACCCTGTCATGTGACACCATTGATGCTCTTGTTCTATTACGTTTATGTTTTTGCCAGATGTTTGATCATCAAGTGTTTTCCTAGAAAGTTCACATATAGTGTAAGTGTCAAACACTCGAACTTATAGCTCTAACAGGATATAATGAATATGAGAAGAATGAAGCTGATGCTGTGAAAGTGCTGGATTGAGGAGAGTTACTAAAGATCAACAAGAGCTGCTCAAATCTGACAGTAGTGCAGGTTATTGGCTGAAGTGTGGAGGTGATGAGCTTTGAATTCTGTTTTCTGTAGAGTTTCCAGTCTCTCTCAGCTCCTCCTGAATCTACAGACATAAATGACGATCCCTTCAGTTCTCTCTCCTCTTTTGATGTTGTGAGAGAATCTTTCCTTCAGCTGAGAGACAAACTGGAGGATTTCTGCAAAGAGGAGCTCAAGAAGATCTCTGACAGAGGTAAAGTCCTGGAGATTCATCTGCTCTCAGAAATTATCCTCATGTAGAAGATCATATTAGAAATGTCTTAGGAATGGATGCAGGGATCATTTTCTCTTGACATGATAATCACACTCTTCTTGTCTGTTGATTTCCACAGTCACTTTCACCAACATTGTTCCCAGGACCAGGAACGACTTCCTACAATGTAAGTCACTGAGAAAACAAGCAGAAAAACTCAATGAGTGTGTTCATGTTCTTCCTGTAGAAGGAGAAGGAAAACATGACAGAAGAGTTTTATAGCTGATCATGTAAATGATGATTTGCAAAGGATATCTGGTAATCTGTACTGAGACACTGATGATATATTGAACATGAAGAGATACAGAGATATATATCAGATACATTAAAAGATCAGATTCATAATTCCTGATTCTGATGTGTTTTTATCTCCATCAGATTCCCATCAGCTCACTCTGGATCCAAACACAGTGAATAAAAACCTCTGTCTGTCTGAGAGGAACAGAGTGATTAGATTCACTGACACAGTGCAGTCATATCCTGATCATCCAGACAGATTTGATGGATATAATGCTCAGGTGTTGTGTAGAGAGAGTGTGAGTGGACGCTGTTACTGGGAGATTGAGTGGAGTGGTCTTGGTGTGTTTATATCAGTGTCATATAAGAGCATCAGCAGGAAGAGACGGGGTGATGAATGTCGGTTTGGATATAATGATCAGTCCTGGAGTTTGTTCTGCATTTCCTCCAGTTACTCATTCAGACACAATAACATAGGGACTAAACTCCCTGTAAAGCCCATCAGCAGGAAAATAGGAGTGTATGTGGATCACAGTGCAGGAACTCTGTCCTTCTACAGCGTCTCTGACACAATGAGCCTCATCCACACTGTCCAGACCGCATTCACTCAACCGCTCTATCCTGGGTTTGGGATTTATAATAAATCATCAGTGAAACTGGGTTGATGAATCAGAATAGACTGTTTAGAAATTCAACCAATAATGCTTTGAGCTGCATGATAAATCAGTCAGAGATGTCTTATATTTCCTCTTAATTGCATTAATAATACAGCTGAACTTTTTTTACTGAAATAACATGTCAGAATAAATGTGTATGATGAATCCTCATATGTGAAATGAACATACGACAGAAAATTGGATATACAGCCGTTTCCATGCAAAGCTTCTTGGGTTACAACTGTACCCCTGGTACCCTGAGAACAGGGAATGAGGCATTGCATCCTAAGATGCTTTTGGGGAACAACTCCATGTGACTGGTATCTGAAGCAACTGTCAAGGCAATTCTATTGGCCGGCCACAGCCTATGACACCATACTAGTGTGACTATGAAGTATACAAGGGGTGCCTAGAGAATATGTCATCCAATTATCATCTGAAGGGACTGTTCACAGGCAGCCCGGAGGAATGGTAGGGAGACGCAGTGTCTTGTTCCCCGTTCTCAGGGAACCAACCCGAGACATTCCCTTTCGAAAGGGAACTCGCACTGCATCCTTTTTTGGAACAAAATACCCACGCTGCCATGCTGAGGAGAGTGCATGCCAAAAATGGCTATGACCAAGCACAAATAATGGCAGTTTCAACAGAAATGCTAAAAACCACTCTCACCACTTCTGGTCACAAAGGAGTGTCAGTGATAGTACTCCTTATGGCTACTGCCTGTGCCATCATGCCTCAATAAGGAAGTACCTTCGTAGTAACAGAAGGACTTGTCAAAGGCCACTCAAAGGCTTGGAACCAGCATCTTGACTGGGAAGGGGATCCTTTAAGGGAGTATGGCCAATGGGCCGAAAGAAGCCTTGGCCAGTCACTTTTAGGGGGACTTTATGTCAATCCCTATAGCCACCAGGAAGGCTGACCTGGTCTAACTTGTGACCCAGTCTAGCCAACAACCTGTCTGATTTATAAACAGAATCTCTTACAGGAGAGGTAACCAAATGAGAGGGGCCGCAAAAGAGATAGTAATCAACTCACACTATACAAAGAGACTGTGACAGGACTCAGCATAGCACTTTCCAACCCTTACAAATGAGAGGAGTTACTCTACAGAGTGTTTCTTTTCCAAAGCACTGAGGTTGGGTACTCTACATAGGGTCCCTAATGAGATGCGTACCTCCAGCTCTATCAGGAGCTGATCTACCAAAGGGGTTCTTTTTACAAGAATCTTCTAAACCTTCTCACAAGAGTCCTTCTACCTTCTGATCAGACTCCGGGAGTGCAGTACTCTATAGACAACACTTTAAACAAGGGGAGTACAAATTTCAAATTTACATCCAAGCTCGAGTTGAAGATGGACAGCCTTATTAGCTTAAAGATGTTATGAGAAAACAAACTCGTGAAACAAGGGCAGTTGACATAGCTTGACCCAAGACAATGCTCAAAGGTGAAGGCCTGAGAATCTTGCTCTAAGACAAGTTCTTATCAGTCTGAACTCAGCTCTGGAGGAATGGAGGCCTCAAGGGGAAGAAATTCCACAGGAGAGGCCTGCAACACTCAACCCTGCGACTTGATGGTAATCAAGGAGCTTTCGGTGGACAGCCTGCTCTAAAAGCCTCAAACTACACAATGCTACTACCAAAGCTTTAGAGAGTGGAGACTTCAACATAGTGCTTTTCACTCTCTAATTGAAAGGAAGTCTAACAATGCTCAAAGGACAACCACAGGGGAGGCTTTCTGCGATAGCCTGCAACACCTGACTATTTGTTTGTGCCTAACACCACTAGGGAACCATAGCTCAGCAAATCGCTTTTACTCTAGTAACATGGGGAGTCTCAGCTCAACCTAGGCAGATTGAGGAGGCCAGAGGACCTGTTACTTGCATTATTAGCCTAATGCAGAAGGCAGGCCCTGGCTGGACGACTCTCACAGTGAGAGGCCAGGATCACTAGCTGCTAGGCTTGAGGGGGATGCCTTCTATGCAAAAGTGGTCCAGCTCTTCAGAAGAGGAGGGGCATGAGAGGTGATTCTAGCCCTCTGGCCCGGTCTGCGGGCCAAACTGGGACAGCCAGGACCCCCTGGGTGTTTAAGCTTAGACTCAGACTGGCATGGTCAGATTAAAATTTAGAACTAAATGCTGGTCCAGTCTTCAGCAGTTCAGCTTGGTATACTTAAAGCACTCCCCTTGCAGTGCAGCATGACCTGCTGCCGTGTATGTGCTGCCATATAAGGGCATGGCCAGATCTTTCTGTCGATGCCTCTCCAGCTGTGAGATAGTTAGCAAACATCTCATCTAAGGGGGCATCGGCATGTATCCAAGCTCATGCACCCCCTCGGCATCTGCATAATTTGCCTGCTGATGTCGGCGGATGCGGGTCAAATAAGGATTCTTCCATGCCCTCTCAATCTCAGTGTGGAGGTAGGAAAGGAAGGGAATTTCAGGAAGGAAAACAAATCATATTGCAAGGCAGCTAAGAGAGCTCAGATGCCCTTTTCACCCTCAGGAGTTATATCCTGCTCTTCCTGGCTTGACATCAGTGACATCTTCCAGCCACTAAAGAGAGAGGTAACACTTCTTTCTAACTCTTTAATCTGAGACCCCCACAATCTCAGTCTCTTTTCAGTGAGAGAGACTGAGCTGCTGGGTACAGATGCCTGTCCCTCTTCCCTCAGTAAGATAGACAAACAAGATTGGGGTTTCCTAAAGAGGAAAGGTTCACAGTGCATGCAAACATCTCTCTCAAGAACTGTGTGTGCTCGTCGCCCAAACAAGTAACGCATAAGTTGTGTATGATCAAGTGTCAGAAAACCTTTGAACACAAATCCACACACCACTTGAAACATATGCTTACTCAAGACATACTTACCTGATTTGAACAATGGCTTTAAACAAACATAACAGTCCTTGAAGACGAAAAGAGAATGAGATGTTCTCTAGGCACTCCTTTCTTTCTGGTCACACTAGTATGAAGTCATAGGCTGGCCAATAGGATTGCTGTGATTTAATAGTTACTTCAGATACCCGTCACGCAGAGACATTCTCCAAAAGCGTCTCAGGACCCAGTGTGAGTTTTCTTTCAGAAGGGAACTTGGCATTTATCAATATGGATGTAAGCGGTGACTATGATCAAATCTCAGTTGCATGTTCAAATCATGTTATTTAACATGAATTATATCGATCTTGCTAACATGTCTTTACAAATATATTTCATTTTCCAAATGTCCAGCCATTGTAAAGATTGTAAAGAAAACTTGCTTGTTAATTCATTTTATTTGTAATTTACTACTAACAATAACCTCAACAATAAGCTTATTGCTTATTTATATTAAAATGCATGTTTTTGCTGTTTTGACTGAAAGCAAGTTGCACTGCCATATGCAGGGGCCATTCCATGTACTGTTTTAAAAACATACAAAAGAGTTTTATATTTTATCCTGTAGTTCACTGGTAGCCACTTGAGAGAAGCTAAAGTAGGGGAGATATGGTGATTTTTCTTAGCACCCACCAGCAGCCTAGCTGCTGCATTCTGAACTAATTGAACTATTTTAAAAATTGAGCCCAGGGGCAACATATACAAGGAAAATAAAATAGGGTCAATAACAAAACCCTGGGGGGCCCCACAAGTAACAGGTGCTGCTATTGAAACAAAGCTACCATACTTTACAGTGAATTATCTATTTGAAAAGTAAGACTTGAACCACTTGATTTTTGACAGTGTTATTGTTTTGTAAATTTTTTGTAAATTTTGAAAAAAAAAATATTTTTTTGTGATGTTTCCTGCACTTATAATGTTATGTTAGTATGCTTTTTACATCAAAATTTGTAATCCTTTAAAAAATAAAAGGCTTATTTTGCAACCCTGATTTTAGCCCTCTGATTTGAACACTGTTTTAAGGGGCGTGTCTGTGAAACTTCAGTGTAAATTCCCACTGCTGTGATTGGCTAGCATCTTTTCATTTGAAAAAGCCAAGTATTACTCTCTTTTAGCACGTTTTTACTATTACAGCTCTCATGGTTAAAGGATTAGTTCACTTTCAAATGAAATATAGCCCAAGCTTTACTAACCCTCAAGCCATTCTAGGTGTATATGACTTTGTTCTTTATGATCACAGTTAGAGATACCGTAATGAAGCGGGACTCATGGTAAGATCCATCTGCAAGCTTTATTAGCAGAACTCGTGGTCAAACAGGCAATGGTCAAACAGTGGCAAACAGGTATGGCAGAGAGCAGGCAGAATCGTAGTCGAGGAACAGGCAATGGGTCAGGGCTGGCAGATAACAATCATAAATCCAAAAACAGAGCAAAGGGTCCAAAGGGCAGGCAGCAGAGTATCGTATACAAGGAACAGACAGGATCAAAAACAGGCAGACAAACAGGAATCAGGAACGCTCAGAAATGTAACATAAGTTAACAGGGCCTCGCAATGAAGTGTGGTGAATGAGAGTCTTATATAGTCCAGTTAATGTGCTGCAGCTGGGTGTGAGTGATTACTGATTGGATGAGTGAGTGCAGGTGATTGTCAGGGAGGATTCTGGGAGTTGGAGTCCGGAGATTGACAGGAATCGTGACAGATACATTAATAAATATCCTGACACATCTGAGCTTTATAATGGCAGTGAATGGAACCATCAAGTATGAAGCTGAAGAAAGCTTCATACTTGAAAGCTTCAAAAATGATCACCTTTAACTAATCGTAAAAGGTGCTGATTATTGTTACGTGTGGCTGTAGTATAGACGAGGCAGTCACAGAAATCCACAACAATGGTTTTTTTTAATATATGAAAGAGCAGACATACAACCAAACACTTCAAACTAACAAACAAGAACGGATAGGGAGTGAAGGGAGTGAGTTCATTATATGGGGAGTGCTGATGAGGAAGTCCAGGTGCAGGTGATGAGTGCTGATGGGGAGAAGACGAGGGAAGTGAGTGCAGGTGTGGAGACAAGAGGATTGTGGGAAATGGAGTCCGGGAAACACAGGAACTGTGACAATTATAGCCCTATATTTAGATCTATGGCATTATATTTAGATAGTGGCATGAAGGGTTGCATGAGAAGTCCAGGACTCATTCATTGATAAACTTGTGCTGTTTGATTGACAGCTCCAGCGATTGTAAAGGGATCGTTCTTTAATCGCTTTATATATATAATTTAATCACTGTTTAAATAACAGATTATTGGAAACACTTTATTTTAGGTTCTTTTAACTAGTTGCTTATTAGCATGCATATTACTAGAATATTGGCTATTTATTAGTACTTATTAAGCACATATTAATGCCTTATTCTGCATGACCTTATTCTACATTCTTAATCCTATCCAATACATAAACTTAAAGGGTCATGAAACCCCAAAACACTTTTTTTGAGATGTAAACAGATATGTATAGGCTGCACATCATTGAAAACACTAAAGGTACTCATTAATGTTATTCATAAGCGAAAAAGTTTTTTTTTTTGCATTTTTCAGAGTCACAAAATCTAACGTCATCGCGTTACTTTCGAACATGCTGACGTAGATTCTCAACAAATATTCATGACATAAAGCTCATTCAATCCAATCACTGCGCTGTAGTATGCATACGATTATAATTGCAGTATTATGCATGAGGAAGTATCACTTCTCTCACCTCGGTCTCTGTCATTCAGAGACATGTCGTTGGTGTTCGTTTCCTCAGTGCTTCAACACAATGGGCCCTATAATACACCCGGCGCAATGCGACGCAAGGCGCAGCGCAAGTGTGTTTGCTAGTTTGCGTCCGGCGCCGTTCGCGTTTTCCCGTTCAGCGCCACGTCCTTAAATTAGTAAATGCATTTGCACCAGTTAGTGCACCCATGGGCGTGCTGGTCTAAAAAAGAGGCGTGTTCAGGCGCATTGACGGCGCATTGCTATTTTAAGGAGCTGAAAATAGACTGCGCCATAGACCAACTCAAACCTGGTCTAAAGTCTAACGTCACTGGTGCAATATTTTTTTGTTAGAGCGCGTTGGTAGAAACTGCACCTCTGGGCGCATCCACAGTGCGCGTTGACTTTGCTTATTACACACAGGGATGTACATCACACAAACATGCCAAATATTAAAAACAAAAGGATTACAGTGTAAAAGAATATTATTGTGTAGGCTACATAAATATAAAAATGTAATGATGAATAGTCATTGCGTGTATTAGAATTAGGCTACCTATTTTCAATTCAGCCTATTAATACTTATAATGGACACAATCACTGCTAATTCCTCCCACGCCTTCTTCACCTCGGGAAGCTTCGGTGGATTCCTGCTTGTCCCGTAGATGATCTGCAGTTCGGTTTCTTTGCTTGAAAAGCATTCAGCTTTTCCGCCAACAAATTCCGCCATGTAAATAGCAATCCGCCATGTCGCGAGCGCATCTTGCTCTTAAAGGGAATGGGAGATGACACTCTGATTGGTTTATTGAACATTACGCCCATTACTCATTAAGAGAATAGGGACAACCCATTTCAAAAATGCTCCCCGGCGCACGGACCGTTTTTCCGTCGTTAAAATAGCAAAAGTGGATTTAGACACGCCCTGAGTGCACCTGCGCCGTGCGCTTTACACTTTGCGTTTAGATCGTTAAAATAGGGCCCAATGTGTTTTCCTGAGATGCGACCAGAGCAGAGGTTTGTGTGCATGTGGATTGTTTTGCTGTAATCTACCAGCACAAATGGAAAATATGTTCGCGTGAGATCTCGTTACAGCGGAGAATACAAATGTCCCAAAAGTGCTGTTCATTCACCTCTGCCTGCTCTAGCTGCGTTCAAACACGCGAGCCGTAGGCTGTTTCCCTCAGCACAGCAGCACATGAGTGTTGATTGTATTTTGCTAGCGATGCGGTCAGAACTGGAGTTTGAATATGAACACATGAAAAATACGATTGTTTTTATGGTATACAGGCAGAGCGCGCATTTGCTCGGTTTCAGCGTGGAGCTCCGCAATGAGTTTAATAACACTAGCCATGTGACACATAGCTCATACAGAATAAAGTATCCCTATTTAAAGTTTTTATCTCACACATCTCCTGCACCAAACATTAACCAGCACGGTGTAGTTATGCACACATATTTCATCAAGTCTTCTTCATATGAATTATATGTGCAAACTGGACACTGATACAGTGGTGTAGCCTATCTGAACGCGACGACACGATTATTCTAAAAGACTGATTTTGAGACTTCAGTGCTCATAAATGTAATCAAAGTAGCCTATTATTAGCCCTATTAAATTTTCTTTCGCATTTCTCCCTTGTGCTTGGGAGTTTGTCGCCATATTCTCCGTGCTCATATATTAATATTCATTATTCTGTATAATGAGTGTGTTCTATGTCTGTGCTTCATTGGTTGTTCTCTCCCCTCTTCCCCCCTCTACACTCCCACTTTTCCAGAGCTTTACACGCCCATTTCCACAGAATTTTTGAAACTCAGAGGTGTGAACGACCAGGGTAAAACAGGGGGGTTTCATGACCCTTTAACAACTACCTTACTAACTATTAATAAGCAGTAAATTAGTATGCTGATGAGCAATTTTCAGTGGCTGCTTGGGGTATGTCCATCATCGCCTTTTTATTATGAAGAGTGGCTAGTAATATATTGTATTTATATTTTACACCTCTTGCATTTATTTTTTCCACATTGTACAGTTTATTATCAGCTATGCATTGTTGAAATAATATCTCTTGAGTTAATAAAATACACATCTTATACAAATATGAAATCTTGAAATCATTAGATTTCAAAATAAAAATGTTAACACTTTCAATTAAGGTACACATATTCACTATTAACTAGTTGCTTATTAGGCATACTGTTACTAGCATATTAGGTGTTTATTAGTGGGTCAATATATAATTGAGGGAGTTTTCATGTCCATGAGATTTATCTCGCAAACATGCTTATTAAAATAAAAAATAAAAGTCTTCAGTGTACTTCATGATCTTGTCTTTACAAAATCCATAGTTAATTATTATGGAAATTTATTTATTTAATATCATTTATTTATAAAAATTTACTAGATATCCCTAAAATGTCAACTAAATAACCGTCCGAAATGAATTACAACCACAATCTTATTGCCTAAAAAAACATTTAAAAAACTTATTTAAAAACAGTTTTAATTATATTATTTACATTAAGTTGAAGTAATTGTGAACAATGTGTCTTTTTGGGCAATATGTCACATTTTCAATAGAAATTGACAAATTGAATATATGTCTGAGAAGTCGCTGTCATCTAAGTTACCCATAGCAAATACACCCCTCAAGGAAGAGTGTGTTTTCAAAATCACATGACCTGCTCCACATGATGTCATTTCCTCCTGAAGAGAAAAATAGCAAGACTCCAAGGTATGTTCTCCCTCCACATTTTCAGTTATTTCACCTAAAGTAGTGCTTAGGGCAAATGTGTATTTATCATATGTCAACAATGTTACTACAATGAATTCATAAATAACTTTGAATTTCAATTCCACTCAGTTGTACATATAATATTTAGAAGAACCTCTCCGTAAAATGCCATGTGGTGTCTGGTGCTAGGCAACCATTTTGATTGTATCCCTAAAAACAGCAAAAATGTCAACTAGGTTACCAGTCACCTATGTTACTCTGCAAAGGTAACTTAGTTGACCAAGAGTAACATAGTTGACATTCATGACATGTTCTTATAGTTTTCAGGAGTTAATTTAATATTCTAATTGTACAGTAACTATAAAATACTTTGCAATAAATATTATAAAAGTAAACTTGTTTTCAGGCAAATGCCACGATTATCTGCTGCAGAAAAGCAGCGCCGTTACCGTGCACGGTGAGATGCTGATCCTGCGAAAAGGGAGGCATACTTGGCAAAAGGCCGGCAGAAATGGAGAGAAAAGAGGGAGCAAGGTGCATACTATAAGCCCATATCTGAACAGAGTGAGAGGGAAAAACGTGCAAAGAGAAAGGCCTGGAGAAGAGCCCAGGAACAGAGCAGACGCAGAAAGAAACAGGCTTCTGCTATTGTTACCCCACCACTGAGTCCTGACAGCGAGGAACAACCAGTTCCACAACCAGGAAGGTTAGAAGGTTATGTAGTAAGAACCTCAACCAGAACTATGTAGGCAGGCTATGTAGAAAGTACCTTAAACAGAACAATGTCTCATGAAAAAGTACTTGTTAGATTATAATGTTAGATTAAAATGCAAAATTACATGGTGGCATGGTGACAATTATTTTCAAATGCTTTAAATGACACCTGCAATGTTAAAAAATAATTTAAAAATGTCTTCATGTAATTTCAGACAGAGAATACAAGGAAGAAGGACTAGAAGAAGACAGTACCAGAAAATATACATTGAGAATCACAATCTCAAGGAAAAGCTTAAAGCTCAAACAAAAATATCAAACAAATACCGTAAGCGCTATGAACGGCTACTGTGCAGTGTCGACTCTCCTAGGAAAAGAACAAAAAGGATGCTCGGAACAAGTCCAGTCAGTAAGGATGTGTGGAGAACTCTGGTCTATCATCATGCACTTGTGAAAAGCCTCAAACAAAAATTTCAGTGTGCAGCAAAAGAAAAGACCAGGAACCTAATCGCCAGAATCGTATCTGGAAAAATATTGAAAAAATACAGGTTCCAGAAAATCATTCATGACACACTGGGGGTCTCAGCCAAACGATTCTGCAAGAATGTGAACACAAATGGGGACGAAATAGCCTGTTTTGCCAGGAAGAAATACACTCAAAACTGCAAGACCAGGTTGTTGCCTTTTACACCAGGGATGACGTAAGTCGTTCAACAGCAGGTAAAAAGCAGACCGTAACAAAGGGAAAAGTAACAAAGCAGAAGCGGTTTATGACTGACACCATGAAAAACCTCCATAGGAAATTCCTGCTGGAAAACGTCTCTAGCAAACTTTCCTATACACTCTTCTGCCGAATGCACCCATACTGGGTAGTCCATCCAACCATTGCAGACCGAGATACGTGTCTATGTAAGGTGCATGAAAACTTGGAATTTATCGTGGAGAAACTTCATGGACTTAAACTTCTGGAGAGAACAGAGTTGGAATCTCTTGCTGAGGAAACTTGCTGTAATCCAACATTTAAGCCATGCATGTATGCAGAATGCAAGAACTGCAAACTACAAGACCTCAAGATTCAGTCTGGCTATGATAGTCAAACCCAAGTTTCTTATGTGCAGTGGACAACTGAAACTGTCCTCAGAGAGAAGAAAAGTGGTGACAGCAAAGAAAAGTTGCCTGTGAATATCACCGTGAAGAGGGAAATGGAGAGTTCTTTGGAGGACCTGATTGAGACTTTCCAGAAACAGCTCAAAAAGTTCAAAAGGCACTTGTTCAACATCAAGACCCAGTTTAACTACTACAGGGAATTGAAAAAGAACATGAAGAGTAATGAATGCCTCATACACATTGATTTCTCTGAAAATTACTCTTGCAAGTTTCACAAAGAGATTCAAGCTGTCCATTTTGCCTCTTCTTATCAACAAGCAACTCTTCATACAGGGGTCCTCTACATTGGTGGTGAGGAAGACCACTTGTGCTTCACAACAATTTCACCATGCAAAGAAAAGGGTCCACCTGCCATATGGGCACACCTCTCCCCAGTACTTAACCATCTCAAGGAAACATGCCCAACAGTGTCAATTATCCACTTTTTCAGTGATGGTCCCTGCTCACAATACAGGCAGAAGGGCAACTTTTACATGTTGACAACTGAATTGTACAACCAGGGCTTTACTGCGGGCACTTGGAACTTTTTTGAGGCCAGCCACGGGAAGGGTGCCCCCGATGGGGTAGGAGGCCTTCTGAAGAGAACAGCTGACAGATTGGTGAGCCAAGGTGAAGACATTTCCACTGCTAAACATCTTTTCAATGCATTGGTAAACACCAATACAGCTGTCAAGATCTTCTACATTGAAGAGGCTACAGTGGAAAAGGCCATACAGCAGATGCCACAACGACTCCCCGCTGTACCATGCACTATGCGGATTCACCAGGTCATCACGCAAGCACCAGGGAAACTGACATACCGTGATGTGAGCTGCCTGTGTTCAACAAGGCAGATTCTGCAATGTCAGTGTTACCAAGCTCAGGCCTTCGACTTCAAAGTCAACTCAGTTGTTCCTGCATTGCACCAAGAACAACCAGACCTTGAAGTACAGTGGGATAGAGATGACATTGTTGGTCAGTGGTGTGTCATGAGATATGACGATGAGGTTTACCCTGGAACCATTGTTTAAGTGAGTGAGACACATGTTCATGTTAAGTGCATGCACAGAGTGGGACACAATCGTTACTTCTGGCCAATGCGAGAGGATGCGCTCTGGTATCCATTTGAGGATGTGCTCAGGTTGATTCCTGCCCCACAGCACGTGACAGCACGTCATGTTGAAATAAAAAGAGATGTGTGGGAAGATATTGCCAAATCATATCTTAATGGCTAAGGACATACACACACACACACACATACACACACACACACACACACACATACACACACGCTAACAAACGTGGCACAAGCACACGGTCAAGCACACACACATATAGACAGTCACACACACACACACAGGGGACTCTTTTAAATGAACTGGGCAGAGGTTGAAATTCAGCTGCTGAGTGTGTGTGTGTCTGTGTGCGTGTGCACGCAAATTCTTTATCTTAACAATAAAGCTGTGAATTTAAGTGCAAGTGCACTGTTAAACCTTGCTGTAAAAAATGACCAAATTCTGACAGTGACAAACCATTTTCCATTAAAAGAGTAATTCTGTAGAAAACTATGCTTTCTGAGTTATATTTGTCATTCTCAAGAAAAATAGCCTACAGGAATATACAGAAACTGATAAACACCTGGTAAGCAGAATTACTGAAGAAAACAGGAACAACAAGACCAGAAAGAAGAGACGAGCAGAAACACAAGAACTACAACTGACTTCAGCCACACAGAGTGTGAAACCAGTTCACAAACCAGTTTGACATTATTTCTTTCTTACATGTACAGAAGTTCTTGCTGAGAATTAACAGATTTGGATGTTGATGTTTTACTGAAAATAATGAAGTTCATCATGGTGACCAGTGTTTGCTTTAGTTGGGCTCTTAAGTCTTTAACATTAGTTTTATCTGGCTGCTGTAGTTTATAAACAAATAAAATTATTTGAGCTCCTGCATCACACACAAACACCAACAATCAGAATATGAATCTCAACATTGTTGACATTCAAGTGTTTAATGTCACAATGCATGCTGTGTGCCAGCATAGTACAAAACTCCCAGCATGCACTGCAGCATGAATAAATTATGCAGCTTAATGGTATTTTTATAGCCTCCATTATTGAGATTCAATTGCTGATTTTTGATATCTGTATGTCTAAATGCTGTAGCTTTTTTCAGTGCATGGTGTTAAAAAATGTCAATATAACTGATTCTTGTTTAAACTCTTGCTGTAGTTTCACAGTAGCAATAATGTGAAATTTTAGTCTGTTAATAATGTAACAAGTGATTAAACAGTGAATCAAGAGACTATGTGATGGTTATATATCTTCATCAATACATTATATATATATATATATATATATATATATATATATATATATATATATATATATAACTATCAGCACTCAATGATCTTTTTTTTCTTTCTCCACATTTGTTTCTGCCATAACAGTGTGGCATGCAAAACCAGTTAAGGCAGCCAGAGAAAAAACTAAACAAAACAAAACTGATGTTTAAAATGTAGGGGTCAAGAGCTCAACTAAAGAAAACACTGATCTCATTAATGGTGACATCAAACCAAACATTTTCAATTAAACATCAACATCTAAACTTCTGTTAATTCTCAATAAGATATTCTGCAGAAATAAAGTCAAACTGATTAGTAATAAGTGTAATAATGTGTAATGGATTGAAAACGGATGTAGTTCTTGTGTTTCTACTCATCTCTGAAGGTGCCACCAAAGTCGCTGGGACCTTCAGTTAACTGCAAAAAAGGGTCTACTTTTATTTGTGTTTGCTCACATTAAAGGTGTTACAGAGGATCTTTTCGTCGACTGAGAATCCAAAGACTGTTAGTGAGTTTTTGAAATGAGCGCATGCGTAACAACAACCCCCCTCCTTCACAGCTCATTTCGAGGGAACGCCTCCCAAAACTTGTGCACGAGTATTGTATTACGAGTGTTTACCACCGGCATTCTCTGTGTCGTGTTTGTGGATTCATTATGTCGGACTCACCGCAGGTAACTCATAATCTGCAGTTGTTACTCCTGTCTCCTGACAAAAACATTGCATGCAGCGCCTGTGGAGTGTGGAAAGTTACTGGAGCGATGATCGCGTAAACGATTGGCTGATGTTTTTAAGGCCCTACCTCATGCACAGATGATGTATATTAATATTATTCCATTCAGTGCATCTAATAAATAGTCTTTCATCACTTAGTAAAGACAGTTTCAAGTAATATTGCAAAAATGTATAAAACAAAACATCCTCTTTAGCACCTTTAACAACAAAACTTTGTGCTTTTGTAAAATAAAGAAAACAAACAGTGTGCGCTGTCTGCCGTCTCAGTCTCTGTCAAGTTTTTTTTTTTCTGAAACACATTTCAAAAATGAACAAACATATAATCACAGGGCAAATATATTTCATAATATAAAGTTGATAACATCTGACAAAGACTGCATACTTAATCTTGGTGATGATTATGTTGTTATCAATAACAAATCAACATTACCTGGATGCAGTCTCTTTTGGTATTCCTTGCCATAACAAAGGTGTTTGATAAACACAGTTACAGTAGCCATGGAAAGTATTATGATAAAAAGTCAAGGGTCAAGAGCCCAACTACGATATTGAGATATTAAGATATATCAAACACTGATCACCATGATGGAATAGTGATTCCTAAATACTAAAACATCAACATCTAAACCTCTGTTAATTCTCAGTAAGTACTTCTGTGGAAGTCTGACAGAAATAAACTCAGTCTGGTTAGTAATAAGTGAAGCTGGCAATGCTGTTTGTGGAGTTGTTTAATCCTCCTCTGCTGAGATCTTGGGAGATTTAATGTCTTCTTTTATTTCAGTTGATTTCATCTAAGCCTGTGGTTGGAAGTCAGTTGTATGTTTGGAGAATGTTCTTATAACACAAATCTGTTATCTGGGTGTACATTCATACCGTGAGCTCACCATGTGACACTACTGTGATATCACTGTGAAAGTGTTGAGAAACAGGAAGTAGAATGTCTCAACCTGCTCAACATTTTTTATTCGCAATGAGCTCACCTATGTGACCCTGCCTGTGCAAACCCAGCTAATTTTTTGTTACATAAAATCATCACACAAAATATAAAGAGCCATCATAAAGTGCGAGATAAGATGTAAGTAGCTAAACTACACATTTCTTGATAACTGTTGCTTGAAATGTTAAACGACCAACAAAAATAATCAGGGATGCAAACTAATAAACTTCAGTCTAATCATTTTGCCATTTTGAATAGTAGTTATAATTTATGTGATTAATGTGATAATTAGTAGTTGCATAACTGTCAATGTGAGGGGCCAAGAAACAGTAACGAAGCCATTTCCATTATATATTAGGCATAAGATTAAAAATAAATGCATTGGCCCAGTTTCACAGACAAGGCCTAATTCTGGCTTAGGCTAAGCCCTATTTCAATTAGGGTATTTAAAGGAACACTCCACTTTTTTGAAAATAACTCTAGGGGAGTTGGAAAATGAGCCTAAACAGTTGAGTTTTACCATTTTCGAATCCATTCAGCCGATCTCTGGGTCTGGCGGTACCACTTTTAGCATAGCTTAGCATAGTTCATTGAATCTGATTAGACCGTTAGCATCTCGCTCAAAAATGACCAAAGAGTTTTGACATTTTTCCTATATACAACTTGAATCTTCTGAGTTTTGTAGTGATATTACACAGCGTCTCTCACAAATGCCTCCTTTGTTATCAAGGCACACTCCCTGTGCAAACGGGGTCACAGGCGCCGCGTAATATCAATGCTCAATGCAAGTTCCTTGATTATTATGCTGGAATGAAAGTATAGTTCCTAGCCATATCGGCCTAGAAAATCACAACTTTTCATTTTCTGTCGGTCTTAGCACACAGTTTAACTACAGAAGAGTCAAGTTTAAAATAGGAAAAATATCAAAACTCTTTTTGGTCATTTTTGAGCTAGATGCTAACGGTCTAATCAGATTCAATGAACTATGCTAAGCTATGCTAAAAGTGGTACCGCCAGACCCAGAGATCGGTTGAATGGATTCAAAAACTGTAAAACTCAACTGTTTAACTCTAGGGTAGTTGGAAAATTAGCCTATTTTCAAAAAAAGTGGAGTGTTTCTTTTAGTAGCTTTTATAAATATACCCAAGAAAAAAAACATTACTGGTGAACATCTTGAGACATAAAAATGGTTATGACATATTTTAAGATCTGTCAGTGCGAGTTACTTTTACTTAAAACAGCTCAAAGCATTTTAGTCCAAGACTAGCTTAAGCATTGTCTGTGAAACTGGGGGAATGTGAATTAAAATAACAAACTTAGCTTAAACCTTGTTTTCCTGTTACACAGCAAAATCCCCAGTGTTAAAATAACACTGAAGCAGGATTAAAGTTAATTAAGTGATTAATTAAGTGATGATTGTTTGATTATTGAAGACGCCCAATGCCTGATTATTGAAGACTACAACTGACTTCCAGCCATTACACTTTATTTCACTTATTACTAACCAGTTTGACTTTATTTCTGTCATACATCAACAAAGGTTCAGGTTTTAGATGTTAATGTTTTAATGAAAGTTTGGTTTCAAGTCAAGTCTAATTCACTGGTCGCATCCAGTATTATTAACATTATAAATATTTTATAAATTTTTCATTATAGTAAATGTATGATGTCTCAGTTTGAGATCCAGCAGTGCTTTTTTAACCTGAAGATTTTATACAAACACTGACAGACATCAAGAATCAGCATATTAGACTCAACAATGGTGACAATCAAACAAAATGCTTCATGTAGCAGTGCATGATGGGAGCCACCAATCAAAATGTCATTGCTTTGAATGCAGGGTCACTGAGTCAATGCATTTTATCAAAAATATCTTAATTTGTGTTCCAAAGATGAACGAAGGACTTACAGGTGTTTCATTTTTGGGTGAACTAACCCTTTAAACATCTAAATCTCTGTTATTTCTCAATAAGAACTTTTGTTGATGTATGACAGAAATAAAGTCAAACTGGGGTGCATTTCCTGAAAGCATCGTTGGTGAAGTCCCATTGAACTCTATTGGTAACGACGGAACTTGCGACCATAGTTCACTTTGGGAAACGCAGCCCTGGTTAGTAATACGTGAAATAATGTGTAATGGCTGGAAGTCAGTTGTAGTTGTAGTGGCTCTCTTTTTCTGTTCTTGCTGTTTCTCTTTCCCTCAGTGATTCTGCTTAATAACATCAGGTGTCACCACTAATGCTCAATCATCACTTGATTAATCACTTAATTATCTCATTTGACTGTAACACTGCTTCATTGTTACTTTTAACACCCTGCTGGTGGTTCCCATCTGAATACAGAGCAGTGTTTAACCCTGGGGAATTTACTGTGTGGAAACAAGGCTGCTTTTGCTCACATCTGACACAGATCAGAATTAGTTGCCACTTCCAAATGTGGTTTTAAATCTGATACATATCTGATCTCTGGACATACGACCTATGTCTAAACACGCATATCCGATTCCCATTGGAATTCCAAGTCATTACATGACGAGGGCGACACGTATCAGATACCAGTCACATCTAAAGTGAATGTAAACACACTGGCCAAAAAAATCAGATATGGCCAAAAGATCGGATCTGTGCATTAAAACTTGCAGTGTAAATGCAGCCCAAGAGTCTTACAGCACATAGAGGTTCTGTGAAGATACAAACATAATGTTTCTGTTGAGATTTTAAAATACATATTTTTACTGATTATATCTAATGATTTTCATGTTAGATATTTGTAAATCTACTTACCCGTGTCACTCATTGTCTCACTGCTTTGGTATTACTTCTGTAGAAGCTAAATAAATAAATCACTTATGCGTCATCAGAACAGGGTGTTCAACGCACCACCTTTTCCATTTAAAAAACGTTTTGCAACGTTTTGTCGGGGCTGAACGCAGCCCAGAAGTTGAAATGCTTCAGTTTGATTGGTTGGCACTTCATTACAGCTATTCGCGACTGTTTGGTATTTGTTCTGCGAGAATTAATTTAAGTTTGTTAATAAAAATATATATTTATAATATTTCTATGATTCCAAAGAACACTAGGTCTGCAACAACTATTTGATAAAATAAAAATAAAAAAATCAATAAAAAACGATAATGAAAATCATTGACAACAATTGTCATTAATTATCAATTAAATATCCATATATGGACAGATGCCCATTGAACAGTTCCTGAGGAAGGAGAACACACCACGTGCTTTCGGGCATAATCAAGATGGCTGGTATTGAGTCTCTGTGTCCAGCTTCTTCCTGACCGACCGTCTTCAGGTCTGACCACACCAGGAAGGTGGCACGAAAATTGACCATTGTCATCTGGCACCATGTCAAGCTAGAGAATTGTATGATTGCCTCCTGGGTGATGGTTCAGTTTGAGAGAGATAAGTCCCTTGAACCCATGTACAAGGGGTTAGCAAATAGGTACAATAATGCAGGGGTGGTAAGGACAATTGCCACTGGGTAGACAGGTGAGAAATATCTGCACCTACTTCCAATATGACCCATAACGTATATGACATTTCTGACTCTCAAAAAGTAATTGTCAGCCAGTGGAAGTATTCCCATCAGCAGAGGATCTACCGTCCCCCAGGTATTTCCAGCTTCATCCCTTTTTCGTTTGGAAGCCTGAAAATGGCACCTTGATGGCTAGACTGAGAACTAACTATACTCTGCCATGCATTAAGAAGTGTAGACAGTCACGGGTCACGTCTACAAGAGTTGGTAGACCACATGTGGAATAGACAGTGCTGTATCAGGCCAGCTTCAGATCCCTCAAGCAGTGTATAATGCCCTTACTTATCACATAGAGACTGTGTCTGTACCTCGAACTAGTAAATACAAAAAACTTCTGAAACCTTTTAAGGGTAAAAATTTAATTGATGTTCAAAAAATTAAAATCACAGATAAATCAGATAAACAAATGATAAAGCTTGGGTTACTGAATATTAGATCTATTTCTTCAAAAGCACTTATTGTAAATGAAATTATAACAGACAATAAACTAGACTTGCTGTGTTTGACAGAAACCTGGCTAAAACCAGACGATTACATTATTTTAAATGAGTCTAGTCCTCAAGGTTATGACTATCGACACAATCCTCGACAGAAAGGCAAAGGGGGAGGTGTTGCTGTAATTTATAGTAATATATTCAGAATCATTCAAAAGAATTTCAAATATAATTCCTTTGAAGTGATGGTGCTTTATGTAACATTATGTAAGTTGACATTTGTGTTGGCTACTGTATACAGGCCACCAGGGCACCATACTGACTTTATCAAAGAATTTGCTGATTTTCTATCAGAGTTAGTACTGGCTGCGGATAAAGTCCTTGTTGTTGGTGATTTTAATATCCATGTAGATAATAATAAAGACGCATTTGGATTGGCATTTGCAGACATTTTAAACTCTATTGGAGTTAGACAACACGTGTCAGGACCCACTCATTGTCGTAATCATACCTTAGATCTAATACTGTCGCATGGAATTGATATTGATGCTGTTGAAATTCTACAGCAGAGCGATGATATATCAGATCATTATTTAGTCTCGTGTATAATACAGTTAGCCAAGGCTACAAAACCACCACCCAGCCATAAATATGGTAGAACCATCACTTCTACCACTAAAGATTGCTTTATAAATAATCTCCCCGAGCTTTTTCATCGCCTTAGTATACCTGACAACTTAGAAGAACTCGATGCTGCAACAGAAACTATTGGCTCTCTCTTTTCCAGCACATTAGATGCAGTCGCTCCTTTACGTCTAAAGAAGATTAAGGAAACTAATCCAACGCCGTGGTATGATGAGCACACTCGGGCTCTAGAACGAGCTGTGAGAAAAGCTGAACGTAGTTGGAAGAAAACAAAACTAGAAGTTTTTCGCCTTTCGTGGAAAGAAAAAATTATCGAGTACAAAACGGCTATAAGAAATGCTAGATCTACTTATTTTTCAAATCTCTTAATAGAAAACAAACATAATCCTAGGTATTTATTTGACACAGTGGCTAAATTAACTAGAAACAGAGATTCAACTGCTGACGTTTCCAAAGCACAGCAGTAATGACTTGCAAGATTGACAATATTAGAGAGAAAATTATAAACATGCAACCGTCTACAGTTTCGCTTCAGACAGTGCACTGTAGTGTCCCTGAGGTAAAACTAGAATCATTCGCCGCTATAGGAGAGGAAGAATTATCTAAACTTATCAAATCATCAAAATCAACAACATGTATGTTAGACCCAATGCCGACTAAACTACTGAAAGAAATGCTTCCAGAGGTCGTAGGTCCACTTCTTGATATAATTAATTCATCTTTAACACTAGGATACGTGCCAAAAACTTTTAAGAATGCTATTATTAAACTTCTTATTAAAAAACCTCAACTAGATCTGAGAGATTTAGTAAATTACAGGCCAATCTCGAATCTACCTTTTCTGTCAAAGATACTAGAAAAGGCAGTTTCAACACAACTGTGCTCCTTTTTAGAAAGAAATCATATCTGTGAGGATTTCCAGTCAGGATTTAGACCATACCATAGTACTGAGACTGCTCTCGTTAGAGTTACAAACGATCTACTCCTATCATCCGATCGTGGCTGTATTTCTCTATTAGTGTTATTAGATCTCAGTGCTGCTTTTGACACTATCGATCACAACATTCTTTTAAAAAGACTTGAAAACTATATTGGCATTAGTGGAATTGCTTTGGCATGGTTCAAATCTTACTTATCTGACCGTTATCAATCTGTAGTAGTTAATGAAGAGATGTCGTATCGATCACAGGTTCAATATGGAGTACCACAAGGCTCAGTACTAGGACCGTTGCTTTTCACTCTGTACATGCTGCCCTTAGGAGAGATAATTAGGAAGCATGGTGTTAGTTTTCACTGCTACGCTGACGATACTCAGCTCTATATTTCCTCGCGCCCTGACGAAACCTACAAATTCACAAAACTAACAGAATGCATAGCTGAGATTAAAAACTGGATGACAAGAAATTTCTTATTATTAAATTCAGAAAAAACTGATATCCTAATCTTTGGACCAAAAACTTCCTCACGAAAAAACCTTGAATACTCTCTAACACTTGACGGGTGCTCCATTAAACCTTCGTCCTCAGTTAGGAACCTGGGTGTGCTCTTTGATACCAATCTTTCATTTGAAAGTCATGTTTCTAGTATCTGTAAAACCGCCTTCTTCCATCTAAAAAATATATCTAAATTACGACATATGCTCTCAATGACAAATGCGGAACAGTTGGTTCATGCATTCATGACCTCAAGACTAGATTATTGTAACGCTCTACTTGGTGGTTGTTCTGCTCAGCTTTTAAACAGACTACAGTTGGTCCAAAATGCGGCAGCTAGAGTTCTTACTAGAACCAGAAAGTATGACCATATTAGCCCAGTTCTGTCAACATTACATTGGCTCCCTATTAAACATCGTATAGATTTTAAAATCTTGCTACTTATAAAGCTCTAAATGGTTTAGCTCCCCAGTACCTAAGTGAGCTCTTAATGCATTATAGTCCTTCACGTTTATTGCGATCTCAGAATTCAGGCCAGTTGATAATACCCAGAATATCAAAATCAACTGAAGGCGGCAGATCCTTTTCCTATTTAGCACCTAAACTCTGGAACAATCTTCCTAGCATTGTTCGGGAAGCAGACACACTCTGTCAGTTTAAATCTAGACTAAAAACACATCTCTTTGCTCTTGCATACACATAACACATTATCAATACATTAACATTTTTCAAATCCGTTAAAGGATTGTTACGCTGCAATAATTAGGTCAGCCGGAACCGAGAACATTTCCTATAACACTAGATATACCTGTACATCAGAATAAGAATGGCATCTACGCTAATATCAGTCTCTCTGCTTATCCTGAGGTTTGCCGGGTGCAGGATCCAGGCCAGATCAGATGGAGAACCTGTGTCTGGTCCTGACTACAACGTAGCCCAGGAGACAATGGCCTACAGATCCAGTTCTGGCTGCATCTATAATTCAGATTTTTAATCTCCGTATCCGCTTACATATATTTATATATAATCTATTTTTAATCTCTATGATAAAAATGTATAATTCAGATTTTGATCTCCATATCCATTTACATATATTATATATATCTTCCAAGGGTTTTTTTCCCTCCTAGGACTTTTTTCCCAGTGCTAGCACGCTGGGTTTTTCTCCTAGGGTTTTTTTTCCACCCCTGGGAGTCAGCCAACATTGGCTTAATGTAGCACCATCTTGTATATGTTATATATTACCACGCCTGCTTGTACAGCTTATTTTTAACCACTTCTCTTTTTCTGTGCTTCTAATATGTAAAGCTGCTTTGAAACAGTTACCAATTGTAAAAAGCGCTATATAAATAAATTTGACTTGACTTGACTTGACTTACTGATGGGCATTGCTTAGTCTCTGAGCAAAATGACAAGGAGACATGTATAATAGTTTACCTGGAGAGGCCAACCCAGAGTTATAATATCAATAATATTATAAGATACAATTAATTTTTCATATTTCACATTTGCTCTAATCTTTTATATCATAAAGATATCTGTATAATTTCTGTTTTACCATTTTATAGATAAATGCCAACCCAACTAAAGCATTTTATTGTGATTATAAAAAGAACACAAAGTAATGAAAAGAAATGTGTAGAAAAATTACAATTTTAGTAACAATGTAGCATTGAAAAAGATAATTTGAGCCGCTAATCTTACTCCTACCTCTAAACTTACCCATAACTATTTCTACCCAAGCCTACCCATAACCAAATATGTACAAAATATAACAGACAGACAAGTGGAATCACAATAATTTATTGCAAAAATGTGAAAAATGGTACCAAACTTATTTAATAGATTTGTATGAGGTACAGAGCAGAATTAAGTTATTAATCAATAAAATCTTATTTCTGACCACTCCATGAAGGTGCGCGTTTCTCATTTAAATGTACACGACACGTCACAATCTGTGATGAAGCAGGCAAGAGCCATTGAGCACTTGATATCACTGCCGTAAAACGTGTCTTAACGCTTCTTGAGGTGAACATTTTTTTAATTCATAACGAGTGCGGGATTTGACGTTTATGGTCGCTGTTGACAATGAAGATGAAGATCTCTGGACAAAGGGCTGAATTTGGATCAGTTCCTCACAATCGTACTTATTCTAAAGTTTTGGATGACAGCGAACAAATAAAATTGACTTTTGTGAATTTGTTTCATTATTTTATGGTTCTATTGTCAGTCACAGCATAGGACTATACGGAGAAAACGCCTCACAAAATAAATATTACATGAAAATCAATGGTTAAACGATTACAGAAATGTTACTCATTTTTTTTTAAAACTCAGGTTTTAAAGGTACAATTTGTGATATTTTTTTCCGCTAGAGGTCGCTAGAAGCCTATTCAAAACAAAGGCGTAGTTTGATGACGCCAAGTTTTAGAGCGGAAATTTGGGACATGTGGTCTCCATCTCAACGGACGGTGCAAAAGAATAGGGATTGGAGTCTGAAAGAACTCATGTTCGTGGATGCGATTATTAACGTTACTGTAGTATGAAGTAGAGCAGGACCGAGTTTTGCGGGAGCTGAATGAGGAGCTGGAGCGATTGATCAACACACGCCTCACGAGCAGTGGGACTTTTATTATGTCACAGTCGCTGGCGCCGCTTCCGCTTTTCCGGTCATGAGTTTACGGGAGTTGTCCTTGTTGACAGAACCAGCAGCAGATGGTAAACAGTAATTATGTTCCATAAATAAGTAACACAATCCACCATAAAACGTGCAAGAAGTAAATAAGGAACTGCTTGAAGCAAGCTAGTCAAGTCAAGTCAAATTTATTTATATAGCGCTTTTACAATTGGTAATTGTTCAAAGCAGCTTTACATATTAGAAGCACAGAAAAAGGGAAGTGGTTAAAAATAAGCTGTACAACCAAGCGTGGTAATATGTAACATATACAAGATGGTGCTACATTAAGCCAATGTCGGCTGACTCCCAGGGGTGGAAAAAAACCCCTAGGAGAAAAACCCAGCGTGCTAGCACTGGGAAAAAAGTCCTAGGAGGGAAAAAACCCCTTGGAAGATATATATAATATATGTAAATGGATATGGAGATCAAAATCTGAATTATACATTTTTATTATAGAGATTAAAAATAGATTATATATAAATATATGTAAGCGGATACGGGGATTAAAAATCTGAATTATAGATGCAGCCAGAACTGGGTCTGTAGGCCCATTGTCTCCTGGGCTACGTTGTAGTCAGGTCCAGACACAGGTTCTCCATCTGATCTGGATACGGCCTGAATCCAGCACCCGGCAAACCTCAGGATAAGCAGAGAGACAGATATTAGCGGAGATGCCATTCTTATTCTGATGTACAGGTATATCTAGTGTTATAGGAAATGTTCTCGGTTCCGGCCAACCTAAATATTGCAGCGTAACAATCCTTTAACGGATTTGAAAAATGTTAATGTATTGATAATGTGTTATGTGTATGCAAGAGCAAAGAGATGTGTTTTTAGTCTAGATTTAAACTGACAGAGTGTGTCTGCTTCCCGAACAATGCTAGGAAAATTGTTCCAGAGTTTAGGTGCTAAATAGGAAAAGGATCTGCCGCCTTTAGTTGATTTTGATATTCTGGGTATTATCAACTGGCCTGAATTCTGAGATCGCAATAAACGTGAAGGACTATAATGCATTAAGAGCTCACTTAGGTACTGGGGAGCTAAACCATTTAGAGCTTTATAAGTAAGTAGCAAGATTTTAAAATCTATACGATGTTTAATAGGGAGCCAATGTAATGTTGACAGAACTGGGCTAATATGGTCATACTTTCTGGTTCTAGTAAGAACTCTAGCTGCCGCATTTTGGACCAACTGTAGTTTGTTTAAAAGCCGAGCAGAACAACCACCCAGTAGAGCGTTACAATAATCTAGTCTTGAGGTCATGAATGCATGAACCAACTGTTCCGCATTTGTCATTGAGAGCATATGCCGTAATTTAGATATATTTTTTAGATGGAAGAAGGCGGTTTTACAGATACTAGAAACATGACTTTCAAATGAAAGATTGGTATCAAAGAGCACACCCAGGTTCCTAACTGAGGACGAAGATTTAATGGAGCACCCGTCAAGTGTTAGAGAGTATTCAAGGTTTTTTCGTGAGGAAGTTTTTGGTCCAAAGATTAGGATATCAGTTTTTTCTGAATTTAATAATAAGAAATTTCTTGTCATCCAGTTTTTAATGTCAGCTATGCATTCTGTTAGTTTTGTGAATTTGTAGGTTTCGTCAGGGCGCGAGGAAATATAGAGCTGAGTATCGTCAGCGTAGCAGTGAAAACTAACACCATGCTTCCTAATTATCTCTCCTAAGGGCAGCATGTACAGAGTGAAAAGCAACGGTCCTAGTACTGAGCCTTGTGGTACTCCATATTTAACCTGTGATCGATACGACATCTCTTCATTAACTACTACAGACTGATAACGGTCAGATAAGTACGATTTGAACCATGCCAAAGCAATTCCACTAATGCCAATATAGTTTTCAAGTCTTTTTAAAAGAATGTTGTGATCGATAGTGTCAAAAGCAGCACTGAGATCTAATAACACTAATAGAGAAATACAGCCACGATCGGATGATAAGAGTAGATCGTTTGTAACTCTAACGAGAGCAGTCTCAGTACTATGGTTTGGTCTAAATCCTGACTGGAAATCCTCACAGATTCCATTTCTTTCTAAAAAGGAACACAGTTGTGTTGAAACTGCCTTTTCTAGTATCTTTGACAGAAAAGGTAGATTCGAGATTGGCCTGTAATTTACTAAATCTCTCGGATCTAGTTGAGGTTTTTTAATAAGAGGTTTAATAATAGCCTGCTTAAAGGTTTTTGGCACGTATCCTAGTGTTAAGGATGAATTAATTATATCAAGAAGTGGACCTACGACCTCTGGAAGCATTTCTTTCAGTAGTTTAGTCGGCATTGGGTCTAACATACATGTTGTTGATTTTGATGATTTGATAAGTTTAGATAATTGTTCCTCTCCTATAGCGGCGAATGATTCTAGTTTTACCTCAGGGACACTACAGTGCACTGTCTGAAGCGAAACTGTAGACAGTTGCATGTTTTTAATTTTCTCTCTAATATTATCAATCTTGCAAGTAAAGAAGTTCATAAAGTCATTACTGCTGTGCTCTATGGAAACGTCAGCAGTTGAATCTCTGTTTCTAGTTAATTTAGCCACTGTGTCAAATAAATACCTAGGATTATGTTTGTTTTCTATTAAGAGATTTGAAAAATAAGTAGATCTAGCATTTCTTATAGCCGTTCTGTACTCAATCATTTTTTCTTTCCACGAAAGGCGAAAAACTTCTAGTTTTGTTTTCTTCCAACTACGTTCAGCTTTTCTAACAGCTCGTTTTAGAGCCCGAGTGTGCTCATCATACCACGGCGTTGGATTAGTTTCCTTAATCTTCTTTAGACGTAAAGGAGCGACTGCATCTAATGTGCTGGAAAAGAGAGAGCCAATAGTTTCTGTTGCAGCATCGAGTTCTTCTAAGTTGTCAGGTATACTAAGGCGATGAAACTGCTCGGGGAGATTATTTATAAAGCAATCTTTAGTGGTAGACGTGATGGTTCTACAATATTTATGGCTGGGTGGTGGTTTGCAGCCTTGGCTAATTGTATTATACACGAGACTAGATAATGATCTGATATATCATCGCTCTGCTGTAGAATTTCAACAGAATCAATATCAATTCCATGCGACAGTATTAGATCTAGGGTATGATTACGACAATGAGTGGGTCCTGACACGTGTTGTCTAACTCCAATAGAGTTTAAAATGTCTGCAAATGCCAATCCAAATGCGTCTTTATTATTATCTACATGGATATTAAAATCACCAACAACAAGGACTTTATCCGCAGCTAGTACTAACTCTGATAGAAAATCAGCAAATTCTTTGATAAAGTCAGTATGGTGCCCTGGTGGCCTGCATACAGTAGCCAGCACAAATGTCAACTTACATAATGTTACATAAAGCACCATCACTTCAAAGGAATTATATTTGAAATTCTTTTGAGTGATTCTGAATATATTACTATAAATTACAGCAACACCTCCCCCTTTGCCTTTCTGTCGAGGATTGTGTCGATAATCATAACCTTGAGGACTAGATTCATTTAAAGTAATGTAATCGTCTGGTTTTAGCCAGGTTTCTGTCAAACACAGCAAGTCTAGTTTATTGTCTGTGATAATTTCATTTACAATAGGTGCTTTTGAAGAAATAGATCTAATATTCAGTAACCCAAGCTTTATCATTTGTTTATCTGATTTATCTGTGATTTTCATTTTTTGAACATCAATTAAATTTTTACCCTTAAAAGGTTTCGGAAGTTTTTTGTATTTACTAGTTCGAGGTACAGACACAGTCTCTATGTGATAATATCTAGGTGAAAGAGTTTCTATGTGCTGTGAATTATTTGAGTTCTGTGACGTGAGGCGGCTAGCAGACGGTCGGTTTAGCCAGTTTGTCTGCGTCCTGATCTGGGCCCTGGTTTGTCATGTTTCAGCTCTAAGACTATTTGCCAAATTTCTAGATAGAAGAGCAGCACCATCCCGGGAGGGATGAATACCATCTCTTTTCAACAGATCAGGTCTGCCCCAAAAGCTTTTCCAATTGTCTATGAAACCTATATTATTCTGCACACACCACTTAGACAGCCAGCCATTGAGTGATGATAACCTGCTAACTATCTCATCACTCCGATGAACAGGAAGAGGGCCAGAACAAATTTGCTGACATTGAATTTGCGAGTTCACACACCTCTTTAATGTTAATTTTAGTGATCTCCGACTGGCGAAGTCGAACATCATTTGTGCCGACGTGGATAATGATTTTAGAATATTTACGTTTAGCATTAGCCAGCACTTTTAAATTTGCTTTGATGTCAGGTGGTCTGGCCCCAGGCAAACATGTGACTATGGTGGCTGGTGTCTCTATTTTCACGTTCCGTGTAATAGAATCGCCAATTACTAGGGCACTTTCAACAGGATTCTCAGTGGGTGCGTCACTGAGTGGGGAGAACCTGTTTGATGTTCTAATCGGAACGGAAGAGTGGCGTTTGTTCTTGCCATTATGCCGCCTCACAGTCACCCAGTTAGCCTGCTGCGTGGCTTCTACAACCGGAACCGAATGTGCAGTGTTTACTAGGCTAGTCGCATCCAAAGCAGTATCTAAGGCCCTTTCAGTCTCACTATCCTCAATTAAAGTTTGGATGCGTGTCTCTAATTCTGAGATTCTCTCTGTCAGCCTGACAATATCCCTGCATTTATCACATGTGTAAGTCTCACTGCTGACAGAAAGAACTAAGCTGTACATGTTGCATTTACTACACATGATAATCGTCGGACATGACTGACCGTGTGTTTGATGAACGCCGTCCGAAAAACTGCAACGCACACGGGACTCGCTGGCTGGATGTCTCGGTCGCTTGCCGGTGCCTGGGGCAAGGATGATGTGCGGGACGCTGTACCTCGCGGTGGATCGATGAATGCCGGGCAGCAACGTCTCCACAGCTTCCCGATCTGGCGAGGACAGATCAGAATAACATACATCGGATAAATCCACCATTCAATCGACAAGGAAGGTTTGGTTTAAAGGAAAAAAGAAAGTAGACGGTAGCTAGCAGGCTAGCGGGCTATGGCTAACACTAGGTGATTACGCTGGTGGATTGCTAGTAATAAATCGTTCCGTTTAGTAATACTATGCAATAGGTTAAGTAATCTAGTGAAAATAAGAAAGTTATATTATGTGAATAGGAATAAAGAGAAGGATTTAGGATAAACTCCACGAAGCTCCGAGCGTAGGTCAGACAGCAGACAGGCAGCAGCGTTGAACCGCTAGTGGTTTGCTGGACGCTAGACACTACTTCCGCATTTGTCCACGGCACTGTTGTCATGTGGTTTCTACGTCAGTAAAGGCGGTAACAAAGGGTTACTGACGTCATTGACAGGCGACTGCACTGCCCCGTGTTACTTTTTAGAATGGGAATTTTCTCGTGATTTACAAGTAGTTGAAAACATTAGAGATATTGTTTGTAATCAGCTGGACAAAATATATAACACTAGCCTAGTGGTTTTTGGATATTTTACTGCAAAAATGTTACATATTGTACCTTTAAAGTGTAGTCTTGTTTAACATTATTTTTGCAGCAGAAGTCACAAAGTCTAATTTCATAATTAGAAGAGTAAACTGCATTTAGTAAATGCAACTGAAAACGTCATTCATATGAAACTGAATACCCTAGAATCAAAACATTAATGCCATGATTTTTGTATTCATAATTTCTACACATTTTGTAAGTCTGTAAAGTTGTTCATATTTATATTTTAATGCTGTCAATATTGTACATTTCATGTATGTATGAAAACATAAGTAAATGTACATTTGGTAGAACCACACTACACATAAAAATACACACATATTCTTGTGATCTTGTGATTGTCCAATTTTGTTAATTTGGTAGCCGTTGACTTGCATTAAATTAATCAGCAAGGACCAAGTTTTCAACTAAAATCTTGTTTACTGTTATAGTGCAGAAGAAGAAGAAAGTCACCTACATCTTGGATGACCTGAGAGTGAGAAAATAAACAGAAGATTTAATTTCTTAAAAAAACAATTAAAGTCCTGTTTAAAAAAAAAAAAAAGATTTGTGTCGTGATAAGTTGGAAAATAGCAATAAATTAATTTTAATAGGGAGCAAAGTTAGTAACAAAGATAAATCTATATCCTCACCTGATATAGGATCTGTGCTTTGAGTGCTTTTAGTCACAGGCAGGGGTTCCAGGGCCACAGCGTTCGGTGGGATTGGCAGCAAGTCTGCTGTATATGGGCCATTCTACAGAATTTGTTCAAAGTCAGAGTTGGAAATGTCTTGGAAAAAAATGTATCTTTTTCCACAAATTTTGTATGTATGCAAATTGTATAATAGCCAAGGTACGCATTACTTGTGTGTAATGTGTAATTCTCATATTGCATTTAAATTGTATTTAAACTGTATTTAAACAATTACAAATTTTAACAATATTTCAAGGGCAATTTGAGATTTGTTGTACTTTGAATGCAATATTTCTTTGTAAAAGGCATAAAGTTAATCTTAATGAGATAACTGTTAATCGTAATTCAAAGTTAAGGATTCATTAGTATGAATATGCATTGAGCCAAAAACTATAATAACATCATAGCTGATAATTCAATATACTTTTTTTTTTTTTTGTTGACAAAAACATCCCATGTTTCGGGCTTGACTGCACATTTTTGGACCACATCATATTACAGAATTTTAACTTGCATAATAAAACATACTAAAATACTAATGATGTGCATAACTGTACTAAAATTTAGTTTATTTTCCCCAAATAAATGATTGTGTTACCTTTTGTCACTACCAAAGCAATGATGTCACTAATGAAACGTGGTGAAGTTTCGGTAGTGACAATTTTAAATGATTTTAAGCCTGGCTCAAATATGCTAATTAGCACATGGTTAGCAAACAGCTCTGAACAGTTGTACACAGAAAAAAAAAAAAATTATTGAATAACCCACAAAAAACAATGATGTCGTTTTGGTTGTGACTGTTTTGGTAGTGACAATTTAGATACTTTTGGTCTCACTGGACGTCAGCTCCATCTGGGTCAGACACCACTTCACCTGTGCTGCGGACTTGAGGACCGTCTTTTGTTCTCTGGCCCTCCACACCTTCAGCTTTCTCCGCTCTCGGTCACTCTAGCTTGCCCTCTGGCCTCCGGGTCCCCACTTTGATCTCGTCACAGCTCCATCGCGGCTGCCAAGATCTTCACCATCTCTCTACCACCACTTCGGCTCTTCAGCTGCGAGGTGGGCCCCATGCCGTCCTTGCCATCTGTCATCCCCATGGCGGTTTCCATCAGTACTCCTCCCTCTAGCTACGTTGCAGTGGGGCATATCCCTGGCTGTGGCCTGGATTAAAATCCAGCATCCCCTGCTCAAGATCATCCCATGGCTTCCTCCACCTCCATCACCACCTTGGACTTTTTTTTGCTCCTCCTCCTCCTCCCTACATCCCTTTGCCATCTCCTCATCCTCAACCTTCATCTTTGTGCACTTCATACAAAATTTGTGACAACTAATTTTGGAATCTAAGCAGGTAAGCAGGCCTTTGGTATTGTATGAACTCTAATTCCAAAATGTCATGACACATAGGGGATCAGTATTCTCAACTTTCATTCTCAGATGTTGCTGATTTGTGTTTTTTCTGAAAAGGGTTTATTAGTGTTTCAAAGTTCTTTGTAAAGCCATATACTTTTATGACCATTGTTCACCTTCCATAAATGGTATATTACACATATAGGGCTTGAAAGTTCTGAGAACACTTGTGTAATCGCTTTTGTCAAGATACTTTTGAACAGATCTAGAGTAAAAGGCATGTGACGCTTAATCTCAGGTTTTGACCCTACAATATCTGATTTAACCAACACTTGGTGTACTTCATGTGCTTTAGAGAGAGGGAGAAAAATAGGGTGACTTTTTTATGTTATTAGATTTACGTTGTGTTCCAAATTATTATGCAAGTGACAAATCAATAAGATTCAGTAGAATAAACATTCAGATTTTAGTTTTTCTAAGAAAATATTTGTTTATTTATCCATGTCTTTTTAGATAACTGGTATCAATTTCAGACAAAATAATTTGCCAGATCTATGGAAACCCTACTTAGAGGTTGTTCCACTGTTAGATCAAAATCTCAGTAATAGGTAGAATATTTGTAATTCCAGTCATCAGTTAAGAAACAGGCGCCTCAACCCCTGTGATGTGTGGCAGCAGCAGCGCTAGATCTCGGGAGAATGACCAAGCATACACAGATCAAGTGTGGTACAAAGCATTCTCAGATTTATTCAGGAAGAAGGGTCATATTTATAGACATAGGTTAAACAACAATCTCCAGGATGGCTTGAGCATCCAATCCTACGACTTACCATGTAAACCTTACCATGTATGGCATTTCAAGAAATATAATAACAAATAAGAAATGTATGTGCGTAAATGTGTGTGTGTCTTCAACTTCTGGTTACGTGTGAGAGTGTCAGTGTGTCCAAGGACTACTACTTGTTGTTTTGTCTAGGTAGGCACATGAGCTGCACAATGGAAAAATCCCAAGACACAGAGAAAGTCAGAAAGTGAAGCCCAAGAAATAAAAAAATATTTAACAATGGCCACTTTAAATCATTTATGATTTAGTGCTTCCCTTTAAAGAAAATTGATCAATTTGTTTTTCAAATAATAGCAAGCAAAATCTAAACACATAATCATAATCTAATGCTGTGATCTATGGATTATACCAAGACTTGTCTTAATCATTCCCTGTATGGATTGTAATATGCATGGAGCCAAACATAAAAGCAGTAAAATCATCAGTAAACAGTAAACAGTAGAACAGGAAACAACAAATTAAAGTATGTCGCCCAGTTAGAGAACCATTGTCCTTTTTACATAGTTCATGTTGATTGTCTTGGCAGCATTGTAAGTTAGAGGGACAACGGACCAGACGCTGTGTATGGCATGACAAATCAAAGAGTCCTTGGTGTCATCCATGTGTCCATGTCATGGCAGCAGGCATAGCCGAGTTCAAAGTTATTGTTACAAGTCCCATTCTGCAGTCAAAGTTTTCTCCAACACTGCTGAACTGCTCTCTCCTTCCATGGTCCTTGACGTTGTTATGTTGGTCCAGATTAACTAGTCAGATCGCATATGGACGTAACGCTGCGTGTTCAGCTCCTTTCCGGCCATATGTTTACTCTCCTAATTAATCTGAACGTCCCCCTTGGCACGGGGCAGCCTTCAGTCTACTCGCGTGCATCAATTGCGGCTGCAGGTCAGTCAGCACTCCCATCCTTGTCACTGCAATCACCATGGCCGGCCCCAGATATTTTGGCTCTCCGATCTTGACTGGTTTCAGACTCCTCATCAGCACCTGCACAAACTTGTGTGTTGGTTTCTCTGAGGGGAGAGGAAGAGTTAGTGAAACATCACCATTAATAGAATTAAATTTTTCGACCAGCTCCGGGACATAGTCGTCCAGGATCCTCCATTTCACCTAAAGAAGAAAAACGCCAGCGCGGCCTTTGACCAATGGTGTCGGGAAAGGCCTACCCATCAGAATTTCAAAAGGAAACCTTATAGTAGTGGAGGATGGTGTCATTCTTATTTCAGCTAAAACAGCTTGCAATACAGTCATCCAATTTTTTCCGTCTCTAAACACGCTTTAGTTACGATCTTTGATTGTTCTGTTAAATCAATAAATAGTTAAAGTTTTAGCCAATAATTGTGTTACTTTGGATGTAAAAGGTGTTCCATAATCATTTTAAATGACATTTGGTATCCCAAATCTGGGTATAATTTCTTTGCATTTTTTGCATTCTCCCTCGCACATAAGAAAGCTTCTGGCCACTTTGTGAATCTGTCAATGGATGTTAGTTTTTGCACAGATAAAGCATTAATTGCCTGAGCTGTCTTAGCAGAGAGACCATGATAGTGACGTATAAGCAACACAAGTGTCGACTTTGGCCAATTGATTACTTACTTGCTTCCTCTTAATCTCCTGCTGCATGTCCCCTAACCTTGACTACATTAATTAAATCTACTATCAAATCAGAATGCGTACTTAGAATTAGTATAAATTTTGACAATTTTATTAACAAGTTCCACTGCCTGTGCTGATGTGTATGGTAATTTTTTTCTGCATAACTATAAACCATCTGATGGTTTTGAACATGAACCATCAACATATAGACTATCCCCCTCTTCTAGGGCCGTATCTAACAGATCAGTCCTACAAGCAGTTTCAGTTTCAATTGATTTCAAACAATCAGGTACCTCATCAGTGCTGTCAGTGGTTTGGTCAGCAGTACCAAGCAACTCTCTCAAAGCAATGACAGCAGTGCGTGGCACAGATGTTGGCTTAATCATTGAATTTGTAGTTGCACTGTGCCGTCATGTGTATTAAAATTATGTAAAATTGCATTTACCTGATGTGAGGTGTGTAACGTCAGTGGATGTGTACTGTTTTTTCAGCATCTCATACCATCAGGGCAGCAGCAGCCACTGCTCGAAGGCAGACCTTGTGTAATGTTGTCTAATGTTTTGGAAAAATACGCCAAAGGGCGATAACTTGTACCGTGTTCCTGGGCCAGTATCCCCGCTGCAATGCCCCCGCTCTCGTGCACGTAAAGGTGGAAGTCTTTTTTGTAGTTCATTTCAACAGTCCACTTGATGACTTCTTGTGGTGAGGCTTGGTGTCAATGGCCTTCTGAGATAATGTGTCCCAGATAACAGACTTGTGGTCTCACCCACTCTACTTTCTTTCTTGAAGCAGACAATGACGGAGGCCTGTTCAGTTCTCTGTTGTTGTGGCTGAGATGAGCGTAGTTGGTGGGAGCTTGATGTTGCTGAGGGTTTTGTGCACGATCGCAGAAAACACAGCAGGCGAGTCAACATAGCCCTGAGGAAGACTTGTCCATGTAAATTGTTGTTGTTTGTACATAAATGAAAATAATAGCTGCACCTCTTCAGATATCAGTATGCTAAAAAAAATCTGAACATATATATAAAGGACAGTATAGAATTTATGTGTAGGATATTGAATTTATTATAGTTACCACATCCAGTACCACTGGTGAAAGATCAGATCTTTGATCTTTCTCAAATCTTGTGTCAGTCGCCAACTTTGTCCATCTGCTTTGAGAATAGGATTAAAAGGTGTGTTATATGGTGAGTGCGTCTTAATAATAATGCCATGTTTTAACAAATTTTCAATCACAGGTTCAATGCCCTTCTGGAGAAAGAGGGTATTGTTTTACATAGACCGGTGTTTTTGTTTTCAGTAATGCAGTGTACGGTTTATCATTGATGAAAGCTTGTGCTTAGCCAACAGTTTCACAGTTTTGGATTTACTCATTTCAGTGACGCTATCTCTTCTCCCTCACTCTCAGCTTCACACAGTAGGATGAGGGTGTGGCTCAGTGGACACCATCAGCACAGAAGGGAAGAAAAAGAAAAATCATTATAAAAATCATTTTCATAAAATGTTGACCATCACTTGTGACCACAGGCAATATTTTTTACCATCTACATTCAATTCAAAATTTGGCAAATCAGTTTTGTTATTTTTATATTTTAGAGTGAGCAGAAGTACTTGGGGTTCCTTCACTCCTTAGGCATCCCTGTTGGGGAGTCCATTCCATTCTGTTTGGTATTTGTTACATCTCCCTGTCTGCGTCTTTCCCCATCATTTCGTTTCCTGCACTCTTTTGCCCAATGACCAGGTTTGCCACAATAATGACATTTCTCTCGCCTTCCTTTCCCTTTTCCAGTCATTTTATCATTTTCGGTTTTCAGAGAAGGACACACATCAATTATCTCTGTCTCTGTCACATCATCCCCCAAAGTTCTGAGGAGTATTACTTTAAAATCTGGACCCGTCAGTTGTGCATAACGGGTATGACATTTCAGAATCTGCACAATTTTCACTGGATGAGAGGGAGAAGGCAGATTGTTACATATACTTTCAATGTCACTTGCCTTAGCAGGACATATGGAAATTTGATTTCCCTGTCTCACAAACATTAAAGCAGGCTTTGTTTTTTGTTTACATTTTGCTTTCTCACAGTCTGCCCGTTTACTGGGAGCTGCGGCCCCCCCTGCCACACACTGGGATATAATTTTGATGGAATGAGAGGTTTTTTTAATTCCTCTACTCTAGGCGCCTTATATTGACAAATATTTGAAGGGGATGTTGAGGCATAGGGCTGATATGGATACCCCTTTTTTCCCTTTTTAAATTTTGGCCTCTCTGGACCTTTATCCCAATTTGTTTTCATTTCTTTCCATTTACTGTACGACTTTTTCATGTACTTATCATTCCACTCTGGGTCTCCCCATATCCCCTGGCTTAAAAGAGCCTTCTTTGGGGAAAGGATCCAATTGTATTTCTCCTTGAGTCCACCCACTTAAATTTGATAAATAGGGTTCAGTCCAATATCCACAATTATTTCTAAACATCCAATTTCGGGGTGTCTCATCTTGAATTGGTCTTGATATCTTTTGACCCATCCTTCACCTAATTTGATTTTTAATTTGCCACACCACACCAAAGGGGTCTTTTTATAATTCTTTAATTATAATTATTCAGCCAATTTTATTAATTTGTCAACCGGAATATTCCCATCAACACTTTATTTTCCGTCAGAGCGGATCTAAACGGATATCCGTCAGAGCGGATCTGCACGGATCTTCCTCGCACCGGAGGGATTACCAAAATATTTGCCAGGTAGCTGTGCGTTTAAACAGTACCCTTCCAGACAAATCTTCCTGGACTAACTCTTAGAGCTGTATCCAAGGATAACATGGGATGAGAATGACCAAGCAAACACAGATCAAGTGTGGTACAAAGCATTCTCAGATTTATTCAGGAAGAAGGGTCATATTTATAGACATAGGTTAAACAACAATCTCCAGGATGGCTTGAGCATCCAATCCTACGACTTACCATGTAAACCTTACCATGTATGGCATTTCACAAAATATAATAACAAATAAGAAATGTATGTGCGTAAATGTGTGTGTGTCTTCAACTTCTGGTTACGTGTGAGAGTGTCAGTGTGTCCAAGGACTACTACTTGTTGTTTTGTCTAGGTAGGCACATGAGCTGCACAATGGAAAAATCCCAAGACACAGAGAAAGTCAGAAAGTGAAGCCCAAGAAATAAAAAAATATTTAACATTAAGCAAGTCACAGTTCTCACGCAATATGGGGAGGAAGAAAGATCTTTCTGAAGATGAAAAGCATGAAATGGTGCAATGTTGTGCAAACAGGTATTTGAGGCTGCTGGTGTCTCTGGAGTCTCAAGAAGCTCTCCATACAGGCTGGCAGTTGTGCGTAAAGATGCATTTCAGCCACTCCAAAAAAAAAACTAACAAAGAGAAACATTTACAGTGGGTGTAGAAATACATAAAGACTAATTTTTAAATAGTTTTATTCACTGACTAATGCTGTACTACAATGGATGGTCTAAATGGATGGATTTCTGGATGGTTGGTGAATGGCCGACATGTTCCAACAAGACTGCGACGTCAACAAGGAGCTGGTGGGTGATGATTTGGGCTGGAATATTGGGAAGTGAGATGGAGGGTATTAAAATGACTTTTGCAAGATATGTGGAGTTCATAACTGGCCATTTTCAGCTATGGTATAAAAAGGAGGATAGTGCATAGTACAATGCACTATGCACTATTCCATGCTGCAAAAAAACACCACAGCAATAAAACTGTTTGAAAATGTATTTCTACACCCACTGTAAATGTTTCTCTTTGTGAGGTTTGGTTAGTGGTGGTTAAAATGCATCTTCACGCACAACTGCCAGCCTGCATGGAGAGCTTCTTGAGACTCCAGAGACACCAGGAGCTTCAAATACCTGTTTGCTGCTCAACACTGGCTTTTTTATAGCTGCCCTTTTAATACAATTCATTTTTTGACAGGACTTTCCTCAAAAAGCCTTTATCTGACCGAGTTCTGGTGTGCTCTAAATCACTCACAGATCTTATGATAATTTGATAATCTTGATTCAGTTTTACACAATATTAGTTGTTTTCATGCCTTTTGCACAACATTGCACCATTTCATGCTTTTCATCTTCAGAAAGATCTTTCTTCCTCCTCATATTGCATGAGAACTGTGACGTGCTTAATAATGTGGAACAACCTCTAAGTAGGGTTTCCATAGATCTGGCTAATTATTTTGTCTGAGATTGATACCATTTATCTAAAAAGACATGGATACATAAACAAACAAACATTTTCTTAGAAAAACTAAAATCTAAATGTTTATTGTACTGAAATCTTACTGATATTAACTTCCTGCTTCGCTACTGTTCGGACGCTCTTGCTTACAGCTCCGCGCTTTGCTCTATTGCTTTTATATTTTATCTCCTAATTTTAACTACAGCAAATCAGCACAGTACCCTACGGTGGCGCATTGCTGCCACATACATATTATTTTTCCACTCAATTATGTTGTTCAAACGACATCTTTTCTCGTTCAAACGACATTTTATGTCGTTTAAACGACATCTTTTCTCGTTCAAACGACATATTATGTCGTTCAAACGACATCTTTTCTTGTTCAAATGACATTTATTTCATTCAAACGACATCTTTTCTCGTTCAAACAACATATTATTTGGTTCAAACGACATCTTTTCTCGTTCAAACAACAGATTTATGTAGTTCAAACAACAGATTTATGTCGTTCAAACGACATCTTTTGTCGTTAAAAACACATATTTTGTACATGACGAGAAATACCTTTATCTATAATAGAGAATATAGACTAGATCAGTGCCTTTATCACACTTCCGCACTCGAAAAGCAGAAGCAAATATAGTGTAAAATACCTTTCGATGCCTGGATCGATGGCAGTGCAAAGTAATGAACACAATATTATTGTTTTATTGGCCTATATGCAGTTTCTAATAGCCTAATAAAGCACAATTTTATCATTTAGCATTCCTTATTTTCTGGAAAATATAGGTTTATTGGCCTCAATGAGTCTGAGACTCCCGGTCAGAGATTGTGTCTCAGACGACATTAAATATTTTGTGAATAGGCTATTTGTAAATATTCGTGGCATAACAGGTGGAAAAATGACTGTACTGCAGTTCTGTGGATGTTTTGCCTAGGCAAGGTTATTAGCCTTTAGTTAACTAAAATAAATAAATAAACTATTAAAAATATTTATGCTGCAATATGAGAAAATATAAATATTAGTTGAAAATGCTATTTTTAATATATTTTCGTTTTTTCCCCTGACCTTCAACCGATGCGATCCTTTCATTACCCAACAAGACTGTTAAATTAGAATTAAATGAAATTAGAATGAAGAAAAAAATCCCATGGGTTTAGTTTTAGGCTATACATATAGGCCTAGATGAAACAACAAAACATGAGGATTCTTTGCATCACATGCAGCGCTTCTGTGAACGGAGAAAAAAACAAGATGAAATCTTATAAAAGGAATAAATAGCCTATTCCTATATAGCTAGGCATACACGAAATATATTAAACCTAAATAATTAACATATTAAGAAAATGAAAGAAAAAAAACTGCGACAAGTAGACCATTTCGATTCATTTTTGAGAAGCAAGTTCACGGAAATGAATTGCTTGTCTTTATTTTTCAAGCAATGGTATGTTGAGTGTACAAAAATAATAGTTATACCTGCAGATTCGAATGGTGTTACTCTTATGACCATAAATGTCTGAGTATTTTAATTGTTTCCGCTTTTATAAGAAAATTCAAATGAACGCGCCGGCGCCTCACGCGCACACCATCAGTTAGTAGCACTTGGCATCGCAGCCTATTGTCAAAATAAACAAATTATATTTGCATTCATTAGCTAACCTATATTTTATGTGGCTAACATTTAGTTACCATTTTTTCCAATATATGTAATCTTTTAAACACTATTTTTTTTAACTCTGCATTTGTACAGTAAAATTAACTTGAATGAATATTATAACAAAATTTAGCAATTTTAGGCTGTTGTTGTTTCGCTTAAAATATAGGTTAATGAATGCCAATATAATTAATTTTATTTGCATAGAACAATTTAAAGGATTTGTTGTGGAAATAGCCTAAATTGCATGTTTTGCATATTTTTGTAAAAATTTCGTTTTTACCGGCAGGCCTGGTTCCAGGTTGGCATTTTAATCCAATAGGGGGCATCACTACATAGGCTATTTTAGTTCCCCTTGCGCTACAAATCTTTTCAATTTAATGGTATTCAGAAAAACAGAACAAGAATGAAAAATATAATATATAAACGTCAAGCCAAAACGAATTAATTTAAAGTGCATATTGCAGGTTTAACATTTTTTTCGAGATGAATATATAACCTTGTACAAAAATACCATATAAAAAGGTACTGCAGGGTTTAAAAATGCTTTGCGAGACATAAGGGCATTAATTTAGTAGATAAAGTGACGGTCTCTGTAAAAACCGCTTTTTTTTCAGCATCGCGTCATTTTACGTCACTACAGGGAGATGTTCGCAGAGCTCTGTGTTGATTCAGTGCAGAATATATTGGTATTTAGCAACAGCGGCCGTGAATCAGTGTGTTTTCGGTAGTTATTATATTATATTTATCATCGTAATGGTAAATTATTGTGTATGTGGAGGTTTCACAAACTTCAGCCTGTCAGGACATTGAGTACAGAGGTTTACTAACAAGAAAAACTACGCTGCTATCTTCTGTGCCGGGGTTTGTTTTGTGCAGGTGAAGAGACGGGACTTCACTTCTACATCTGCGTCGAAAAAACGCGTTCATTTTAGACTGGAGGATTATCATCCTGGCGATATGATGGGAGTTCAACATTGTAATACTTCTGTAAATGATTATAATGAATAAATTTACACACGCAATGCTTCTTCACCGTTTTCACTTGAATCAGTTTCACCACTGATGAATACAAATTATGTACACATGCATACAGTCTCACACTCACACAAAACAGTTTTGAATGATGTGCTGGTAATGTAAATACCCCAATTTCATGCATGCCATGTATGTAAACTTATATATACATTCAAGTTCACACAACTACATAATCACGGCGTCATATACATCCTCACACTATCAGTGAATGGGCACGGAATAAACTCCTAACACAGAATTAATGAATAAAGGATAACATGAAATACAGTAAGTTAACAATATGTTTGGCCGCCGGCGGGAGACATGATCACGGATCCGTCAGAGATGCAGCTCGATGAAGACTTACGGTGCACATTTTAAGTTTTGTGTTTGATTATTACATTTGCTAACTACCAAATCAGTCGTGATGAGAAACGGCTATATCACGTAACGTTAGTGTGGACGGATATTAACGCGTGTGACATACGCTTGATCAAAGTTTATTAGATTCTGTTATTAGTAATCAGTTAGGCCTACTCCTAGATGACCAATAGCTTTGCTGTTGCCTGATTCATGATAATAATCTGTACAATATTGTGATCTGAGCACATGTCGTTAACGTTATATCTATAAGCTAACACCGGTCTCTGTCCTGTTCTCCACTGCTTATCCTCACACAACAGCTCAATTAGTCTCTTTTGACCGTTATTCTGTCTAATTCTGGCCTGTCCCTGCTCTCTTAAACACATAGCAGGCTAATTGTATGGCTGTGATTAGTTATACGAGTATAAATAAGCATTTACAATTTCCTCAGCGTCCGAACTGTCATTGCGATCCATCGTTTTCCTATAGTTTATATTGATCGCGTTCCCTTCAATGACGTCACGTCCGATTTGGCATTTTTCAGATGCGGAAGTAAAATTCTCTAACAAAAAACGACTCCAGAAGCCTATGTAGCGTATTTATGCGTGTTTTTTCAAGAAAATCTATTTCATACATTATTTTTCTACACATTGAATCACAAAAGCTCTAACCTGCAATATGCCCTTTAAAGCTAAACTGAAATAGAAACCCATTTGGCATAAATCCAAATGTGCAGTTTTTGGATGTTAAATAGCCTATAGCCTATTTATTATTTAGCTAAACGTTCTGATTATACACAGACTATAAATTAGCAGAGTAACTTTTTCTATATTTGGCTGACTGTATTTTATTTTGACAATAAACAGGCTGCAATGTCAAGTAGCTACTAAAACTGAGCCTTGCGTGTGCGCGTGAGGCGCCGGTGTGTTCATTTGAATTTTCTTATAAAAGCGGAAACAATTAAAATACTCAGACATTTATGGTCATAAGAGTAACACCATTCGAATCTGCAGGTATAACTATTATTTTTGTACACTCATAATAACATTGCTTGAAAAATAAAGACAAGCAATTCATTTCCTTGGACTTGCTTCTCAAAAATTAATTGAAACTCATCGATGGTCTAGCCTACTTGTCGCAGTTTTTTTTCTTTCATTTTCTTAATATGTTCATTATTTAGGTTTAATATATTTTGTGTATGCCTAGCTATAGGAATAGGCTATTTATTCCTTTCACACAAGCGCTACATGTGATGCAAGAATCCTCATATTTTGTTGTTTCATCTATAGGCTATAGCCTAAAACTATGGGATTTTTTTTTTCTTCATTCTAATTTCGTTTAATTCTAATTTAACAATCTTGTTGGTTAATGAAAGGATCGCATCGGTTGAAAGTCAGGGGAAAAAAACGAAATTGTATTAAAAATAGCATTTTCAACTAATATTTATATTTTCTCATATTGCAGCATAAATATTTTTAATAGTTTATTTATTTATTTTAGTTAACTAAAGGCTAATAACCTTGTGTAGCAGGGATATGTTGTTACACCAGATTATAATTCATTTTTGTTATATATATATATATATATATATATATATATATTATTTGTTTTTATTATTAATTGTTTTGGGGCATTTTATTTTGAAAATGTTGCGTGCTTTTATTAAATATAGTATGTACGTCGGCTGACGTCATACGTAGGTAAGGCGTTCAAAACGCAGCGCAATCGGAAGTTCGTCCTCTTTGCTTTAATGCCATCAGAGAGGAGAGGTACTATTTTTATGAGCTCCCTTCATTAACTGTTAAAATGTGTTCATGTCATGTTTATATGATCAAATACGAGAAAGTATACTGTGTGATGTTATATCTGACCATTAGTTCGTGTTATCAACCTGGTAAATGTAGTTTATTTGAGTGCTCTTTACTGGTGAATGGTGCATTGCGTGAGACGGCGGCAAAGTGTGTGCGTCGTGTGTGTGTGAAGGATATGTTAGCGGCTATGCGGCTAACATCTCGATTAAGGAATATTTATATATATAAATTGATAAATAATAGATCGAGATGTTTAATTAAAAAGATGTGTATGTATAATTATATTTTGTAAACTAAATATATGTTTTAGTCTTTAATGTATTTTGTACACTTAGGAGATATATTTTATATATATTGTATATTGCATTCATTGTGTGATCTGTGGTTAACTGCCTGGGGTACTTAACATGTATTTTGTGGTTAACAGGCATAATTAAGAGCTGTTGCAGATAACAGTGCCTGTCTGTTTGCTTGTTTTACTACACAGGTATGTTAAATGGTATTCAAGAAACACTGTAATGCTGTTTTGAATTATTGGTATATAAGAAGGACATGTTTGTGAATGTATTATTATATTATATGACTTATTTTATTATTTTTATTACTCATACTATTTTATATATATACGATGAGGGGGGCTGGAGGCGAGACGGTGCTTCTGTCATCTGTTGCTGTTTCTTCGGTGGAGCTCAGACGTCTGACGGATTGAGTTCAACGCTGAAGACGCAGGTGGGCGAAGCACGGACTGTTGAACTGGTGATTTGTGTCTAAGGTGGATCGAGCGAGCGCCATGCTGGATCATCGAGGAGTGTCGCCACCTATCCTGTTTTAAGTGAATTGTGTGACTGAAGGTACTTTGCAGCATCAATTGACATTTTTTTTTGACAGGTGGACTTTGAAAAAAAAAAAAAAAGAAATAGTGGACTGCGCTTTATATGAGGTTTAAGGTCAAATAATTTTTTTTCTTTTACATTGATTTATTTTGTTTTATTAATATTTTTGTGTTTTGAGACAGTATTCTGATGCGTGAGCAGAGTGGCTGCTAAACGAAGTGATTTGGGGTGGGACAACACATTTACAACTGGTAGAGGGCGTTTTGAATACGCCTGACAGAGCAAAGCTGTTTGAAGATCCTGAATACTGTAGTACAGGTCGGGGTAGAGCAATTGGTCTTTCCCCCGATGACAGAGTCCAAATGTGTGGTAGTCCAGTCGCTGCAGCCAGTAACTATGAATTCGTTCCTCGTGAATCAGAAATGTCTGGTCAGATGAGAAACCTCATAAAACAAATTGGTATTGAGATTGGGCAATCAATTAGAGAGAGTATGATGAGGCCTGACTTTTCTAATCATTCATCTGCAAGGAGGTCCCGTGAAGGTGTCAGTGGTCATATGACTGACCCCTCTAATACTACTGTCATTGACGCATCAAAAATTAACTTGATCCTGAAAGCTGAGGTGTCCGCACCACCACACTTTCGAGGAGACGGTTCGGACAAATGCTCAGTCATGGAATGGGAAGACATGATGAGGGTGTATTTGAACAAACTTGAGGTGACAGAGTCTGAACTGGTTGATGAGATAATGAACAGAGTTATGGGGCGGGCCAGAGATGTAATGAGAGTATGGCTGCGCAATGGTTCTACAACTCCAACTGTTGATTCTGTATTTTCTGTTTTGAAGCAGCACTTCGGGGACCAGAGCAGTTCAGGTATTCCATTAGCTGATTTCTATTCTGTGAGACCATATCCATATTTTGGATAAGACTAAACAAGGCAGCGGATGTTGCAGAGCAGAGTTTAAGATGGGAAGGCAGATCTCTGGATAACAGGAGTAAAGAGGTGGCAGTTATGTTCATTCGTAACTGCCCTGACAAAGAATTAGCTTTTGTTTTGAAGAGTAAACCTGTACAGTCATGGAACGCGTCTGAGGTACAAGGTACAGCTTGACGAGTTGTTAAGAGAACGTAAGTTGACGAATCACACGGTCAAACAATTCACCACGGTTGTCTCAGAGCCAGACGTGGATGTGCCTGTCTCATCGTCTAAGTCTGAACAGGGTGGGGGCGTAGCTGACGAGAATGCATTGAACAAAGTCTTGTCTTTGCTTGAAAAAGCGTTAGTGTGCAACACTCAGTCTGTGCGAGGCCCCTGGCCTAAACGAACGGGCAATAAGACTCGAGAATGCAGAGTGTGTCAAAGCAGTGAGCACAGCATGACTGCTCATTGTAAAATGTATAATTTGTGTTTCAAGTGTTTTGCGGCTGGACATGCGAGCTACAACTGCGACAGTCATAGAGTAACGTCCAGGGTGGGCTCCGGTCAGCATGACAAAGTTGCGTCTCAGGGAAACTAGACAGCTCCCTTCGGGCAGAGGGCGAAGTGGGGCTGTGTAGTTCCTCTGAGAATGATTTTGAGTCTGTTTATTCCTTCTTCTGTGAGAGTGAGTGTTGGCAAAACAAAAACAGTCATTTTCCAGAACAGCATGCAAGTTGATCAAAGTGACAGTTTATTTTATACAAGTGTGTTACTACAGGACAAAGTTGAGCTTCGGGGGATGTTGGACAGTGGCTCCATGGCAACCACTCTGAGTGCGGAAGTACTTCCTCAACTTGGAGACGCCGGAATGCTGGAACAGGATATCCTGAGCTCTTCAGATATTGTCTTGGTGGGTTGTGGTGGCAAACAAACTACTCCAGATGGTGTGTGCTATCTGAGGCTTGAAGTGTACGGGGTCAGTTTCATTGTCCCAGTTCTGATTTGTAAGGGGTCAAAAGGACCCGATCATACTTGGCACAAATGTCTTGAAACCTCTAATAAGTCAGATGAAGCATACAGACCAATTTTGGAAAGTGGTAAAGAGACCTGACTCGACTGTGCGATCTGAAAATGGCCAATTTTTACGCATGCTTTCTTGTATTGACAGATGGAGGGGTGATTCGATTCCTGACAAGGTGGGTACTCTGAGACTGAGGTCAGCTGTGACACTCCAGCCAAGGAGCGAACATCTTGTTTGGGGTCGTTTGCCTCCCAGGGTCAGTACTGTCAGTAGGGAGCACAGTAGTCATTGAGCCGAGTACTTCACGTTGCGCGCATCGGAATGTGCTGATTGGGAGGGTTGTTTCACCTTTGTGGGGCGATGGCTGGCTTCCAGTAAAGATGATCAACCCGACCAATGCAGAAATTGTGTTGAGGAAAAATGCGAAGGTAGCCGATGTGTATCCTTGCGTCACTTTGGAGGACCTCGATCAAACCACTGACAGAGTGTTTAGTCAAAATGTAGGTGCGGTACGTTCTGACAAGTCATGTGGTAGTCTTACTGTGGGTGGCTCTACATCTGGAGCAAGTTTGACAGGTAACAGCAGGTTGGATGACCTGGGGCTGAGCGACTTGAATGTCGGGGATTGTGAAGTGTCTCCCTTTTGGAAGAACAAGTTGGTTGATCTCATTGAAAAATATGAGTGTGTGTTTTCCAGGCACAGTTTGGACTGTGGCGAAGCAAAAGGTTTTTGTCATCGTATCAGAGTTACGATAGGCCCTTTCGTCTTCCATACCGGCATCTTTCTCCTGCTCATTACTTGAAGTTGAAAGAGACTTTAGATGAAATGGAGGACAAGGAGATCATTAGGAAGTCGAGCAGTGAGTATGCATCACCATTGGTTTTAGTGTGGAAGAAAAATGGTGATTTAAGGATATGCACTGATTTCCGATGGTTAAAAGCACGCACAGTGAAGGATGCTCATCCTCTTCCTCACCAATCAGATGTTCTTGCAGCGCTGGGTGGGAACGCATACTTTAGTACTATGGATCTGACTTCTGGGTACTATAACATCCCGTTGCACGAAGATGACAAGAAGTTCACGGCGTTCTGTTCGCCAATGGGGCTCCATGAATACAATAATTTGCCCCAGGTAGTCTGTAACAGCCCAGCAACATTTATGAGAATGATGTTGACTGTGTTTGGTGACCAGAATTTCTTGAGCCTTCTTTGTTATTTAGATGATTTGTTAGTTTTCGGAAAGACAGAAGAGGAGAGCTTGGAAAGGCTGGAAATGGTGTTCCGACGTCTAAAAGACCACAATTTGAAATTGTCTCCTTCAAAATGTAGGTTCTTGAGGAAGTCTGTAAAATTGCTGGGTCATATTGTGTCTGAAGAGGGGGTGGCCAGTGATCCAGCAAAAATTTATGCCATTGTGAATATATCTGAGAAGGATTTGATGGAGAGTGATTGTGTTACGCCATCAGCGGGTAACATCAGATCCTTTTTAGGTATGGTGGTGTACTACCAGCATTTCACAGAAAATTGTTCTATGCTGGCTAAACCCTTGTTTCAGCTGTTGACAGGACAGAAAAGACCTAGAGTGAGGAGGGGTGTGAAACGAATGAAAAGAAATCGTACACTTTCTCCAACAGATTGGACTGATGACTGCAGAGCAGCTCTGGAGAGTTTGAAGTCTGCCTTGGTGAGTCAGGTTTTGCTTGCGCACCCAGATTTTTCGAAGCCGTTTCTGTTGTCTGCGGATGCCTCCACTAGTGGGCTCGGGGCCGTTTTGTCGCAGGTTCAGGAGAGATTTGCTGTAGCAAGGCCTATTGCCTTTCGTCAAAGTCTTTAAATCATGCACAGTCAAAGTACCCAGCACACAGACTTGAGTTTTTGTCGATGAAGTGGGCTATTTGTGATAAGTTCAGTCACTGGCTGCGGGGACACAGATTTACTGTGTGGACTGATAATAACCCTCTCAAGTACATCCTCACAAAGCCCAAGCTGGATGCATGTGAACAACGGTGGGTAGCGAAGCTGGCGCTTTACGATTTTGATATCCAGTATATCCCCGGTCCGAAAAATATAGTGGCAGATGCATTAAGCAGGGAACCGTTTGCGACTTCGAGAATTTTTCACAGATTGACGAGGACACCTTACGACGTTTTGCTGCATGAAGCAGAGTCTGTTGCTGTCGAGCAGGTGCAGAACATGTTCCATTTGTCGTGTGAACGTGAGGACGGTGAAGTGGTAGATGGGCTGTCAGAGCCTGCGAATTTAGGTGGAGATGTATGTAGGGTGCACTTCCCTTACTGGCAAAGTGTATCACCAAGATTTGTCAGCTGTTCTTCATTCTCACCGTGACTGGGAGCATGGTGCAGCCATTAGAAGCATGTCATATGTTCAGCATTTAGAGAGTTTGGTAGACGTAGAGCAGAGTGAGCTCCGCAGCCTAACTCATGATGAGTTGCTGGAGAAGCAGAGTCAGGATCCTGCGATTGATAGAGTGAAGTTCTTTGTGGAGAGGGGCAGACGTCCATCTCGCAGAGAAAAAGTGTTCGAGTCTAAAAGAACTGTGAAAATACTACGCCAATGGGGTAAACTTGTCTTAAGGTTGGGTGTCTTATACAGAGTGTCTAAGAATCCGGTTTCTAAGAAGAATATTTACCAGTTTGTAGTGCCAGCGGCTCTTCGATGTACTGTTCTGAAGGGAGTGCATGATAACGCTGGTCATCAGGGTCAGCATCGCACGCTCTGGTTGGCTAGACAGCGGTTCTTCTGGGAGTCTATGGAGGAAGACATAAAGACATACGTCAATGAGTGTCAGAGGTGTATTTTGAGTAAGAGGCCTGAACCAGAGGCAAGGGCTCCACTCGTATCAATTCACACGAGTGCCCCTCTTGAAATGGTTTGCATTGACTTTTGGTCAGTGGAGGATTCCAACAACAGAACGGTTGATGTGTTAGTGGTCACTGACCATTTCACAAAGCTCGCTTGTGCTTATGTGTGCCCAAATCAGACTGCAGAAGCTGTTGCGCGTGTCCTGTGGAACAAGTTTTTCTGTATTTATGGGTTTCCACAGCGAATACATTTTCCGACAGGGGTGCAAACTTTGAGAGCTCCCTTTTGGTCGAGTTGTTGAGATTGTTAGGTGTGGGTAAATCGCACACGACCCCATATCATCCAATGGGTAATGGACAAACTGAGAGATTTAACCGTACCCTGGGTGATATGATCCGTTCGCTGCCTCCGAGATCTAAAGTTAAGTGGCCACAGATGCTGAACACTCTTACCTTCGCGTACAATTATACGAGACATGAGACCACTGGGTTTCCACCGTTTTTCTTGATGTTCGGCCGAACACCAAGATTACCAGTGGACATCCTGTTCGAAAAAGTAGTGTTGAATAATGAGACTGTTAATGTTCACAAGTATGTACAGTCTCTTGAGAAAGACTTGCGAGAAGCAATGTTAATCACACAAGAACATGCTAAAAGACAGCAAGCCAAACAAGCAGAGTATTATGATCGAAAGGGTAAAGGTCATTCTCTTGAGTTGGGTGACAGAGTACTCCTTGTGAATAAGGGTGAACGAGGGAAAAAGAAGTTAGACGACCAATGGGAAAAAGTCGTGTATGTTGTTGTGGGAAAAAGGGGTGCATTGAACACTTACCAGATAAGAAATCCTGGGACAGGTCGTACCAAAACCGTGCATCGTAATCTGTTGATGCCTGTCAATTTCCTGCAGGTGCCATCTTGGAATGATGGTAGTGATGGTGTTGATGATGTCGAGGATTCCACTGTCTGTGTGTCATGTGATGAAGCTGATCAAACTCGGAGTGACGATCGAACCTCTCGCTGGGTTGCAGATCTTGATGCTGCCACAGATGTGACACAAATAGAGTCTGTGGAGTGCACTAATGCTGATGAGAGTGAAGCCATTGGTGACACAGTTGTGAAATGTGACTCTGAGATGTCTGGAGCACCTGTGTGTATCGCAAATTCAGACAACTTGCCCAACTCTATTTTATCTGTATGTTCATTGGTGTCTGATTCTTCTGTATCAGCAGTTCTAAGTGATGACTGTGTTTCTGAAGTTGATGAGTATACTTCAACTGTTGCAGAAATTCCTATGACATTGTCCAGTGTGCAAGATCAGGGGAATGAAAGAGTCTCTGGTCTACAAGATGGCTTTAGGTCAAGATTTGGGAGATTGATTAAGCCAGTTAACAGACTGATACAGTCAATGTCAACTCAGAGAGTGTATGAAATTCGTGAAATTTGAACTGTTCAATTGAGAACAACAAATAGGTTTGTTAAAGAGTTAAAAGACTTTCTTTTTTTTTCTGCTTGTTTTTGTTAAATGCATGTTTTGCGAGTGTAATGAGTACATTAACGGGACATTGTTGGTGTCATGTGTAGAACTATGTACAAGGCATGGTTTTCTATGGGTTATTTGGGGATTAGCTACCTCTGGGTTTCCTTAATCTCGAAAGAGATAGTTAAGAACTGAACAAATCTAATGTGATTTCAGAAAATGTGGCATCCTTTGCTAATTTAGCAAGACTTTGTAAGTAATGCATAATCTGGTGTAAAACAGTGGGAGTGGATGTAGCAGGGATATGTTATTACACCAGATTATAATTCATTTTTGTTATTTATATATATATATATATATATATATATATATATATATATATATATATATATATATATATATATATATATATATATATATATATATATATATATATATAATTTGTTTTTATTATTAATTGTTTTGGGGCATTTTATTTTGAAAATGTTGCGTGCTTTTATTAAATATAGTATGTACGTCGGCTGACATCATACGTAGGTAAGGCGTTCAAAACGCAGCGCAATCGGAAGTTCGTCCTCTTTGCTTCAATGCCATCAGGGAGGAGAGGTACTATTTTTATGAGCTCCCTTCATTAACTGTTAAAATGTGTTCATGTCATGTTTATATGATCAAATACGAGAAAGTATTCTGTGTGATGTTATATCTGACCATTAGTTCGTGTTATCAACCTGGTAAATGTAGTTTATTTGAGTGCTCTTTACTGGTGAATGGTGCATTGCGTGAGACGGCGGCAAAGTGTGTGCGTCGTGTGTGTGTGAAGGATATGTTAGCGGCTATGCGGCTAACATCTCGATTAAGGAATATTTATATATATAAATTGATAAATAATAGATCGAGATGTTTAATTAAAAAGTTGTGTATGTATAATTATATTTTGTAAACTAAATATATGTTTTAGTCTTTAATATATTTTGTATTTTGTACACTTAGGAGATATATTTTATATATATATTGTATATTGCATTCATTGTGTGATCTGTGGTTAACTGCCTGGGGTACTTAACATGTATTTTGTGGTTAACAGGCATAATTAAGAGCTGTTGCAGATAACAGTGCCTGTCTGTTTGCGATTAAATGGCACTGCGTATTAAATGACCATCAGTAAAAAACAGCTTTGTGTGGACAATTCTTTTATTAAACATCAAAATAACACAACGCAGAGGAACAACTGCTACACTTGCCTAGGCAAAACATCCACAGAACTGCAGTACAGTCATTTTTCCACCTGTTATGCCACGAATATTTACAAATGGCCTATTCACAAAATATTTAATGTCGTCTGAGACACAATCTCTGACCGGGAGTCTCAGACTCATTGAGGCCAATAAACCTATATTTTCCAGAAAATAAGGAATGCTAAATGATAAAATTGTGCTTTATTAGGCTATTAGAAACTGCATATAGGCCAATAAAACAATAATATTGTGTTCATTACTTTGCACTGCCATCGATCCAGGCATCGAAAGGTATTTTACACTATATTTGCTTCTGCTTTTCGAGTGCGGAAGTGTGATAAAGGCACTGATCTAGTCTATATTCTCTATTATAGATCAGATAAAGGTATTTCTCGTCACGTACAAAATATGTGGTTTTAACGAGAAAAGATGTCGTTTGAACGACATAATGTCGTTTGAACGAGAAAAGATGTCGTTTGAACGAAATATGTCATTTGAACGAGAAAAGATGTCATTTGAACGAGAAAAGATGTCATTTGAACGAAATATGTCGTTTGAACGAGAAAAGATGTCGTTTGAACGACATAATTGAGTGGAAAAAATATGTATGTGGCAGCAATGCGCCACCGTAGTACCCAAACGACAAATCTTGGCACCAACAATCTTTTTAACAGGAAGAATTGCTACAAAAAAAGGGAATTTTTATCCAACCAGCCTCCCACTGACGGCAGCCATCAGCTTACATTCCGGAGAACACAGCTGCCTACATCCAAAAGGATTATAAATAATATGCCGCCTCTGGTTGAAGAATCTACCTGCTGCACAAACTGCCACAGACTTCTACAAAGGATTGCAGTTCTTGAAACAAAGTTACTTGCGGGACTACCAAACCAGAAGGAACACACAACAGAGCTTCATCGGGGACGTCCTCAGCACACAGTCGGTGAGTCCCGGGCTCTCAAGTGTCACGCATTGAGCGTGACAGTCACTCATTTCGGTCTTTTGTCACGCACTCCTGCCACACATTGTATTTCTCACGCAGAAAAATATCATATATTTAATATGCCGCAGTGGCCAAAATGTATCTGGCCGCGCCGCTCTCTCTGAAACCGGGAAGGAATCAAGCGCGTCTCGAACCTGCCACTTATCAGCCAATCAAAAAAAAGAAAGAGGCTACACAATAGCCAATCAGAAAATAACACTATTGTATCTGGGTAAGATTTAACGCAACAACCAATGAAAAAAAAGCATATCCTGGAATTGTTCACCATCCTCCTCGTTCACCCACAGAGGGAAACACTGGAGCTCTGAGCATCACTTTGAGCACAGAAATCCGTGTATCATTCATTCTTTTCATATTCAATTAAGAAATCAAATTCGGAAAAATGACTTGTTATTTCCTTATTCGTTTACAAATACAATATTTAAAAAACAAATAATGACTGTTTTTTTTGTATTTTCGATTACATGCTCAAATTGAAAATGGGAGATACGAAAAACGCCTCCACCACGAATCTGATTTTGATATTTAGTTATCCAATTTGGCATGACCCGGAAGTTTGTCTTCACACATATGGTTCCACCATAACAGTACTTACTATGGCCGCTCTAGACCAATACATTAATTTGGTTAAAGGCTTACTCGAAAGTGGCAAGACTCATGCAGAGATTTCCACCCATCTGCAACAAATGGGTGTCCAGCGATGCTCTGAAATGAGTGTTAGACGAATCTGTTTTAAACACAACCTTCATCGAAAAAGACAAGTATCGGACACAGAACTGAAAGCAGCTATGATTGGATCTATTTATGAGGTAAATACGTTTTTCATCTTCTTCTTTATCTTATTATTATTATTTATATTCGTACTGTTCGAGCAGTGTTTTTGGGACAAGACAGTGCATTCACAGCTAAGTTAGTCCTTCATGAAACGGGCAGCTTTGCATTCAAAACAATTAACTGTAGATGTTTTTTCTTTTAATTGTATTTACTTTTAGCAATTATTTTGTAATAAACGCTTAAAGTGAGCTATTAAAACATGATATGTTGAATTATGTTTTATATTTAAGGTAAGTATAGGCACTAGTTTTTGTGTTCATTTTTATTTCCTGTCGCTGCTCTTTTTATTGTAGCCTATTGTAGTTCAATAACCATTTTATTTAAGGTTTCATGTATTTACTGTAGGCCGGTTTCAATTACGATTTCAAGCAGTAGGCTATCAATAATGCATGACATGCCTTTAAAGTTTTTACACCAGCCAGTCAAACACGTTGTAGGTAGATTAGTGGTAATGCATTCATGTAATGCCTTCTTAGGAAGAAATTTTTTTATAGATAAAAACCATGACCACTGATGTGACCTTTGACCTCCAAAATGTAGATACTGCACTCTGCCTTTGGATGACCTTAAACAACTAAAACACCATTGCAAAAGCAAAGTGCAGTATCTACAAACTAAATGTGTTCATCCAACTTTATTGTTGTGTTTCTTACTACACGTTGATTGTTTTTAATAACTTTAATATTTTATTTTTTGATGTTTGCATGTTGTGAATGATAAAATTGCTCTGAGGACTGGAGTAATGATGCTGAAAATTCAGCTTTAATCAGAGGAATAAATAACATTTTACAATAAATCCACATAGAAAACAGCTATTTGACTATTTTTGATCAAATAAATTCTGCCTTCCTCTTTCAAAGACATTAAAGAAGTATTATTTTAAACTTGATCACCAGTGTGTAAAATAATGCATGTGAACTAATTAGAAAATGATATATTTTAGACACTTTCCTAACACGGGACATATTAAATATGGCTACTTAAATGTTTAGTTAGGCCATGTTTAGTATAAGTTTGCGAATGATATTTCGAGTTTTATGAATAATTTTCAAATGATTGTGAAATTACTGAAGAAATCCTAATAACAGATACACAAACATTCACTCTTATCTGGCATGCTGAAACAACGTTAATGTTTCTGTGTCCATTGTGTGACGAATAACGTCATTAAAATATGACAAATATGAAAAGGTCAGAAGTGCATGCCTGTAAATGAACGTCCGTCGTTTATTTATTTATTTATTTTTTAATCAAACAGTAAAAGTGCCACGCTGCTCAGTTTCTGTGGACAGTAGACAGACAGACAGACAGACAGCGCTAGAGAGACTGAGCACACTAAGTTTTTTTTGTGGCTGAAGTGGGTCGGCCGCGCCCGCGCAAACAATTCGTCTGGGTTGACGGAGGATACAGACTACGTAAATTTACTTTAATTCATTCTTCGCATATATTTACATCGCAACGGGCCGGCCCACATTGTCCAGCGGCCAACCGGGAAAACTCTCGGTACTCCCGATGGCCAGTCCGCCCCTGATTATGTTGAGTATAGCCATCAATGGAGCAGTGCAGGTAGGCTAAAATATCGGTCTAATTCGCTAGCAGCTAGCAAGTTAATGTTAATTGATTATAAAGCTGTCGTTTGCTTGGCTAGGAGTTCATATTTTGCTTTCTTCCTTTCTCGTCTTTGGATATTTGCGTTTTAACGCGAGTTTAACCATCATGCCGCAGCTGTCAAAGCCGGGAAAAACAAAGCTAGAACGCAGTAACATCACTTACTGTGGTTTGCCTTGGTATTAGGGGTGGGAATCGGAGGGTACCTCACGATACGATACGATCACGATAAATGGCTCACGATAACGATAATATCGCGAGTCAGCGATTCTGCGATAATCGATATATCGCTAGACAATCCTATAATGATACATCGCGATATTGGTCTTAATATGAAAACAAAATGCACGTGAAAAGGTTAAGTGCAGGTTAACGGATAAATCCGATCTTATATGTACATTTAATAGAGTTCACGTCACCGAAAGCAAGAAATATGAGTTAATTTCAGTTAATTTCAAAATCAGAGACTGCAATAGGAGAGAGCTGCAACAGCACTGGTAAGGTCTCATTACTTTTAATGAAGATAATTGTGTGTTACGCGTCTGCGACTTACTTTCACTTTCATATGCGGCAGTTTGCGCGTCAGCTTGCTGAAGAGATCTGCGGCGATGTGTGATGCAGTAGCGTTGTCATATCTGACTCTCACATGTTTCAGTTTTAGTATTTTTGGGAGAAGTAAAATTTACATATGTAGTTTCAACAACCAGATGTATTTAGATTGATGCATAGACAGTTTTGACTGGAATGCGTCCCAGACCATCTCCTGAAGTGGTTTGAGCGATCGGATTTAAATCCGTCTCAAATTCGTTTTTTAGGCATTTAGGCATTTAGACCTGGTCTTTTCACGATCGGATAGCTATCCGATCAGAGAAAATGCATGAAGTGACCAGGTGCAAACAGACCCTTTGACGTTCTTCAAGCGCTTAGATATACACGGGAGCGTTCGAAAGCAGGCGTCTATCAGAGGATCCCTAATATATGCTTTCAAACGCTCCCGTGTATATCTAAGCGCTCGATGAAGAACGTCAAAGATGTCTAGTTTGTCACATCAATGGTATAAAAGTGCGTCAAGACTTTGAACTTAAACGTGGCTGGGGCATCTATTTTACTCACACTGCTGTCCGCCATCCTGTTAATAACCTCTCTTTCTTAGGCTAGTTAACTTAAGTTCACATTTCCCTCATTCATGTGTTGAGCGCCGCCTTGAAGTAGTGACGCTTTGAGCAAAGAAATTTATAACGCTTTATTTTTTTAATTAAAATATCGATATTCGGCGCAGCGATACGATTCTCGTATCGCACAGAGAAGGACGACGATATATCGCCATATCGATATTTTGTCCCACCCCTACTTGGTATTAGCTTCAATTTTGTAGTTACTGCAATTTTGACACCCTCGTTTCTCAGAAACAGGACAATTTTGAACCGGGATACTTTGTCACAAGACAGAAGAGATGTTACAAAGCCCATTTCAAGCCATAACTCATTTTTGATCAAATGTGTAGTTACTGCGCTTTGCCTTTGGACGGCAGTATACTGTAATGCTTAAATTATGTACTAGGTGTAACATTTAGTTGTTTCAAGTTTTTACAAAGAGGAATTGTTTAATTTGATTACCTTTGGAAAGTTTTTGGCATAGTTGCTCTTGGAACTGCAGAAGAACCAGTTGCAGAACCCGCTGCTGCACTGACTGGCCGGTGGAAGGAAAAGCGAGTAGGGTTGGGCGTTACAGGTGTATTAGGTGAACACTCCACGCTGATGCTCTCACCGTGCACCTCATAATGACCCCTTACTGTGAGGTCAAGAAGACTGAAGTGGCCATCAGGCTCAGGAAACAGAGCCACATTGTTGTCATCAGTGATGTACAAACTGGGGCCATGGACCTTTAAGATATTTATTTTCAACATAAACAAGTTCAGGATATTTATCAGGCCACTGGAATTTATGGTGTAATTTAACAATGGTGTAATTTAACAGATGGCGTCCAATTGTTTTCAAAGACAGTGGGCCTCCCTTCTGACAGAACATCAAAAGGGTGTATTCTGAACAAAAGTTTTGTAAAGAGCATAGGGAATTTTTTTAATATACACAGAGAGGTATATTAGCCTGATGTCGCTTTAAGACCTAGCACATGGATTCAATTCAATTATATAAATTCGATTTTCTCACGAAAAATTTGCCACATAAAGGCCAATTCACCCTACACCAACAGACTCCGACCACGGTCTACAATCAACAAATTACCTAAACCAATGTCAATAGAGCCAAAACACTGATCCGACGAAACCAGGCGAAGTGTCTTGGTCTGTGCAGTGTGAATTGGCATTTGTAGTTGAATCTACAGTAACTTTACCTGAAAGATCCTGCCAATCATGTCAGTTGTAAGGTCATTTTCTTTTAAAGTGATTTGCTTGTTCCCTCTAAAGAAAACAAAACTTTCCATTGTGATCGATTGTCAGACAGTGATGGTCGCGTGCGCTCTTTCATCAGTGTTGCCAGGTATATGGTTTCCCGCTTGAATATTCCTCCTTCCCTCCCTGGATGTGGAACGGAATATTTACCACCCATAAATGCTAATTTTTAATTGTCACTTTTGCCTGTCTCCAAAACTTGAGAGCCCTGGAGTCCCATGAATCTAATGCCCCTAAACAGACCGTACTGAGTGTCGAAATTGATCAACATATTAATCGATGGCACAAACATAGAGCTCATAGAGCAGCCGAGCCCAGGGGCCAGTTGTATAAACTTAGTCACTATATTAAGACTGTGTCTTAAGAACTAGTTTGACCAACTTGCAGTTAACCAAGGGGTTATCAATGTTATTTTTCCAATTCAAATGACACCAATCTACCTTTTTATGTAACGGACTTGAAAAAATTAGGACCACTCTTCAAGAAAAACATTACTGTCTTAACTTTTAAGACTAGTCTAAGTGGTTTATGCAACCGGCCCCAGGACTCTGATAGTGGGTGACTTTATTATCAGAAACATTAGCAGCAGGGATACAACTACATGCCGCCTTCCACAAGCAACAGTTTCTGATGTAAACAGGGAACTTAAGAGCATTCTGATGAAATATAAGACTGCAAATCGACTAATCATCCATGTGGGGAAGAATGATATTCGGAAAGAGCAGTAAGAACTCCTTAAGAGGGATTTCAATGAACTTTTTGAAATGCTTAGAAGACTAAAAGTTCAGTCGTTCATCAGTGGACCACTCCCAGCAAGAGGAACAAATAGATTTACACGGTTGCTTGGGCTTAACACATGGCTGCAAAAAACCTGCAACTTAAAGGGACTGAATTTCATCGACAACTTCAATCTTTTCTGGAGTCAGAGACAATTGTTCACACATGATGGCCTGCACCCAAACAAACTGGGCTCAAGAGTGCTAAAGGACAATATCTACTTCTGCCTCCATCATCCTTCAGCAGTGTGTGCAAATCCACTCAACCTGAATGGTACAAACACACCTTGACTGAGTACAACTGACCACAGGACTGCATTTCAGCACCTGAATGGACATGTGGTTGACACTTCCCACAAGGTCAATGATAACACCACGCAGCCACAACAACCACTGCTCACGGACACAATCCTGACTGAGCCCTGCCCACAGAGCTCACCGAGAGACAGTGACGTATTAGAACTGCTCCAAGATTCAGCACCCAAGGATGACTTTCGGGAAAACAGCCAGGGAAGCCAGGACAACATATTACAGCCTCCGGTAACACCAGAGCAAAAACCCCCTCTCACAGGACACTTTATCCCTCTCTCCAGCATCCCCTCTTCTGTGCTTCTCAGAGAAAATGGAGGAACTGGTGTATGCTGGAACCAAACTCTCCCACTCTTTTGCTGCGAGCCCCCAGATATCAACAAAAAAGCGTCAAGCCCCGAAACCACCAAAGCCTGTGGGCCCAGCTCGCCCTCCCCCTCCTCCTGTGAGAGCTCTTCGGCCCCTGCCACAAAGCCAGCGCCCTCACCCTCCTTCATCTGTTCTAGGTGAACCAAAAACAACCGATAACAGCTCTAAGTGATGTGTGTCGGGTCCCCGCTATGATAACAGTGACTTTGTCAAATGTTTACAGAACAAGCGGGAACCCAGTGTGCCTGTTGCTTTCTCTATTTCTGTTTTATTACGTGATAGAAAGCCTAAGGCCTTCTCAAACCGTTTGACAAACCCATCTAATCTGCTGCCTATTACACACCAAACTAAGATTACTGTAGAGACACAGATTAAAACTGTTACTTTCTCCAAAAGGGGAGATTGAAACTTTGCGTATCAGTTCGAAGTGCCTTAACAGGTAGAGCTAGGCAGTGGTCCTGACCTGTGAGGAAGATCCATTTAGATCCGCTCTGACAAAAAAAAAAAGAAGAAAAAAAAATAAACTCCCCTGAAACTTCCTAGCTCTTCCATCCAGATAGCGGAATTCAAGTCAAGTCACCTTTATTTATATAGCGCTTTTTATAATGCAGATTGTGTCAAAGCAGCTTTACATTGATAACTGGTACATAATTTTGGCTGCAAAGCAGCTCTTAAAGAATAGTGTCAATACAGGCAGAACAAGGCACTGTTGAATATCAAATGTCAAGTCAAATGTAAAGTGTTCCCAACTAAGCAAGCCAAAGGCAACAGCGGCAAGGAACCCAAACTCCAACAGGTGACATCAGGTGGCAAACAAGTGGCAAATAGGTGTTAAAATGGAGAAAAAAACCTCGGGAGAAACCAGGCCAGGCCAGGGGGCCAGTTCTCCTCTGGCGAACAGTGCTTTGTTATGAATCAGGTTGCTATCATAAGTCTGATAGGATCGCAACAATCAAAGTATTTATTTCAGTTCCATCCAGTTGAGGATCGTATTCATCACGCCGGTATGGACGGTTTGTTGAGGAACTGTGGCACTGGTTGTCGTGTCAATGAGGCCTTCACAATGGATGATCTAGTTGACTCGATCTCTGCTGATACTTCAGGGCTGCGTTGTGGTCGTGTCAAGGCACAGGTCCTTAGTCTCAGCTGGATACGGCCCGGATCCGGTTTACTACGGTAAACCTCGGGATAAACAGAATGACTAATATTAGCGTAGATGCCATTCTTCTTCTGATGTAACGAGTACATCTGGTGTTATAGGAAGTGTTCCCGGTTCCGGCTGACCTAATTTATGCAGCCTAATAATCCTTTAACAGATTTGAAAATATAAATTGATAATGTGTTATGTGTATGCCAGGTTAAAGAGATGTGTTTTTAGTCTAGATTAAAAATGACAGAGTGTGTCTGCATCCCGAACAATGCTAGGAAGATTGTTACAGAGTTTAGGTGCCAAATAGGAGAAGGATCTACCACCTGCGGTTGATTTCGATATTCTAGGTGTTATCAGCTGGCCTGAATTCTGAGATTGCAATAAACGTGAAGGATTATAATGATTTAAGAGCTCGCTCAGGTACTGGGGAGCTAAACCATTTAGTGCTTTGTAAGTAATTAACAAGATTTTAAAATCTATACGATGTTTAACAGGAAGCCAATGCAGTGACGACAGAACTGGGCTAATATGGTCATACTTCCTAGTTCTAGTAAGAACTCTAGCTGCTGCATTTTGTACGAGCTGTAGTTTATTTATCAAGCGGGAGGAACAACCACCCAGTAGAGCGTTACAGTAATCTAGCCTTGAGGTCATAAACGCATGAACTATGTTAATGTTAAATGGTAATTTATTGTAATTAACCCTTTGATGTGTACGGTCACACCGGCAGTGTTGGGGGTAACGCATTACAAGTAACTTGAGTTACGTAATCAGATTACTTTTTCAAGTAACTAGTAAAGTAACGCATTACTTTTTCAATTTACAACAAAATATCTAAGTTACTTTTTCAAATAAGTAATGCAAGTTACTTTTTCACATTTATTGACTGACAGCTCTCCTGTCCCCATGTTGAGAGAAATAAAGTGCAGAGGGTGTTGTGTGTGCTGTGTGAACATGATGGTTATTGTAGTTTTAGACTAAATGTGAACATGCATTTACTTATCAGCCCCAGTGAGAAAAAGAAACGCAAAAGTAATGTAACGCATTACTTTTCATAAAAAGTAACGAAGTAACGCAATTAGTTACTTTTTAAGGGAGTAACGCAATATTGTAATGCATTACTTTTAAAAGTAACTTTCCCCAACACTGCACACCGGTGTGATTTAAATCATTCAGCGCATCATGTGATCAACTGATCAAATTCAAATGTGCGTGCGCGCTTTGGCTTGCGCTAACCACAGTCGGATGCGCACAGCACTGTTCATATGCAGTGTTTTCAACCATATAATGTGGTTTCAGACATTTAATTAAACATGAGTACTAACAAGACAATACATTTAGAGTGTGTGACGTGACCAGCAATGACGTGCCACAGTGGAAACAATAAAGTGGTACATCCTATAATGGTCACCTTAAAAAACTCACGCTGGGGGGGTCAGCCAGAATATTTTAAACTTAAGTGCGAAATGATTAATTGGTTTTTCTGCCTTGTTTTGTCTTACCCTTCTGTTTGTTGGACTGTTGTATAAAATCAGTGTCACACCTGAAGTCTTCTGTCATTGTGTGTTTTTGATGTTTGGCTGGGAGCAGCACATATTTCACATGAGAAGAACATTCAGAAGAAGAAGAAATTCATATGAAGTTCAACACACACAATGAAGTTCAACACACACACTTTTAATCATATTGTGATTATATATTTTTACTTGTATCATATATAATCATATTTCTCACTGTTTGCATTTTAATGTTGGTATAAATGATTTCTACACCCAGACAGTTTTACCTTTGAGACAGAATCTCACACTCGTTCATTAGTTTGGACAACATGTATTTAAATAAGTATTTCACCGAGAAATCAACTCTGAATTCATCTGACATGAATTTTAAATCTTCTCTGCATTTGTCTGATTGAAAACAGGACTTTTATTTTGATCTAATGGTGTGACGTCATAAGGCTGAGTCGCGCTCCTGAGTCTGCTGGGATTCGGCTGAAGAAAGGTCTGTGTTTTAAGCTTTTATTAACTTTTAAACTTATAGGAACCGTTCAGTTGTTTTCAACGTTTTACAAGCGACGCAGTTTAACATGTATTAACGTTATATGAGCATACAGAATGAAATCACACGAGTTACATTAAAGACGCGTCTCATTTCCCTCCTTATATCGTGAATCAGTTTATCATAAACATTCAGTCATGGCGAGTAGTGAGCTTTGAATGAATGAGCTTTTGATTAAAATGCAGCAAACACAAACATGAATAGCACTGATTCTTGAGTTAAGGAACAAAACATGTCCTACACGCAAAAAAATAAATACATTCATCAAAATAAGTTAAAGAAAATCTGGATAGGCTACTCAGGACATTCATTACTTTAATTTTTAAATAATTGTGTTAGTATTATTTTAATACATGATCTAAATTTGAAAAATACATGTAATTTAGCCTGTCTAAATTTGTTAATTTTTAAAGAAACGTCTTTTTCCCCCGGTTCATTGTGTTAAAATATTAAAACATAAACTGAATTACATGATATCATGTCTGATTCACCTAATATCATTTATTATATATATGTTTAAGAAAAAGAAGAAAGAAAAACATTTACAGTTTTTATTTATTTTTTTCATTTAGCTGCATTACTGGTGATATTACATAATTGAAGATTTTACACTGTTGTTGGATGGACCAAATTAAAATATCATGCCTTTTAATCCATCTGATTGAGGTGACACAAATTAAGCTATGAACTGAGTAAATGTAAACACATTTCTGAGAAAAATATTTTCAAAACAAAAATGTTCCCTTGCGTGGTTCATTAGCTGAGACCTTTGTCTACAAATATATCAGTTTAAATAATGTATACAACAAAGACTAACTTCTAAAACATGCTTTGTCTCTTATCTCAAGAATCAGTGCTAGTCTGTATAGTTTGTGTTCTTTGTAGTGCTAGTTTTGAGTGTTTTTAGTCTAATCAGATCATTTAATTTATTAACTCTAACTCTGACACACTTACCAGTGCGCTGAACTACTGAACTAGATCTGATTGAGACTCCCTCGGGGATTTAGATTGGAGGTGTTTTTTCTTTCTGTTAATTATTCTCATTTTATACATGACAGAGAGTCCAAACACACAGAGAAACTGCTGGTGAAGCGACTGAGATCTACGTGACACACTATTATAAAGATGGCGTTTATTAGAGATGACAGTGAAGACCTGAAGATTGAAGAAGTGTTCAGTTTGAAACCAGTAGAAACTGAGGAACAAACTAAGATGGCGTTTATTAGAGAGGACAGTGAAGACCTGAGGATTGAAGAAGTGTTCAGTTTGAAACCAGAAGAAACTGAGGAACAAACTAAGATGGCATTTATTAAAGAGGAGAGTGAAGACATGAAGATTGAAGAAGTATTCAGTTTGAAACCGGAAGATCCTGAGGAACAAACAGGTTGGTTTCATTCTCAAAGCTGAACTCTATCCAGTGTTGAGCATCAGTTAGTGTAATGCTTGATTTATAATCAGAATATAGTCACTTAAATAGTAAGGCATTGCATTAATTTAGTTATTCAAGCGTAAGACAGCATAGAAAATAAAGACATACCTCATTGTTCCTCGGCTAAATTCAATTTGACCATCAGTTTTCACAATTTCGTGTGATGTTAAACGACATAGTTTAACAGACAGAGATTTAAGACAGTTTAATTTGGTCCATGCTCGAAGTCCTTTGTTCATCAGAATAATCGTGTCATCGCATTCAGATACACCACTGTATCAGTGTCCAGTTTGCACATATAATTAATTTGAAGAAGATTTGATAAAAATGTGTGCATACACCGTGCTGGTTAATGTTTGGTGCAGGAGAATGTGTGAGATAAAAACATTAAACACGAATACTTTATTCTGTATGAGCTATGTGTCACGTGGCTATTGTTGTTAAACACAACGCGAAGCTCCGCGCTGAAACCGATCATATGCGCGCTCTGATGTATCATAATAACAATTGTATTTTTCATGTGTTCATATTCAAACGTCAGTTCTGACTGCATCATGAGCAAAATACAAACACTCATGTGCTGCTGTGCTGAGGGAAACATGCATACGGCTCGCGAGTTCGAACGCAAACGCAGAGGTGAATGAGTTGCACTTTTGTGACATGTAATGTGTAATGCGATCTTATGCAAACATTTTCCATTTGTGCTGGTAGATTACAGCAAAACAATCCACATGCACCCTCTGGTCGCAGGAAAATGCATTTTTGTGTTTTAGCACTGAGGAAACGAGCACCAACAATATGTCTCTGAATGACGAGACCGAGGCGAGAGAAGTGATACTTCCTCATGCATAATACAGCAATTATAATCTTATACATACTACACCACAGTGATTGGATTGTGCTTTTTCTCATGCATAAATGCAGAAACTTTTGACATCAGCATGTTCGACCAGCCCATACATTGAGCCAACCAGCAATCTGAATCTTGCGTTAGTACACGATGACTTCAGATTTTCAGATCAACATTGCTTTTAAAACCGGAAGACAGAAATCGCTCAGAAAAATGCAAAAATATCTAATTTCAAATTCTAAATAAAATTTAGTACCTTTAGTGTTTTCAATAAGCATGTAACGATTCACTGAACTCGGGATGCGATACGATTCACGATACTGGTTTCACGATACGATTTTCTCACGATTGTTTGTACAAAATGAGATTTAAGAAAGATAAATGAAAAAGTTTCCTTTTATTATTCCATTCTCACTCAGACAAAATGCTGTACATTTCTTTCTGAAACTGAAATATCTTTATCAAATAACAAAACTAAATTGAAATATTAAAACAAATCCCAAATAAAATAAATAATACAAATAAAATAAATCTTTTCATATAAACAAACTCAGGCTTTGCCAGTGCTCTTTCCTAGCTTAAAATCTTTTTTTTTAAATTTTTTTTTTACATGTTTTTTTTAAGAAATATCAGCATATCCACATTTTCTGGGCAAAGCTGAGATCTCTGCACATTCACAATGTCCCCTGCTGATGAAAAAACCCTTTCACTAGGGACAGAGGTGGCTGGTGTGGAGAGATATGCTTTTGCTATACTGGATAGCAGTGGGTATAGCCTAGCATTCTCTTTCCACCACTTGAGTGGACAGCTGTTGAGGGAAATGGATGTTTCAGCTCTGTACTTATTCATTTCTGCATCAATCTGACTGATGTGCTGTGCAACTGGTTCATCGAAAGTCCCTCCAAGGAGATCTTCCAATGCTGTTTTCTTGGAAGGAGGTTGTTTCAGCTCTGCTCCTGCTCTGTCTGTCTGGCCAAGAGGCTGCTCTGCTGCAGGGGGGTGACCACTGGCACAGGAATAGCAGAAATAAAAAGACTAAGTAAAATCTAAGTACAACATTGACAGGGGTTTCACATTGTTATAAAGGCAAGATTTTAATATCATTTGTTATAATTTGTATCATTAATACTCAGTTTACACAAACACATTTGGAAACACATTTAGAAAAATATGCCATAATAATAAACAAATTATTTAAAAAAAATCAATTTAGAGAGAGTAAAATAAATAAAATTCAGAGAAAGAGTAAAATAAATACAATTTAGAAAAAGAGTAAAATAAATACAATAGGCTACCTGGTTCTGCAACATCAGTACAGCTTTCTCCTTCAGTCTGTGGAATACATCATCGCGTTGGTCTGTCTCTAGATGAGGCAGAGCCCGGAATCTGGGGTCTAATGCGGTGCACTCCAGCAGGTGGTTGTACTCTGAAGTGTATCTGTTGTAAAGATTGTTCAGTATAGCTCTCTTTATGTTGCTCACAGTGGGGGAATCTTCTTCGTTGGATGCCATGTTATGCTCGATCATATGCTTTAAGGGCACAATGAGAGACACAGTGGGTTTTTTTTCGTCACACAGCACAGTGGTGGCCGTTTTGAGTGGCTTTAGAAGCTTCACTATGTCCTCCGCATCACGGATGTCTGAGCCATCCAAAGTGTCGATGTCACAGACATTTCGCCGAACGTCGTTGCTCAGTAGAGTTGCTGTCACAGCCGCTTGCTGTTCGAGATAGCGTTCGATCATATCCAGACTGCTGTTCCAGCGCGTAGCGACATCGATGATTAGCTTATGCGGTGGAAGCTCCAGCAGTATCTGTTTGGCTGCGAGCGCAGCTGTGGCTGTGGAGCTTCGGTGAAAAAAGGCAGCAATACGCCTCACTCTGCCCAACAAACGGCTCACACTCAAACCTGCTTGGCTGGCTAAGTTCAAAGTGTGGGCAAAACGCCTGACATGGGGGGCCAGCCCAGCCTCTCTGACAGCAACATCCATATTCCTCGCGTTGTCCGTGACCACAGCAATTCCATGGTTGGCCTTTTGAAGCCCCCATTCACTCACAGCTGATTTTAAAACTTCAGCAATATTAGCTCCGGTGTGTGTTTCGAACAATGGGCGAGTTTGGAGAACAAAATTAACCATCTCCCACTCACTGGTTATCACATGGGCTGTGACCGTAAGATAACTCTGGGTAGCCCTGGAGGTCCAGCCGTCGGTTGTAATTGATACACTATATGCTTTTCTGAGGGTCTCAATTACCTTAGATTTTGTTTCCCTGTAAAGCGCTGGCATGACAGTCTGGCTAAAGTGGGGGCGTGATGGGATGGTGTATTTGGGCTCCAATTTGTTGACGAGTAGCCTAAATCCTTCATTTTCTACGACAGAAAACGGCCTCATATCTTTTGCCATGAAAACGCCGATACACCTTGTGATCTCCTTGGCTCTCGCACTCGTCGCCGCGAGTGGGGCTGCAAATCCGCCGGTCAGTGTGGTTTGGCCCACTAACAGGTTTTTACGTGCAGACGGCGGTGACAGGAGCTTCTCACGGTGGTGACGGTTTGTATGCTGCATCATGTTTGTTGTGCTATTGGTGTATATTAACATCTTCTTGCAGTATCTGCACACAGTTTTTGTTTTGTCCGTTACCACCTCACCGCTTTCATTTTTAATCTTCGGAAAGCCAAAATGCCGTCACACATCCGATTTGAATGAGGTTGGTGCATCCTCAACATCAACGTCATCTACACTTGCCGCCGCCATTTTTGCTACTGTTTAAAGTTACAGCTTGTTCGCTGCTATCGCGCCTGCAAAGCGAGGTCAAAATATAGGCTACTGCTTCAGCGCCCCCCTGCTGTTTAAAACGTGTATCGCGATTCGTTTAACATCTCAACCGACACGAATCGTCACATATTATTATCGATTTTCAACCGACTCGGAGTGCATCGTTACATCCCTAGTTTTCAATGATGTGCAGCCTATACATATCTGTTCACAGCTCAAAAAATGTGTTCTGGGGTTTCATGACCCTTTAAATAAGTGTTTTCTATCAAATGTTGAATTTCCTAAATTTTGAAACATCCGGTTTTACAATGGGGACAATCTTAGAAGGATGAACAAATAATGTTTGTGGTCATCACATTAAAAATAACATTTGAAGTGCTGGAAAATAAACGTGTGTGTGTCTAATTACAGTCCCAATAGCTTTGTCTTTATTGCAATCAATAAAACTGGTTTATTGGCAAATTAGGTAAATGTGAAACTGCATTAAAATATGAATACAACATTAAAAAGTCAACCACTGATGGTTTTGTGTCAATGTACAGCGACTACAGAAAGAACAGCTAAAAGTTCACCGGAAATGCCCAAGCTGGCTTAACAACAACTAGGAAGTAACCGTGCATATAGTCCATTATCCCTGAGGGGATAATAATTTAGGCATTACAAGTAACACTCCAAACAATAATAATATAAGTATGACCATAATAACAGAAATATCATTAAATGTAAATCATTAAATACAAATACAAATAAAAAGTGGTTAATACATATCCTTATATAAATGTCCAGCAGAAAATGAATGATATTTTGCAGAAATTAATGATATTTTTGAAGAACGTCATGCGCACAATTCCCAGGGGTGAACTTTTTGAAAATAGCCCTGTAGTGAACAGCACATTCTAGGGCCTAGTTTATGGCCGGGCCACTCTCTGTCCATAACAGCGGACAAAGGATTGCTACATTTTGATTGGATCTTGGTGGACTAACACAAACAAACTGTCCAACGCCATCAGATAAAGTTGTAAGGACAACATCCAGACCTCTATTTGAGAGCAAGAAGAAAACCTCTTGTACCAAGCCTGGGAAGGACAGGACTTCTCATTGGTCCACAGGCAGTTTCTGCCCTTCACCCATCTTGAGACTACTTCCTAAGGTTGGCCAGAGACTGCCATAAAAATTCCTCGGGACCTTAGCAGCAATGGGTGAAACAAAGAGAGATCACAAAGATCCATTCAAAACTATGTTTGAAAACCTTAGAACTGATGCAAACTACACATCCACTTCATACTTATTCACAGAAATAAGTATTCTCAGTGACAGCCATTTGTAGTGCAACATCTGACACAAATACAGCTGTTAATGTACAATTGAATGAATGCATGACAATTCAATCTTTTTCCATCATGTTTAGTCTCTATTTGTTTAGAATATTGCCAAAGGTATTCTGGTGGTGGTTTGGAAAGTGAGAAATGCATTGGTAAAATTTAAAGACACTGCAAAGACTTCCAACTTTGTGCTTGATGCAAATGAGTTCCACAGGGGAGAGAAGGGTGGGTCACATTCTGTGTGTCCCCTCTGATACCAGCAGCCAATCACAGCACTCGAATGGAGAAGCGCCAAAATGCAATCTCCTCCTCATCGGAAAGGGATAAAGGTACCCTTTCAACAGACACTCCTTGTTCTGAGTCATAACTCTGTACGGAGTAAGACATTAACAGATATAGCGTTCTAAGTCCCGGCTTGTGAAGCTGAGACACAACAGATACATCGTTCTGAGTCTGCCCTGCGAAGGGAGAAGACATAACAGATATACCATTCTGACCCTCTGGTCCATCCAGAAGAGACAACAACAGATCCCATGATCTGAGCCTACAGCTTGTGAGGCAGCAACAGAGACGACCACGTTCTGAGCCTCTAGCCTGCGAGGAAAGAGACGTTAACCAACACTACGTTCAGAGTTTCCGTCCAGCGAGACAGTAACGACATCTGCAACAAGGTTAAGCTCAGGAGCGCAAACCAAGGTACCTTCGTCTGCGTGTTCCAGACTGTTAAGGACCTTCTGCACCTACACCAGGGCCTCATCTGCGTGTTCCAGATTTTAGGACCCTTTGGTGCTCCAGGAGATCAGCATCCCATAGAGCTTCGTGTTCAAGACTGTTGAAACAGATTCTGGCTCCTCTCCCCACTGCACTGTCACCCAGCACAACCAGTGGAAGACATCACCGTCATCGGACTCAACCACGTGGAACGTAAATATCACTTAGCCAAAGCTCTTTCCAGAGACCTTGGCAGTGCTGTATATTATCAGTATATAATTTCTTAATTCCCATTAGATGATATAGCTGATGTTAGTTAATGACAAATAATCTCTCGTTTATTTGTTTGGTGCATAAGGTTCTCCACCTTCTTATTTTCAGAGAAACAGTTTATCTTTCCATAAGATAATGTAACTCTTCCATAGCCACACTCAACTTAATCACTTGTATTTTTATGTATCTTGTGCACTTTATTCCTTTATCATTCATAGTATTCATTTAGTAGTTGTGTTAGTTATTCTTGTTTATCTTTTTGTTAATAAAATTTATTTTATTACACTTGTGTCTTCCTTGTTCTGATAATACAGAAAAGGCTCTACAAGTTAGCAATATCACCAATCTTTCAAATAAATCAGTTGACCACCTAACATTAATTCTAAATGAATGAAAAGCCCCTGTTGAGAGTGTTCTCATACTGTCAAGGTAAAAGACCTTAAATAGTGCCCTGAACTAGGGTAGTGGTTATCTGATACTCATAACCACACCTTAAGAGACGTTTGATCCAAAATCACAACGTCAGCGGTGACATGAGTACCAATCCCTATTTTACTTCGCGTCCTTGGATGGACAAAGTAAAAATCACTACAGCCCCCTTCGACTTGTAGTTAATTTTTGACTCAACACAAAGTTTGTTGGATCTAGAAAGCTGTGTGAAAATTAAAAATAAAGAAAAATTAAGTCTCCGCACAAAAAAAAAAAAAAAACAATAAAACGCAAAAGTGTATGAGATGACAGAGAGGCACGACCTTTTCCAAAGTGTGGGTATCTGCACGTTGGAGTCACCTTTCAGTGAAATTTTGCAGTTTAAAACTTAAAATGCTGAGTTCTGCACGCTCATAGATCCTCTCAAAATAACAAGCGATTTTAATAATTTTCACAATTTTAATGCCCCCCAAAATATTTTGTTGTATGAATATCTGAACATGCAGTATATCAAAAAAAAGAACAGACCTTCTGCTTTTAATTTCCCCCTGAATCCCCTCAGAATACACAATGGTATCGCTCTTTACAATGTCGGACACTGTGCTAATTGTTCAAAATCTGCTTCTGCGCCCTCTACTGGCAATTGTAATGATACATAACGTATATGTGTTATTTATTGTGTTTCTTACATTGTAGTATAACAGTCTTGTTCAATAAAACGTCTCAGGTTACGTATGTAACCATAGTTCCCTGAGAACAGGGAACGAGACTGTCTGTTAGATTGAACAATCTGGGGGGAAAAAAACCCATAGACACTCCCCTCAAAAAATTAGGAAAGAAGTGGACAAAGAGACAGATTAAAGTACCAGGTGTATTCGGCAAGCCAACCTAGGTGTATATGGCTTTCTTCTTTCTGATGACTTAAAAATCCTGACACCTCCAAGCTTTATAATGGCAGTGACGGGGATCAGTGAGTATGAGCTGAAGAAATTGCTTCCATCCACTATAAACATATGCTCCGGAGGGTTAATAATACAGTGTTTGTGTAAAAAAAAAAAAAAAAAAAAAAAATCAATTAGGGATGCTCATTTCGGTTAAATTTCTCGACCGACAACCGACGCTCGTTATCCGATTATTAACCGTTAACTGATAAGATTATAATATTGTATAGCCTATATGATGATAATATGACATATATATGACATTAAATAAAAAATACAATTGACGAGTGTCTGTGTCTTCCACGGGTTTATTTTAACATGCAAACAGCAGCATAGAACAGATAAACAACAGAACCTGGATTCACATTATCAAATTGTCACGCACCTGCAGTGTTTCTGACAACAGAAAAAAATAATTTAAATAAAAGGCATAAAATAAATAGGCCTACACTAAATATTTTTCACTTAAATGTTTAACAAATTAAGATGACAAAACAAAAACATGGTGAATCCATTGAAGCTTTGAACAACCGGTATTTTAGAATTTTTTTATCGTCAAATAAAAATAGCAGGCCAAACTCAAGGATTGTTATTGTTATGACCACGGACGGTGCACCTGTGCATACCGAACGCGTCTTTCCGCGCTCATGGGCAAAGGAGTTTCTTTGAAAGGCTCGCGCACGAGACTGAGCGGAATGCGGGAAATGAAGTATGGCCCTAAATTGTAATGGACTGGAGCTCACGGTTCACATCGAGAGAAATGGGAACGCGGGGGCACCGCGATGCGACCGCAAAAGGCACTTTCACTTTCGTGATCAAAGTGCATGCCACTGATAAGCTTTGTAAATGCAGTAGTACAGTAGCTATACACATACAAATTAAACGCGCAGGTCTCCTCTCGTGCGTCCTCCCCACTGTGTCGCCGGTCGAGGCAATAATTTTCGTTTCGCTTTTAGATATCTCTTTTATAGATGCCATCAATGCTTTTAACTTTCTAGATGTAATTACCGAACTCAAAACAGTCCATAAACTACAAATCCTCACGAAAACTTCAGTCAAGCCAGCTCGCACGTCAATCTGAGAGATCAGCCTCTTACCTTAAAGTGTCAAATTTCTCGGTTTCTGAATGGACGGTTTTGCTTGATTGACAAACGCTAACGTTCGGCCACGATTTATATACCATCGACCTGTCCTAAAACGTTAGCACGCTGTGATCGATTGCTTGGAGATTGTGTGTTTCTCCATTCGAGAGCGCATTTCCTCTTCTTCACATCTGCGACAAAACAGTATGAACGAAAGCTCACAGAAACGTGAAAATGGTCTCATTTGAAAGAAAATATCTTAAGCTAAAAGATGATATATTGTGACTGATTGAAGCAGCCCTTATCAAAAGTGCGGGGGTCGATTTCTGTCTTTTCAAAACTGTGGGGGTCCTGATCCCCCTGTCGAAATGGTCAGTACTTTTTTTCGCTCGCTTCATTTTGCTTGTTGCTTAGCGAAATATGTCTGGCACGTGTGAAACGCCCCGCGAGTTAACAAATAAGCATATATGTATATATAGCATATTTTTCTTTAACCATGCAGCAAACAGCAAAAAAAAACTTTTAACTGATAGTATTAATCGGTTAAAATTCTTACTTTCGGTTAACGGTTAAACGGTCAATGTGAGCATCCCTAAAATCAATATTTAAACAAGTTATGAAGTAAATTTTCTAGCTTCAGCCAGACTGCCCTCTGGCTTTCTCTTGCAGTTCACTGGCAGAAGCTAGATATTTTACTTGTAATAATCTGGACCAGAGGACTTGGGTCAAGGGGTTCTGGAAGAGCAGTAGTGGACTGGAGCTTGCAAACCTAATTAATAAAATTAAACAGTAAAATTCTACTATTGTGTATTATCAGTTGGCTGATAAAGCCACAAAATCAATGATACCCTGCATTAACAGTGGACAGTGCAATTTCATCATGTTGTAATCTAAGGATATATTCTGAGAAAAGTAGAGGACCTAATACTGAGCCTTGTTGCACTTCATACTAGTTTTAAGATGTCGATATGTTTACACAAAATATAAGCAGATAGATTTAACCTAAACCATGTTTATGCTTATCAACAAATGACTCTCAAGTTTATGCTTATCAACATGACTCTCAAGCTATCCAGTAAAATGTTGTGATCCATTGTCAAAGAGCTAATAGTATTTATGCACTCATGATCAGATGCCAAAAGCAGGTCACGTATCACTTTAATAAATTATGGTGCTTAAATTCTTAATTGAAATTGTTTACAAGTACCATAGCAAAGAGAGGGGACTCTATTTCCTAATATTATAGAGATGAATGGCAAATTCTGGACTGGTCAATAGCAACCCAGTTTTGTTACTTTCATACTTTTGATTTCTGTTGATTTGAGGCACTAAACTGCCATTAACCTGCATTTATCTTTTTTGCATTAGACCTGATGGCACTGAAAGAAGAGAATCAAGAACTGAAAGAAATAGAAGAGAAAGATCTACATAATAGTCATGATTTCATGGATGTAGGAAAATCCACACAGACTGAGAAAATTGAATATAACAGTGACTTAACCTGCTCTTGTTGTGGAAAGAGTTTCGCTGAAAAATATTATCTTAAAAACCACATGAGAGTTCACACTGGAGAGAAGCCTTACACCTGCCAACAGTGTGGAAAGAGTTTCAGTCAGAAAGGAAGCCTTAATCAACACATGAAGATTCACACTGGAGAGAAGCCGTTCACATGTCAACAGTGTGGAATGAGTTTCAGTCAGAAAGGAGGCCTTGATCGACACATGAAGATTCACACTGGAGAGAAGCCTTTCACATGTGATCAGTGTGGAAAGGGTTTTAGACTTAAATCAATCTATGATTCACACAAGAGGATTCACACTGGAGAGAAGCCTTACACATGTGAACAGTGTGGAAAGAGTTTCACTGACAAGGGAAACCTTAAACAACACATGAAAATTCACACTGGAGAGAAGCCATTCACATGTGATCAGTGTGGAAAGAGTTTTAGACTTAAATCATCCCATGATTCACACATGAAGATTCACACTGGAAAGAAGCCTTTCACATGTGATCAGTGTGGAATCACATTCATTGATAAAGGAAACCTTAAACAACACATGAAAATTCACACTGGAGTGAAACCTTTCACATGTCAACAGTGTGGAAAGAGTTTCAATGATAAAAGAAACCTTAATCGACACAAGATGATTCACACTGGAGAAAAGCCTTACACATGTGATCAGTGTGGAAAGAGTTTCAGACTTAAATCAACCCGTGATTCACACATGATGATTCACACTGGAGAGAAGCCTTTCACATGTGATCAGTGTGGAAAGAGTTTCAGACTTAAATCATCCCATGATTCACACATGAAGATTCACACTGGAGAGAAGCCTTTCACATGTGGTCAGTGTGGAATCAGTTTCGTTGATAAAGGAAACCTTAAACAACACATGAAAATTCACACTGGAGAGAAGCCGTTCACATGTGATCAATGTGGAAAGAGTTTCAGACTTAAATCAACCCTTGATTCACACAAGATGATTCACACTGGAGAGAAGCCGTTCACATGTGATCAATGTGGAAAGAGTTTCAGACTTAAATCAACCCTTGATTCACACAAGAGGATTCACACTGGAGAGAAGCCGTTTGGTTGTGTTCAGTGTGGAAAAAGATTCACTGATAAAGGAAACCTTAGACACCACATGAACAGTCACCCTGGAGAGAAGCTGTTTACACGTGATCAGTATGGAAAGTTTCTCCAATGTAAAGTAATCCTTAATTCCCAATTTCCCAATAGAAAACACTCAGGTGAGTTATGTTTTATGTCATTAGTGTGGAAAGAGTTTCAAACATAAAGCTACTCATGATTCACACATGAATAGTCACACTTAGACAGTTGCAGTTTCATCACATTGTGAGGAAATGTAAATCCAGGTTTTATTGGCTTTACATTTGATCATTTAGCAGACATTTATCCCAAGTGACTTATAGATGAGGAGAGCAGTAGAAGCAATCAAACTGACAATAGGGCAACAATATTCAAGTGCTGTCGTCAGTCCCCAGCTAGTCTAGTACATTATATACATGTAGTGAGTTTTTTTAATAGGTATAAAAAAACATAGTGAACTCTAATGATAATGTGCCTCAGGGACAGCATATATTAGGAGAAAAGCAGAGGACCTAATACTGAGCCCTGTTGCACTCCATACTTGTTTTTTTAAAGGGGTGGTTAAGTGTTTTTTTTCTAGGCTTAACTGTGTTCTTGGGGCAGAGTTTATCATGTCTTAATGCTTTGTTTTTTTGAAAACGCTGTATTTTTCATATCTTTTATCTTTTATTCTACACCTCTGTTTCCACTGTCATATGAACGGCTCATTTGACTTCCTGCTTCTATGAAGCCGCTCCCTCCGAAATACACAATGTGCTCAGATTGGTCAGCAGGTTGGTAGCTGGCCCAGTGTATCTTGATTCGCTGAAACGACACGCCCCTTACCATCCGTTGCTTCAGTCAAAATGTAAATAATGGCGTCTATATTGCTGTATCAAATTGAGCCGAATTAGACCTAGATGAAGAGGGTCAATCGCAATCGCGGCTTTTAAAGGACGTTTATTAATGGTATTTCATTTTGTATTTGTGTCAAAGTGTTTAGATGCTGTCACTGCTGTTTGTTAGCTTTCAATATACAGTTTTATCCTGATTAAAGCTTTACTGTAGCCGAATACATGACTGAGTAGTCACATTTTAGTAAAGGTAGAGTTTAATTTATAGCATGAACAACTGTTTGTCTATGAACATAGACGTTTGTTGGCGTTTGTAGAATTTAGCTAACTGGCTAGCGAATCAAAAACGAGTTGCTCTTTACGTCCTTGATGCAACCAAAAACAGCAACAGAATTACAGGTTTAAAAGACATGTACAAACAATAAAACGTACTTACAGTTTGAAGCCAATAAACAGCAGCTTCTGCTTTTAAAGTGGGAACTGCTTCATCTTTCAGTAATAGCCTTTGTGCATTCAGTAATAGCCATCCAGCATTGAACTCGTGTAGATTCTGAAAGCTGTCTTCAGCGCCACATCCAGTGTATAACATATCACAGATTATTATTATAATGGGTTCTATTATCTTTTGACGTGCCACTCGCGTCCGGTTTAAACAACTCTTGCTTCCACATGCTGCACCACATGGCCTCGCCCACTTTGTTGTGCATTCCCGGGGGCATGTTCTGCAAGGTTTATGATGACACCAACCCGGGAAGAAGCTTGTTGTAGTCCAAACCGGTCGTTTTTGTAGGCATTAAACTGCCATAACTTTAAAAGACAATATCTCCGTTTGCATTGAACTTTCAGCACTGTAACTTTGCAGATACTGTTTATGCTCAAGCAGCAACATTACACACTAACTAAAGTTAAAAAAGTGAAATAAATCGCATTTAACCACCCCTTTAAGACGTCTATTTGTTTATTTGGATAGATTTGACTTAAACCGTGCTAATGCTTATCCACAAGTGACAACATAATTCTAAAACTATCTAATAGAATGTTGTGATCTGTTGTCAAAAGACCTAATAGCACTAGAAGAAGGATGCCCTTGTGATAAGATGTGAAAAGCAGGTACTTTATAGCTTTATTAAATGATGGTGCTTAAAACCTGAATTTACCAAAATGGCAGATTCAGGAAGGCAATGCAGTTTTGTTACACAATGTTGATTTTGATATTTTAATATTTTAATCCTGGATGTGATGTCTGTTGCTTGTTGTTAAACTGCTATTAACTTGTATTTTTTTGCTTTGGACCTGATGGCACTGAAAGAAGGGAATCAAGAACTGAAAGAAGGGAATCAAGAACTGAAAGAAGGGGACCAAGAACTGAAAGAAGGGAATCAAGAACTGAAAGAAGGGAACCAAGAACTGAAAGGGAATCAAAAACTGAAAGAAGGGGATGAAGAACTGAAAGAAGGGAATCAAGAACTGAAAGAAGGGGATCAAGAACTGAAAGAAGGGAATCAAGAACTGAAAGAAACAGAAGAGAAAGATCAGTATAAGAGATGTGATTTCATTGATGTTGAAAAATCCATACCGACTGAAACGACTTCATCACAAGTTCTGAAGACTGAATTTGACAGTAACTTCACTCGCTCTCATTTTGGAAAGGGTTTTCGATCAAAAACAAAACCTTAACAACCACATGAAAATTCACGCTGAACAGAAGTCTTTCACATGTCAACAGTATGGGATAAGTTTAACTAAAAGAAGAAACCTTAAACAACACAAAATTCACACTGGAGAGACGCCGTTCACATGTGATCAATGTGGAAAGAGTTTCAGACTTAAATCAACCTGTGAATCACACAAGAGGATTCACACTGGAGAGAAGCTGTTTGGTTGTGTTCAGTGTGGAAAAAGATTCACTGATAAAGGAAACCTTAAACACCACATGAACAGTCACACTGGAGAGAGGCCTTTCACATGTGATCAGTGTGGAAAGAGTTTCCGACGTAAAGAAGCCCTTAATTACCACACAAAGATAAAACATTCAGGTGAGTAATGTTTTATTTGTCATTGGTGTGGAAAGAGTTTTAAACTTAAAGCAACTCATGATTCACAGTGAACAGTCACACAGGTGAGAGTCCTTACACCTGCAAACAGTGGGGATTCACAGAAATGCATTATTCATTACTGTAAAGATATCTGACTGGGGGATTTTTTCCCATGCGCTCCGTGCAGACGTGATTAATAAGCAATAATTATATAGTATATAAATTATACATATCCGACAGCCTATGACTTCACTACTAGTGCGACCCCAATGCACATAAGGGGCGCCTAGAGAACCAGTCATCCACTTATCGTCTGAAGGGACTGTTCAGCAGGCAGTCCTGAGGCATGACAGGGAGATGCAGTGTCTCATTCCCTGATCTCAGGGAACAATGGTTACATGCACAACCTGAGATCTTCCCTTTCAAAAGTAGGTATGGGGAATGAAATACCCACACAGCCATGCTGAGGGGAGTGCGTGCCAAAGAATAGCTGACAAAAAACTGACAATTTCAACAGAAATGTCAAAATCGCTCCTCCTACGGGTTGAATAGGCTGTCAGTGACTGTATTCCCTAAGGCCAACACCCAAGCTATAAGCCTCACAGAGGCCCCCAGAAATATCTAGAGGCCTACCAAAGCTGCTTAAAGGCTTGGAACCAAAACTTCAAACAGAAGGGTACCTTTTAAGGGAATGTGGCCAGGGAGCTGAAAGAAGGCCTGGCCAGTCACTTCTCAGGGGAGCATGTCTACGCCTAGCCAGGCCAACAAACTGACGTCTAGAGAGAAGGACTGCAAACTGGCTGTAACCAGCTCAAACCAGATCGCAGAGACGTGCATCCTGGGGCATCCTCAGCATAGCACTATGAACCCTTGCAATCAAGGGGAGTTATTTTGCTCAAATTAGGACCTACAGAGTGCTTCTTAAACAAGGCACTCTGGAGGCTGAGTACTCTACATAGGGTCCCTAATGAGAGGCAAATCTCCAGCTCCAACAGGGGCTGATCTACCATGGAAGTTCTTACTAAAAAAGAATCTCTTAAAGAATTTCTTAATAACGATCTACCAGGGAGGTCTCACAAAAGGCCTTTAACCTGGACTGTACTCTAAGAATGACCCTTAAAACGAGGAGAGTACCATCTGGACTCAACTGAGACGTGTATTGACCAAGCTCAATGCAAGTGATGATATAACTCTAGGGAGTCAAGATACTAACTTGGTTAGACGTTATAAGGACCTACTCAACCCAAAAGATTGCCTTCAAGGAGGCCAGCTTGAGGGGCAACTACTTAGTAGCAGATCTAGAATTCTGGGGCTAGTATCAGGGAGGCTGTACTGGAGCCTGAGCTACCTAATTACCATCTGCTCAACTCTAGGGAACTAGAACATCAGGAACCTAGCTCAACCTGGAGGATCGCTGTCAAGGAGGGCCAACTACTTGGTAGCAATCTATCTAACTCAAGCAGCAACTAGAGGTTTGCAGGCTTGGAATACTCGCTTTTTAACTTTAAAACGAGGGGAGTACAAATCTATGCGACCAGGCTTATGAGGAGGCCCCAGATAGGGCAGACTACTCTAGCATAACACGACCACAGCCCCGGGACTAATGCTCAAGCTCTAAGGGAGCGTGCTCAACTCGCCCTTAAAAAGGAGGGAGTACTCGATACGTTCAACCTGGGCATCACTGGTGGGGGGGCACAGAACTCTGGGAGCTAAGTGAGCTAAACCTGAGCAAAAACTCTGGCTCCAAAACAAGAACAACCATCTGAACTAAGTTCTTGAGGAACGGAGGCCTCTACAGGAAGAAATTCCACAGGAGGGGCAACACTCGATCTCTCGACTTGATAATAATCAAGGAACTTTTGGCAGAGTGATTGCTCTAAGCTCAAACTAGATAAAGCTACTACCAAAGCTCTAGATGGAGGAAACTTCAGCAAGTGCTTTCTATTCTCTAAATGAGAGGAAGTCTAACAACGCTCAAGGAGGACCACGAAAAGCCAACAACACCTGGCTATCTCTCAGATCCTAACACCACTAGGGAACTGAATCTCAGCATATCGCTACTACTCTAATACCAAGAGGAGTCTCAGCTCAACCTAGGAAAACTGAGGAGACCATAGAGCCTGCTACTTGCATTAAAGGATTAGTCCACTCTTAAATAAACTTTTCCTGATAATTTACTCAGCCTCATGTCATCCAAGATGTCCATGTCTTTCATTCTTTAGTCGAAAAGAAATTAAAGTTTTTGATGAAAACATTCCAGGATTTTTTCCATATAGTAGACTTCAATGGGCACCAATCAAAGTTAGTTTCACTGCAGCTTCAAATTGTTCTACACGATCCCAGATGAGAAATAAGGGTCTTATCTAGTGAAACCATCGCTCATTTTCTGAAAAAAATTGAAAATTATATGTTTTATCCATAAATACTATCTTGTACAAAAATATATCTTGAACTGGCTCTCCTCTTCTTCTCTATTTGAATTCCAGCATTGTAGACACTGCTAAGCATATTAATGCCCTCCGCAGGTCAACGTTTTGAACTAATTTTTATATGCAATATGCTAGTTCAATAGTATATAACAATTAGTTCAAACTTTAACCTGTGGAGGGCAGTAATACGCTTAGCAGCGTCTACAATGCTGGAATTCAAATAGAGAAGTAGATGAGAGCTTGTTCAAGATGAGCATTTATGATTAAAACTTATATAATTTTCCATTTTTTTTTTTCATAAAATGAGCGATGGTTTCACTAGATAGGACCCTTATTTCTCATCTGGGATAGTGTAGAACAATTTGAAGCTGCAATAAAACTTACTTTGACCTTCAACTGTTTGGTGCCCATTGAAGTCTACTATAAGGAGAAAAATCCTGGAATGTTTTCATCGAAAACTTTAATTTCTTTTCGACTGAAGAAAGAAAGACATGGACATCTTGGATGACATGGGGGTAAGTAAATCAGGAAAAGTATTTAAAAGTGGAATAATCCTTTAATAGCCATAATGCAGAAGGTCGGCCCCGGTCATGGACGACTCTCACAATGACAGGAGGAGTATTAGGATCTCTAGTTGCCAGTCCTAAGCTTGAGAGGCTCTCATAGGAGCAGCCAACTCCAAGCTACGGTATGCTAGGAGGTGGGAAAGCTACAGCAAAACTGCCTCTGTCTAAAGACATGTTCTTAAGTACTAGTCTAGGCCGGATATCGGGGCAGCCCAAAAAGAAGGGCTGGCACACACTTTTTCATGACCATCCTGTCGCCTGCCAATATGATTGTCATGATTTAATAGCGTTTCAGACACCGTTCCTCCATAGGTGAGATCCCTTTCGAAAGGGAACTCTAATAATAATGTCCCTCAGGGACAGCATATATTAGGATAAATGCAAAGAACCTAATAGACATTTGTTTGTTTAAACAAAATATTAACATTTGGATAGATTTGACAATCTGTGCTAATGCTTACCAACAAGTGACAACATAATTTTCAAGCTATCCAATAGAATGTTGTGATCCGTTGTCAAAAGATGCACTCTTGATAAGATGCCAAAAGCAGGTCATTTTTAGTTTTATTAAATGATGGTGCTTAAATCCTGACTGAAATTGTTCACAAGTACCATTGCATTAGTGAAGAGAACAGTGTTTTTTTTTTTTTTTTTTTTTTTTACCTGAATGGCAGTTTCAGGATTGGTCTATGACAATTCAGTTTTGTTGCACAATGTTGGTTTTTATATCTTTATATTTATATCCTGGTTGTGATGTCTGTTGCTTTGAGCTATTAACTTTTATCTTTTTTGTTTTCTTTTTTTTTGCTTTAGACCCGATGGCACTGAAAGAAGAGGATCAAGAACTGAAAGAAACAGAAGAGAAAGATGAATATAAGAGATGTGATTTCATTAATGTTGAAAAATCCATACAGACTGAATTTGACAGCAACTTCACTTGCTCTCATGGTGGAAAGAGTTTCAAACAAAAACAAAACCTTAACAACCACATGAAAATTCACACTGAACAGAATCCTTTCACATGTCAACAGTGTGGGATGGGTTTCACTAATAATGGAAACCTTAAACGACACATGATCGTTCACACTGGAGAAAAGACTTTCAAATGTCAACAATGTGGAATGAGTTTTAAACTTAAATCCACCTGTGATTCACACAAGAAGATTCACACTGGAGAGAAGCCTTTCAAATGTCAACAGTGTGGATTGAGTTTCACTGTAAAAGGAAACCTTAAACGACACATGAAAATTCACACTGGAGAGAAGCCGTTCACATGTGATCAGTGTGGAAAGAGTTTCGTTGTTAAAGGAAACCTTAAACAACACATGATGATTCACACTGGAGAGAAGCCGTTCACATGTGATCAGTGTGGAAAGAGTTTCAGACTTAAATCAACCTGTGATTCACA